>JAVRXN010000012.1:1027953-1627953 GCA_033556935.1 Timema podura
AACTTAAAATAAAATTTTCATAATATACCATCTAATACTTCTTATAGCTAGCAGCTTTTATATCATACACATACCAACCACCTTCTTTGTTTAGGAAGCACTATTCAAAAGACGGGTTTCCTAGTTCTGAGCCAATTCAGCATAAGAGAGCTTAGAATGTCTGTCAAGTTCCTTAGCACTTAGCTTATTCTCCCTGTTAGAGCTAAGCCTATCAGTTGAGTTACCAAGCACAGAATAAATCCTGCCTGTGTGAGTTGATCAAACAGACAAGTTCCCTAGCGATGAGAGCACTTAGCCTGTGAGAGCTAAGAATTTATATCGAATTCACTAGCATTGAGACAATCCTGCTTGTGAGAGCTGAGTATTAGTGATGAGTTCTCTAGACTGAGACAATCTTCCCTGTGAGAGATGAGAATGTATGACGAGTTCCCTAGCAATGATATAATCCTGTCTGTGAGCTATGGGAATATCTGTTGAGGTCCATAGCACTGACACAATCCTCCCACTGGTATGTCGTGTTTCCTAGCACTGAGACAATCCTGCCTGTGATAGCTGAGAATATATTTCAAGTTCCCTGGCACCGAGACAATCCTGCCTGTGAGAGCTGAGAAAGTATGGCGAGTTCCCTAGCACTGAGACAACTCTGCCTATGGGAGCTAAGCAAATCAGATGAGTTCCCTAGAATTTAAGCAAATTCTGCATATGACATCTGAGAACATCAGTTGAGTTCTGTGGCAGTATCCAAGCCTGACTGTAGAGCTAAGCATACCAGAAGAGTTCCCTAGCGCTTAGACAATCCTGTCTTTGAAAGCTGAGCATGTCATTGGGCACTGGGCCAACTCAATATGTTTATCAGAGATTTAATATTTTTCAATATTACACCACAAGAAGAGCAACAATATAATTGCTCACAATATTGTATGCATTCCCATAGCCTATGTCGTGTGAACAGTCTTTATGTAAAATATGAATGCAATAGATGTGATCAAGATATTGTACAATTTCTCTTGCACCACATTTTGTATATGGCTACTTAAATTAACCTGTTTGACAGCACAGTCTGTCTACAAAAAAAAAATCACTTTGCTAATCACCTTCAAATACTACCACATTTAATTGCCTCTAGGTTATATGTTTCATTTTAAACAATTAAGTTATCATACTGATGCACTTCTATATTTATTATCTGACATAATGCTGTTATTGGGAATAGTATTCATAACCAATAACTGTTGCAGTTCCTTCAATTCAATTAAAAGTGTAAATAGAAACAAACATTTAATGCTATTAAAAGTATAAAGTGTAGTATTTTTTAACAATTTGATGTTAGCATATATAGGCTACTGAAACCATTGTCTCTTTAACAACAATTTGATGTTACTATATGGGGTCATCCATAAAGCATGTTTAATGCTTTTTCCCTACATTTTCAGCGTCCTCTCCCCTTACTCTCTCCCGTAACACCACGTAGACATTTAGCCAACACCTTCTCCCATCTAGCCTTTGTTACGCAACTTTTCTCACCAAGATGAATGCCCTTATTTCATTGAGAAGTTTTTGTAATACTAAAAGAAGGATTCAGATTTAATACTTTATAAAATCCATTTTAAATTCTCTGTATAAATTGTTATTATTTAAGGATAACTGCTATACCCAGGCTCGTGTTTCATTCCGCCAATAATTCTGGTTCCTTGCATCACTCTTAATAAAGACTGGATGGTCGAAACTTCAATACAACCCACCGGGATTTAAACCCCATCTTCATGTCATCGGTCGTCTAGTCTTCTTAGGCCACCCTAGCGGGTGTATAACAGTTGCATTCACGAATTTATCACAAGGGACAAATTAAAGGCTTGAATACAACTACCTTTTGAACAGAGTTAGGGATATTTAAGCTTTCCTTTAACGTAACATGCTCCTGGTATGAAGAAATAATAATATTTCTGAACTAATCAAACTTGCCTCGAGATACATTCTTTACTTTTGCTTCTTTCCATTTCCCCACGACATATTTTTGAGAATATTCCGCTTTTATTTCTGGATATCGCTTTTTATACCAATTAATAAAGAAATGAACAAGTGTCCGCTTTTTGAAGACATTATTTTACTATTTTTACAAAAACAAGCAATTATTCACAGCCTATGTAAACTAATGTGCAGTAGGAATATAATTATACTCAAACGCAAATATACATATAAACTAAGGCCACTATGAGAACCAGCTATCATCCAACTAAAAGCACGTGAGAGAGTCAATAGATTGGACAACGACAAGTCTAAGCAAGTGCCGTGAGCATAAAAATGTCACTGTCATGAGCATGAAAACGTGTGCTTTCGACTGTGCTTGGCGTTTAGTCTTTTGTAGACGCCATCTAAGCACATTCAAAATATTGATAGCTAAACAAAAGGGCTAAATTTGCATTTACAACACTTAGATATTCAAAAGTAATCTAGACCTATAAGTATGTTTATAAAAGGTGAAAACAAGAACATTAATATTATTTTTCCACCAGAATTATGGTGGATAAGATCTATGTTTTGGTACATAGTATATGGATCCCCACCCCCATACACCGAGAAACAGTCACTTTATACTACTTTAGTAGAGAGATTTCTGTTTGTGTAACTTAGTTTTGATGCTATAATATGTACAGAGAATATATTATTTGTAACAACTTGATGTTAATGAAGTTCAGATAATGATAGCTGTGTAGCAACAGTTTGACATTGAAAAGATGCAAGAAAATGACTTACCGTGGCGTGCATTTCTGCGTACCAGACGCGCCCGGATCCTGCGAAACGCTCCTCGACAACGCCGGCCTAGGCCTATGGTAATTCCCCAACAACCACTTAGACATCCACTGCACATTTTTGCTTTATTCTTAAATTCAATAAACTTTTTGATCACAAATTCAAATTCACGTCTTATGTAGTGCTCCGAAAAGACACTACAAAGATTTATATTGCTAGGCAACGACTATATAAACCAGCAAACAATTGATTGGCTGGAGCGCAATATGAACCAAAGATGTTATCGAGGAAGAAACATTTTTACCAATCTTTGTATCCTTAGGACGAAATAACCTTGTAGAGAAGCTCAGGATATTCTAATAAATGCCTTAGTTTGATATTCTTGGCATTGGAGTCCAGTATTTAATCTTTATATTTATTTAAAACATCATTTTTGATTTACAAACGTAAAATTTTAAAAATAAATCTAGATTAAAATGTGTCTATATAAAATTATGCTGTTTGTTAGTAATTTGTTGGTGATCATTAATATGCTAAAAACCTTCCAAAAATTATTTTCTCGTGTCTTTCCTTATTTCATAATATAATACCAAGGCCTTCTTCTTCAGGTAATATAAATAATTCTAAATACCATTTTGTTTGATATTAAAAACATTATTTCTACACGGATAACAATTAAGAAATATTACTCTCTTAGATATAATTAAAAATGTAAAGTGATAAAATGTCAGTAAGCCATCATCATAATAATATAATAAACTAGGAACAAGATTATGTTCAACATACTAAATGTTACAATGAAAGTGACTATTTCATTTTATAAAATAAGCGGTTATTTAATATACACAAGGTTAATAAAATATAAGACTGGTGTTTACAAAAGATTGTTTTTACATTTAATTGAATATCTAGCAAATCAACTAAGAAGAAGTAATGTTAAGATGTTATCTAAAAAATGTATGATTTGTAAATATTATTATAATAAATAATATATATAGTTAATCAATTTAAGCAGCCCCAGGAGACGTTAAGAAGCTCCATATAATTATTATCTTGATTAGTAAGTAAGCCGTTTTTTCTTATTAATCAAAAATAATTTCAAAGGTGATTAAATTTATTGGTTATTTCTTTTACTCGAAATGACAGACAATAATTTTTTTGATGTGGCTTAAAAATACACATTTACACAATAGATTTTAATTATTTCATGTGGTTTGACAAGAAATATGGTATATTTAACTCTTCGTTAAATTTTGCTAACGTTGTTAAATATTTTGCGGGAGATCTTTGTTATCTAATCAGTAATCTCTATACTATAGCCATTGACATCTCCACTACAACCATTGATTTCTGTATAATAACTGGATGGACATCTGTAGCTGAAATTTTCGAGCTGTCATCTGCATACCATTTTGTATGAGAGAGGAAATCTTTCGAGTATCTCTTTCTCTCTCACACGCACACAAGGCAATGTGGCATTTTGATATCATTTATTAATTTGATTGAATATATGAGATACATCAATGTGTGATTAGTTTAATGAAATAAATATGTTAGTAAAATCTTTGAAGAGTATAACAAAGCTAAAATATATTGAGGTTTATTAAAAATAGGTTTAGGTAGCATAAAATATTCTTCTTGGAAGGCTCTATCTAGTACCTGAATCTAATCCTATAGTAGTGTTTAGGTTTGATCAAGGACCTTCCATAAGGAATTTTCTATTTCCGTTTTAAATGGCCGTTCATCCAACTAATATAGTAGTTATATGATAGTCTTCTGGTACGAAATAAAGCCTTACAGATTAGGATTCCTACTAAAATCAGGGTTTGGTAGAAACCGTACTTCCTACAAGTAGGGATGGGAAAAACTGCTCCTTTAGTGGAGCAGGAGCAATCTGCTACTGCTCCACCACTGGACCTGTTCCTTTTACCTGCTCCTTTTTGTCACAGTCCCTATATACAAAACTACTCCCACCCTAATTTTTTTTAAGCATCGTGTCTACTGCCCGTTCGGTTTATAGCAATATGCACTAATTGCGCTAATTTGTTAGGGATGGAGATGGCTGATTTTAGAGGAAGTGCACCCACATTTGTGTGAAATGAGAGTGGAATATACGTAATTTACGTAAAACCACCCTTATTGCAACCAACCGGATCGAACCCCAATCTCCCTATATCGGCAGTTCAGTCTATCGCAAGATTAACGCCAGAGACTAGGGGTCTGCAACCTTTTTGATATCGTGGGCCATATGTGTTTAAAAAATAATAATTGTTGGGCCTATTCGAAAAAAAATGTTCAACTTTACATTTTTCATGTAGCAATTAGTTATTAATTCTATTGAACACATTTGTTTTCTAAATATTTTGTGGGCTAAATAAAACCAGTCAGTGGGCCGTAGATTGCTAAACCTTGCCTTGAATCATTTAATCACCAAGTGGGCCCTTTCAATGTTCAACATTAACGTAACAATTTATTGTGCGAATACATTACATACTGTACTTGTATTGTGGAAATATTATTCTTTAATAAAAAAGCTTTCCTCCTAAAAACTCATTTGTGACTCCCCAAACCATCTCTAAACTAGGCCTATAATAGATAAGTAAGGTTGCACTGGACCTGATCTCAGCACTGTAACAAGAACACAATGTATCCACTTCCTTTCTACTGTACGACTGCTCCAAAATATCTCAGGAGCATAAAGGAACAAGGTTGCTCCGGACCTGTTACAGCGCAGCCTGTCACAGAGACGAGGAGCAAGGTTACTTTGGACATGTTCCAACGCTGCATGTGACAGAGAGACGAGGAGCAAGGTTACGCCAGACTTGTTACAGTGCAGCCTGTCACAGAGACGAGGAGCAAGGTTCCTCTGAACCTGTTCCAGCGTTGCCTGTGACAGAGAGACGAGGAGCAATGCCAAGCGTTGATAAACACTTCTAATACGTAGCTGTTTTGTGCTGCCATCTACCGTACAATATTGTAACGACGCAGTCTCGACTGAGAGAAAACAGTAGAAGCTCGGAGAAAACAAATGGGAATACAGTAATAGGTTTAACGTTTCAAACTGACCTGTGACAAAAAGGAACAGCTCCTTTCGTCTGTCAGGAACAGGTTGTGAATGTGACGTCAGAGGCGCAGTGACAAAGGAGCAGGTTGTGATTTCACAACCCATCCCTACCTACAAGCCCATAACCTAAATTATCATTTGAACTTAGGCCTAAGAGTTCTACACAAATATGTCATCCAATCATGTTATATAATACAGTTTTAAAATAACTTGTTACATTATAGTTTTCAAATTTTCAACATAATCTGGTTTCTGAAAGCTTCTTACATGATTTCAGCAAACAATTTTTTTTTAAATTGTAATGTAAGAATACTTTCTACAAGCCTATAACATAAGTGATAGTTTAAATGTATGGCAAATACACAAAGTTAGTCATTCAAACATATGTACTCATGTTTTAAAATACCGTATTCATTATACGTATCTAAGTTTCTAGATATGGTTTCTGAAACAAATATACAAGCTACTAGCCAACATTAAATATAAGAGTAGTCTTCGAAGACTGTAAACTACATGAGGATAACTACATATTATTTAAATATGTTAAAGATTGTATATGTACAGTATTACCAGTAAAACTGAATTTATATCCTTTAATGTAAATGTTTCTTCAGAAAACTGTGGTTTAATACTTTACTATTTTCAAACAATAACACTTTAATTTATCAGAGACATGTTTTCGCATATTATTGAGATAAACTGTTAAATCTGTACCCCACAATGTAGCAGACGATAAAATTGAGCGTCACGCTTTGGTGCTTGGAAATGTGTATGTGTAAGTCCATGCAGTTAAATTATAGAGTCAATGAATACAAATGAGAGGACACTGAAGATGAAATTTTTGAACAATCGTCTGCACACGAATGTGTATTTGAGAGCGTGAAACTTTGAGATAATTCTTTCTCTCTTACACACATGATATTAAAATGAAAAAAATAAGTTAGTAAAAAGTGTGATTATAATAATCAAGTGTGAAATTCATGACTTTAATCCTTATATACGTTAACGTATACTAATATTTACTATGATTTGGGGAGAAAGCCTTTTTACGGCCTTATCCTGTACCAGAATTCGATCGAATATAAGTATTTTGGTAAGATAAAATATCGTCCGGAAAAGAATTTCTACTGCCATTTAAAAAGCCGTTTATCCTTCATAAATACTAAGTACTACTAATATTCAGCACAATTCTGTTACAAAAAAAGACCTTCCAGAACGGGATTCCTACCAAAATCGATTTATAGTAATACTTCCTAAAAACCTATTAACTTATTTGATAGTTTGAACGTAACAACGTATAGAGTGTATCATTCAAACAAATGTTATTAAATACTAGGCCAAATTTTTTCATTACAGTTATCGAACTTTCATTATAATATGGTTTATTTATCTCAAACTGAAACCGATATTATAGAAAGTTGCCAAATTCAAATATATTGCACCTTGTACCCTTAGCACAATGTAAATACATGCATGACAACTACACATTTTAACATTATAACAAAGGTATAATATTTCTACCAGTTAATCAAGTAGTCTCTGGCTGACATTTTTCCTGAAATAATGATTCAAATCGCAAAAAATGAGTAGTGACATAAGTGCCAATCAAACTATATTTCACTAAATTTATATAAAGTGGTTGAAAAAATACATTTCTTCAGGCAATCATTACAAGTACTACTCATTGTACGATAAATCTAGCTGTAACCCAAGAATCTGAATTACCATTTTCCTCTGTAGACTCGTGTCATAACTCATTTGCCACACAACGCGTTTATGTGCCATCAAACTATTTGCAACCAGAGACGCGGTGTTAAATATTGATTAATTATATTTTCACTCTAGATCATAAATGGATTGAATTCAAAGTGGAATGTGGTGTTCAGAATCATTTAAAAATATGGTTTTAGGTAGACACAAACTATGGAAAGGTGATTGGTCAATATTTAAGTTGTTTTGGAATGTGAAATGTTTAAATTGATGGAATTGTAAGTACAATGGATATAGAGCCCACAAGTTAAATAACTCGATATGATGTAGAGAATAAAGTTGGACATAATTTATATTTTCATAACTTTTCTAATTGTAACTACAAATATTAGAAAAATAAGAAAGAAGAGATAGAGAAGCAGACGATTAGAAGAACATGACTAATGAATGTGAAATGAAATGAGGTAGGGATTGCCCTGGAATGGTAAATATTTGATAAAGAATAAGAACAAATTAAAGATCCTGAATAAAGGTGAAGAAAAGGAGGCAAGAGAAAGTATACATAGCAATTAGAAGTCCTTCATTCAAGATTAAAACAAGCAGGACTAGCAGCTAAAAGCATTAGGCTTGATGCGCTAGGGGTGTGGAGGAGGGCCTGCGGCCTACGGGCCTAAAATTTTTTATTAAAGTTGTGTGAAAGAAGAACTTACAATCTTCTGTGGGCTGACATTGGATATCCGTGGCAGTGCGGGAGTGATTGGATAGCCCTCTTGGATACGTTCTGGGAAGGACTTCACACCCTTGTTGACTATGACTTGTGTTTTGGAATATTGTTTTTTAGATGAATATTAGGTTACCTACATTCTGAGAACTTGTCTATATGGTTTATTAACTTTGCGCCTGTATTATTGTATTCTTTTATTTATCCCTCCTGAAATTTCTAATTATACTCTGCATTCTATTAAGTTTCAATCTTTATACACATAATATCTCTTGTAAACATAACATCGCTATAGATGTGTTATCATGTTTCAAATTCTACACACATCTCTTTTAAAGTAAATATAACATCACTCTAGATGTGATATTCCGCATGGTTGAGGCTGAACATGACATCACTATAGATGTGTTATCTCACATGGCTCATGGTCACAATCTTATTAGTTTTGTGTATTTAAAAATTTTGCACCTTATTACTAGGATATGAGATTATAACATTATTTAAACACTATTCACTCTCATTTATGAAGTCATGCAGATTAAAGAGTGATCGTTAACCAGATAGATTCTGGTTATCCAGGAATAAGGTTTGGAGTCTGAGTATCTACCTATCAAGGACAATCAACAATCAAAGTCGATACCATATGAATGCATGTGTGAAACGAAACCAGAACCATCCCGGTACCCCAGACAGTTGTATCGTTCTTGAAACAAGCTAAAAAGGTGGACCGGGGATTTAGGATCTACTATTGGATATTCAGTAGTTACAAGACTTGGATAAAGAAACAAACATCACGAAACAGCTACAATTACAATCACCAGCTGTAAACCCAGGTATCGAGGGACAACAACATGATATTCAGAAACAAACAACTTTAAAGAGCTACTATTACAGTCACCAGCTGTAAAACCAGGTATCGAGGGACAACTACAAAATATTCTGTAGTTCTGGGACCTGGATACAGAAACAAACACGATGAAACAGCAACTATTAAAGTCATCAAATATAAACCTGGTACCGAACAAGTTAAGGTTATAATTTAATACACTTTGAAAGCTGGATTATGGTAAAAGAGAAACAAGTCCACCAACCCCTTGAACTTATCTGGACACGTTTTCATTTCTGCAATTTTAAGGTAATAACTGGTATAACCCACACATCGCAGGATTATACATTTTGGAGAGTCTGAATACTACCACATGTTGTAAAAATTTAAGAGTAACTATTATGACTATAATCAACTACATCTTTGAGCAAGATCAAGTGAAAAAAACTGAACAACATGTTAATATGTGGATTGAAGGTGGAAACTAAACAGCTGGTACTAACATACTAAAACATTTTATACCAAAACAATTCCCAAATGTGAGACTTTTCAGCAATCTAAACCAAGTAACTAAAATTTTGAGGTAACTTTATAAATTGTTTTTTCCCAGGAAGGGCCGAACCAGTGGTATCTGTGTATTTTTTGTACAATTGTCAAATGGTTCAAGCGATCAAACCTACATAATTTCAATGGTAGATGGTTTTCTTTGATTTGTCAACTGTATCGTTTGAAAAAAAGTTACATCTAAGCATGTGTTGCCCAGGTTTATAAAAACAGTGACAATTTAAGGAAGCCTAAGCAGATACAGTCTGTTCACGGTTCACAATTTACGAGGCACAGCTAGTACTACAATTTAGTGGATATTGGTATACAGAATACACATTGTTCCATCCGACATCCTGCCTCAAATCCGGATTAAAGATGATTTTAGGAGTTTGGGTGCTTATAGAGATAGTATCAAGGGAAAATTGCAGGATATTAAGTAGTTCCAGGACCAGCATAAAGAAACAAACATTTAACAGTCACCAGCTTTTGTAATCAAAATAATTTTACCTGGCATAGTGTTGTAGCCATTGAACTATTGAACCCTCTGGTAAACAGTTTGAACTTGTTCTCACATTATGGAATTCATTATGAAGTACGGCAGGCTATTTTATTTAACAAGCATTTCCATGGCCCCATCTTGAATGAAAAGGCTCTGAAGGGTCATGATCTAGCGTAGAAAAAAACAGAAAAACAAGTCAACACCAGTCAACATTGATAATATAAGCGTCATTGAAGGACAACCCTGTGTCAGATTATTTTTCAAAGAGGCAAAGTAGATGTATTTAATTTACTCTGGTACATAATTTTATTATGTCATCACTTGTGTCATTCACCAAAATGCTTATGAACTCGATGAACTACATATGGGACAATTAAAGGTTTGTTTACATGTGTTTATTGAAATGGATCGAATTAATTGGTTATTGTAATTATTATTGCGAGCCATGTTAATCTCTGCAAACATGTGGTTAAGGATCACAAGGAGAGGGGATGTGTGAAAAGGAATAACTTGGAGTATGGTGAAACAACAGAGTTGAGTTGATATAAATCAACAAATGCGTCAAAAGAAATACATTGATATCCATAATATTTTAATATTTAAAAAAATTGTGATTTTGTTTATAATGACTATATAGTTTATATGAAAATGCTGCTTGTAAACAAATTTTAATTGGTGAACTTTGTTAGAATATACAAACATGCAAGTTTCATAAATCGTATTTTGGAAATATGTTATATAACATTATTTTATTTCAAATATGCAATTTACACTCTCACTTAACTCACAAAATCACTTTTGAATTGATTCACTTAAGTCTTATGCTAATCTTCCTTGTCTTTATAAAAAGTTCTTTTGGAACATCATATTCCGTAACTGACAACCCTTGTATGTATAGTGATTGAGATGGTTGCGATGTATCTTTGTGAATGACAAACTTAGCACTAAGCGAAGTTAAAAATTCATACAAGAATGGTATGAAAATTGCTCTTCTAGAGTAGTCTTCTGGGATCTGAGTGGGAATGTATGTTTTGTTACTCTGGTGACCGACGGTTCGAGGTTTTGCAACAGGAACCCCTAGTTCATTGCAGATACCTTCAACAGTTTGGTACATGGCAGAAAAATTTACTTCATCTCCCTCTCTCATTTTCTCAAATGATATTTTCACATTCATCGCAGATTGAATTGCTAAGCTGAGGTCTATGGTTCGTAGATATTTGAAGAGAGGGATTGCCAACTTAAACAAACTAAAAATATCATTTTCCGAGATGTGTGCGAGTAGGTGGTTAGCGAGGCCTAGTGGAGGGTTTCAACACTTGAACCCACCCTTTTGCCCTTGGCTGCGCCACTGACGACTTGGGATGACTTGAAGCGAGGAGTAATTTTTTATTTTATATAGTTGTTGAAATATGTATTTAAGGTCCTGAGAGTATTCTTTAATCACCTGATAGGTAATGAATGAGCATAGAGTATCTTATAAATGATTTATTAACTTTACAAGAAATATTTCGTCAAATCAAGATCTGTAAATTTGACCATCCACTATTGTCATGAAGAAGGCTCACCACTCAAATGTGTTGTCAGTGGAAGCAAAGTATGAGAGAGCGAAGTTGATGGAAGGTGCTAGAACAGAAGATGGTTACTTAGTATAATGTTGTATCATGAATCATTAAGAAGAGTGAGGAACAATGATGTCAATGGATAAATGCTAAAAGCCTTATTTGCCATTAAAATCAGAAGAAAAAAATGTTAAGTCAATTATCAACATGCAAAGCTCTTTTACTATTAAAATATTTTTTATTTGAAAAAGTAACCCACCGTATGGGGCTACCCCAAAACTTCTGTGTACCAAGTTTGAGTGAAACAGCACAAGTATTATAACATTTAAGTAACACTCAAGTAAGGTGAATGCCCAAGTTTTGTAATATTCAATTTCCTTTACATGGTTTTTAAAGGATTATTCTTGTTATTTTAAATTTATGTTATCCACACCAGATGAGGAAGAAATTATAATTAATCGATTCATTAGGTGAAATTAAGAAATTAAAATGTATTAAGTGTTTGGCATATTCAGATTTATATATACATGTGAATAAAATACCCACAGTGTATTTGCTTTTCAAAATTCTGAAGAGTAAAATATTTATATTTTTTTAAACAATATTTCTAAATTAGCTGAAGGATAGGCTATATAGTAACTGAAACAATAAATTAACAAAGACATTTTAAAATTAAGGCAAACCTATCATTTTTCTATGACCAAGGTCAGGAATTACTATAAGGAGAATTTACCAATTTGAGTTTTGAAGTTCATGAAATATAGGCCTATTTATGGAAGTGTTGATACTTCAGAGAGTTAAAGAAGAATTTTAAGTTTATGAAGATGTATTCTATGTCTGATTTCAATCTAAAAGATTTTGAAACATTTGACATGATAAAAGTGTAGGCAAGGTGGTCAAAAAGGGTAGAAATAGTCAACATAATTTGATCAGTTACCATTTTCAAATTAATCATTTGCAATTTTTGTCATTGATTGATTATAAATAGTAGGACAAGTATTAACTCGATTTACATTTAAAGTGAGCTAAATAATTCAAAATTATGTCTAAAGAGACAAAAGAAGTCAATATTTACTTTGTTAATCCTTAAGTGAAGGATCTTGACGTGATGAAAGAAAATGTTGCCTTGGAATGGGTTTTTTTCATTCTGTTTTAATAAGGAACTATCCAATTATTAAATCAGTGGAATGGTTGTAATTAGTTATATTTCCCTATTTCAAGATCGTTGTTAAACAAGTGGACCTAAAAAGAGTGTATTCAATAAAATGGTCAATTCGTGTATTTCTAAACTAGAACTAATGGAAGTCATTATCAGATTTTTTGATAGACAACTATAGGTTGATTTCTCTTATAACTAACAAGAAGATGAATTGTTGCTGGATATTAAAGCATGAAGTGTAATGATATTTCTCTCAAAATATTGATACAAATGCCCAGCCAGCTACAGGATGAGTTGGGGGTGGGTTGGAGCATATGGCAACTAGCGAGGTGTATTGAAGGGACAAAAAAACTCAATTACACGAAACGTCAGGGGGGTACCTGACGCAAAGGGCGCCACTTGATTATATCTATTTTGTGAACCAAGACCCATTAAACCTAACATAGGGTTGAATTTAGAGTCGGCCGTCAGTTACGGTGACCGCAAGAGAAATCCAATTTAACTCACTACAACTCGTTAGTAAACCTTAAAAATGAAATGTCGAATACACTGAGAATTACTTTAAAAATTTTAATATAAATAAGACCTTGGTTAGAGGGTTTCACAAAATGGTTTACATAAAGGAAATTTTTTAAGTACATAATGTTGATCAAAAACATGGGGAAAAGATTTGTTTGACAAGAAAAAAATTATTATTAGTGTAAGTTAAGCTAAAGTTAAACAATGGTAAAACCCTCTTAAATGGAGTTTCAGGGAAAGACCTAAACCAAATTAGGTGCACTTTATCAATCAAAAATATCAACTAAACTTTCTTATTCCTGAATAGGCTTAAGCAACATCAAAAGTTTTAACTAAACTTTCCAATTCTGAATAGGCTTAAGCAACATCAAAAGTATTACCACAATAATATATACACTCTCAGAATACATACATCAATCATATATATGTATATATAGGCTCTCCAATAAGCTTCTTGAACACACAAAAAAAAACAGGGCACAAGCTTAGGCACAAACCCAGTATTCATACCGCACTACCCGCTGAGGTGGCTAAGCACTCAATTATTAAATTACATAAGTTGAGGGTCCAAGCTAGTCATTAGTTAAACTAGTCATGGCCTAACATGAATCTTAAGATTCCAAAATGAGGTAAAATGTATCCTTATGGATTTATTCACAGAAATGGACAGTTCTAGATTGAACTGCCAGTGTAACTTGCATGGCTTGGCCCAGTTTGGCCGCTCGTTGGAACTGTGTGAGGGACCGGAATCTCCTCCCACAGGATCATGGTAGCCACCAAACTCTTACATGTCCTTCGGGACGAAATGTCTGGGAACCGGATAAAAGAGTCTTATCCGTGTAGCCCGGGTGGGAAGACCCTGAGTAACATCACATGTGTTAAAAAAGTAATAGTACTCAGTTTATCTACATGTACATTAATGATACAACAATAAAAGTCACAAGGAATATAATCTAAACAATAATTTTCTCAATCATGAAAAGAGGTGTACTCTATAATAAATTCACAGATCAGGCACATTTAACTATGTTTGTGCTGTCTGCCTAAGTATGGGGGTCCAATCACAAGAACCAAAGCCGGTTATGGCAATTTTAAATTCAATAAGCCATCCTATTTCTACATCTAGGCTCAAAAGATTAAAGTTTAAAAGTTATAATAATATAATCATAAACTGGCTACGAATTAAGCGCAAACGTCAGTGTTCCTGCTCCAAGTGAACATGCGCTGATCATAACAAAACATATTTCTCACCCACATGGCTGATAAGTTAAATAAACAGGAAAAGCTTTTATTAATAAGACGCACAAGTAGAAAAAAACAGTTATACACTTACCCATGAAAGGGGTTTCTTCAAGACTCGATAACTTGCAAATATTAAAATTAATAACACAAGAAAATAAACTCCAAGCAACAAAACAGCAGTTGGAAAATAGCATTTACACGTTGGAATCACATCTTGATGGTAGTCTCAATCCTCCTTTTGCACATCCATGGCGAACAATAGTAGATAATTCCTGTCTTCACCTCGTATTCATTGGTGTTCGAATGCCTCAGCACTTTTATTTTTCCGAAACTCGTAACACATTGTTGTAGGTACCTAGTACTACCTATACCACCAAGTGTGCTCGTGCCGCAATTTCAAATATAGAAACTGTGACACCTTAAACTTGGCGATTTTATGGGGACTATTTCAAGTCAGAGGTAAGCTCAAATTCAAATATCTCAAAATTTCCTGAGGATCCAGGTTCCACGACTATGTAGGGTTGTTGTAGGTACCTAGTACTACCTATACCACCAAGTGTGCTCGTGCCGCAATTTCAAATATAGAAATTGTGACACCTTAAACTTGGCGATCTTATAGGGCTTTTTACATTTCTTGGTGGTATAGGTAGTACTAGGTACCTACAACAACTCTACATAGTCGTGGAACCTGGATCCTCTGGAAATTTGGAGATATTTGACTTTGAACTTACCTCAGACATGTAAAAAGCCCTATAAGATCGCCAAGTTAAAGGTGCCACAGTTTCTATATTTGAAATTGCGGCACGAACACACTTGGTGGTATAGGTAGTACTAGGTACTAGGTCCATGTATAAGTCATAAATAAGTATACACACATATTTTTTTAGAGTTACTTTTTTTGCGGAAAAATTTATAATCACACAATTTCAAATTTTTAAATAAATCTAATATAATCGTAGTTTTTTTAATTAGACAAAAATTAATTGAGGGACTTTCTTTGCTATGAAATTGTATCATAAAATTAACAAAACTAGGCATTTTTGGGAAAAAGATTGAAAATTATGAGTACTCAAATTTTTAGAATTTTGTAAAAATCTCTAAGTTGAGTTTGAGCAGTTACTAAAACTTGACTCAAACTTGAATTTTTGAGTACTAGTACACCTCTGATATCTTCCTTAAAACTTTATCTTCAGCAATATCAATACTATGTTTATTACTCTGTTACATTGTTTTAATCTAATTATCAATATGCTTCTACAATTGATTGTTTGCAATAAATTATTATTAAATGACAAGAGTTTTTAGAAATAAGATTTCTCACAATAATATGAAAATAATATTACTAAAAGATTATTTATATTTATTGATTTCTTTTTGTAAAACCTATAATAAATCTTTTACTACTTTTTCTGTTCTTAATTGGATATACTATGAACCATCAAATACATGCAACTTATGATGTAATACACTTACAACATTTGGTGGCAATTATTGAAGTTTTTGCTAGTAATTTTACTTTTATTTGTGAATTAAGTTTTACAGTAGTCTATTATGTTTATTTAATTAAATATTTTATTATGTTGAGGCACTTCATTTAATAAATGCTAAAACATTTTAGTCATAATTGTTTGAACACAAAACATTACACACCTAACATAGCTACTCAAACACATTACTATCCAGGCTGTGCAACAGTTTAAATGTATACATCTTAATAGAAATAAATAAAAGCTTGCTTTCAATTTAAATTCAAAATTTCATTTCATGTTAATTTAAAACTAAAATATTGTAAATTTAAGATCAGCCATTGAAGAAGGTATACCATTTTTCAGTTTGTATGTCTAACTGCTCCCAACCGACCCTCGAGGGACAGTGTTGGTTCATGTAAGCATTGGATGTCTAACTGCTCCCAACCGACCCTCGAGGGACAGTATGTTGGTTAATGTAAGCATTGGATGTCTAACTGCTCCCAACCGACCCTCGAGGGACAGTATGTTGGTTAATGTAAGCATTGGATGGCTAATTGCTCCCAACCGACCCTTGAGGGACAGTATAGTTGGTTCATGTAAGCATTGGATGGCTAATTGCTCCCGACCGACCCTCGAGGGACAGTATGTTGGTTCATGTAAGCATTGGATGTCTAACTGCTCCCAACCGACCCTCGAGGGACAGTGTTGGTTCATGTAAGCATTGGATGGCTAACTGCTCCCAACCGACCCTCGAGGACAGTGTGGTTCATGTAAGCATTGGATGTCTAATTGCTCCAACCGACCCTCGAGGACAGTATATTGGTTCATGTAAGCATTGGATGTCTAACTGCTCCCAACCGACCCTCGAGGGACAGTGTTGGTTCATGTAAGCATTGGATGGCTAACTGCTCCCAACCGACCCTCGAGGGACAGTGTTGGTTCATGTAAGCATTGGATGTCTAATTGCTCCCAACCGACCCTCGAGGGACAGTATGTTGGTTAATGTAAGCATTGGATGTCTAATTGCTCCCAACCGACCCTCGAGGGACAGTATGTTGGTTAATGTAAGCATTGGATGTCTAACTGCTCCCAACCGACCCTCGAGGGACAGTATGTTGGTTAATGTAAGCATTGGATGTCTAACTGCTCCCAACCGACCCTCGAGGGACAGTATGTTGGTTCATGTAAGCATTGGATGACTATCACTAGCTAAATAAATACAATATAATCTCCTAGTTTTCTCACTACGCATAGCTCAGCACTCTACAAGCTTTTATATTGAGTGCGTTGACAATCATCACCCTCTATTTGAAGACCTCTCAGCGCATTCTTGAGGAGTCCAAACAGGTGAAAATCAGGTAGTGTCAGGTATATACTGTAGGCTGGTAGGTTTTGAAGTGTGTTCAGGGTGTGGCCGGCCATATGCCATTGGCCTGTAACAAAACACCACCCTTGGTCATATTCTCCATTTGGTCTGTATAGTTGACCATAGTTGCTCAAAATAATGTTCAAGAATAGGACCTCGGAACAATATGAGCATTATCTTTACGGCAGAGAGCTGCATCTTGAATTCAATTGAAGCAGGTGATGATGTGTGCTTTCATTGCATGCTCTGACTTTTGTTTCTGGTTCGTAGTTGGAATCTAAGTTTCATTCCCTGTGATGATGTGTTTCGAAAAGTTCTCTCCTTCATGATGGTACTGATCCAAGTGGCGAGAGCAGATGTCCAGACGATTGGACTTACGCTTCTTTGTCAGTTGTTTAGGCACCCATATTGTACAAACTTTGTGGAAACCAAGAATATCATGAACTAACAAATAGATGGAACCTTGACTTATGCCAAGTTGTAGTGCAACTGCCTCTATCACAACTCTTCTGTCCACAAGAATAATGTCCCTGGCTTGTTCCAGCTTCTCATCACTGGTCGACCACTCTGCATCAATCACACTTGTTCGACCATTTCTGAACATTTCAATTGACTCACGTACACTTCACTGAGTTAAAGCATTATTCCTGTATTGAGCACATAAACAGATCCGTCATCACCTTCAGACCACAAAAATAATATGACACTTCTCTGTTCTTCTTTGGTGCAGCCATGTCCATGTTGCAGTAGCAATGAACACCAGACTGGGTTACAATGCTGCCAAGTCTCGACACGCTACCACTTATAAGTGGCCTGCAAACAAGACAGTACCCTCGCACATTGTCTTTGTCGCTATGTATTACTTTTACAGTTACAATCTGGTTAAACTCATATTAAAGTTGCATAATGCATGCAAATTATTATTAATGATTACAAAATGTCTAAGT
Organism: Timema podura; assembly: GCA_033556935.1. Classification (NCBI taxonomy): domain Eukaryota; kingdom Metazoa; phylum Arthropoda; class Insecta; order Phasmatodea; family Timematidae; genus Timema; species Timema podura. The sequence continues at coordinate 1,046,332 of JAVRXN010000012.1, forward strand.
ACGCATTAAATAATTTTTGTTCATTATGACTGTGAATTAATTTGATCAAACTTACAAAATACGCTGAACCACCAGTTTATTCAATAAATTAAGAGTTAACATCACTTTTGTATATTTGCCAAGAAAGATGTAAACAGCTTTAAAGTATCTTTCTAAATGTCACTATATTGGATAATGTAATTCTGTATACACAGTGCTTAAAAGCTTTAATATGTTTTATAAAAATAAACATGTACCAGACTTGTGTAAACTATTGCAAGCAATGTGAAATTAAAAACTTTGATTGAAATATAAATGGTATTTATTAACCTAAACAGTTAATTCATAGTAGGTGTTCGAAGGTTGATCCTCGCAAGGCTATGCATTACTCCCAGTGGCACATTTGGTGTGCATGTGGTAAAGCATGTTGATAACAGCTGCATGGATTCATGCCACGATGTTCTCAGGCGACTGCGATGGGTACACCATAGCTTTGAGGTGACCCCACAAAAAATAATCAAGTGGTGTTGGGATGGAGTTCAATAAGTTGTCACTGCCCATAGAGTTCAGAGGCATTTTCACTTAAAGAGTATTAGTATATAATATTATTACCTATTCTAGATGTGTCCCTGTGTGGCTCTGTAGCTCCTATAAGAGTTCAAACTCATTAGAATCAAGTTCTTCATTGCCCAAAACCAACTTTCAGTTCTAATACCTTGGTGGCAGGTGTGACTAGTTTGGGGTCTAGGACCCTCTTTAGTACCGATGTCAATGGATGGGGTAGTTGGTCGGGCCCCAGGGTAGAAGAGTGCACAAACAAGCTGCAGGAAGGTAGCACAAATACTAAGAAATGAGCAGGTTCATTATATAGTTTCACAGTTAATGTTGTACAGGATGAACCAAATGTAACTTTAAATGTAAATAACTGTAGGATACTATGGTAGTATCCAACATTTCTGTTAATGTTTATGTTGCCTCAGTATGTTTTAGTGTGGGGGATGACAACCGAAAGGAAAACCCATTTAAAACACTAGCTCTTGCTAATCACAGAGAGATGTGGAGAGTCTGGATATAGCTCCTAGACTAGGGATGTGGTATCGAAATAAAAGTAATAAGTATTGGAAGAAAAATATCAATATCGTGCTAGTAGCTAAAGAAAAGTATTGATAACTATCAGCTTCATCTCAACGCGCTAATCTCTTGTTGGACTAGACTGCCAAAGACTGGGAGGTCAGGGCTCAATCCCGGTCGGGTGAACTGCGGGTGGTTTTCTCTAAATGACTTTCCACTCTCCCACCATGCAAATGCGGGTGCATTTCATCTAAATCAAGCCTTCCTAATGCCTAACTCATTAGTACATAGGTGTATAACCTGAACAGGTAGTAAGACGTGTTACAAAAAAATCTCAACTTTGCATCATCATTGTATTTTCATTTTTATTTAAAAACTGCAAATTATAATGGTTTTTAATAGTTTAAAACAAATTTTACAAGATGCTTTTTCATTATCTAACTTTTTTTAAATACTGTGTCTTACTACCTGTTCGCATTATACGCTTAAGTACTAATTACGCTAATGAGTTAGAAATAGGGAAGGTTGAATTTAGAGGAAGTTAAGCCGCATTTTCGTGGAGGAGAGTAGAAAATCATTTAGGAAAACCACCCTCAGTTCACCCGACCGATATTAGAACCTCAATCTCCCCGTCCTTGGCAGTCTAGCTCAACACAAAACTAGCATGTTAGCTAATTATGCCACCAAGGTAAGCTCCAACTTCTTAAAAACTTTCATAATTTACTTTTGGGAGATACCATTTTTTTAACTACATTCTTCGTTTATATATTCTATCAAGATAGTTAACTATTGACAAACAATAGAAGAATGGATGCCACGCCTCATCTGCACATTAACATTTCTGCTTCGTCTGCTTGGAGCACCTTCAGTAGAGTAGGTTTATTGTGATCTTCTTTTGTTTAGTCTGTGATGACTGTGTTCAATTATAAAAAAAAGGGGATGTTAAGTAGATTAGTCTCCACTCATCTGTCATCCAGTCAGGCGGCTGTATTGATAAATAAAGATGAAAGAACAGCTATGTACAATAAGCTAAAAGAGATAGAGGGTGGTATGCAAGAGCGCATAGTGAATGCTTAGTGGACCGATAGTGTGGTCCCAAGCACACTATCCCTCTACCTTTTAACCTATGATGACGCAAGCAAACCCACGCTAGTGTCAACAAAGTATCCGGTTAGTCAAGTTCTTGCATACGGCCCAGAATGCTGGAGTTGCTTCTTGATTGTCATGCAGAAAATGAGTGAGAATTGAAAAATGGTGTCATTTGTTCTTCATATACAGACCACCCTAATAAATATTTTATCTCAACATCGGCCATGAGTGGAGATAGCACAAAATTGGTTTCTTTCGTTACCAATTCGATATCGGATTGTGAGTACCAATATCAATAAAAGTATCGAAAGGAAAACACTGATATTAGTAAAGTATCATACTTTTTTCACATCTTTATCCTAGACTGTTCTGTTCCCTCATCTCCTGGATATAGCTCCTAGACTGTTCTGTTTCCTCATCTCCTGGATATAGCTCCTAGACTGTTCTGTTCCCTCATCTCCTGGATATAGCTCCTAGACTGTTCTGTTCCCTCATCTCCTGGATATAGCTCCTAGACTGTTCTGTTCCCTCATCTCCTGGATATAGCTCCTAGACTGTTCTGTTCCCTCATCTCCTGGATATAGCTCCTAGACTGTTCTGTTCCCTCATCTCCTGGATATAGCTCCTAGACTGTTCTGTTCCCTCATCTCCTGGATATAGCTCTAGACTGTTCTGTTCCTCATCTCCTGGATATAGCTCCTAGACTGTTCTGTTTACTCATCTCCTGGATATAGCTCCTAGACTGTTCTGTTCCCTCATCTCCTGGATATAGCTCCTAGACTGTTCTGTTCCCTCATCTCCTGGATATAGCTCCTAGACTGTTCTGTTCCTCATTCCGGATATAGCTCCCAGACTGTTTGTTCCTCATCTCGGATATAGCTCAGACTTTTTGTTCGACTCATCTCCTGGATATAGCTACATTTAAGATGTATATTATAGTTGTATACACAATTTCTACACAAGTGCTGGTTATGTATCCCTCCTACTTTTAACCGTGTTTAGCTCAGATCTTTTATTTAAATAACATCTACTAAATAGTCATTATAAAGGAGGACTTTGGAAGAAATAGTCAACAATATATATAACTTACATATTATTTTATTATAAAATATCAGATGATCTGACCAGAAGAGCACAAAAGAATCTAAATTTTCAAAAAATGAATATTAGATTCAGGAATTAAACAATATTTACCATAAAACAATATTATATAACAATGTTTTCTATTCTAATGTTAAGAATTTTATTCTAATTTTCACTATAGTCATACTTAATAAGAATGGAGTTTGCTGACTTGGTAATTGGTAGTTCATTCAAACTACATTCACCCGTTAGCAGTTCTTTGGTTATCAACAATCGACTGTGAAAACAGAGGAAGCCTATTTACACACATGGACAGGGACACAGCATTATTTTTACATAAGTTGAGCAACAATTTTTATTTATTTTTATGTTACCACCTTGATATTAACAATGACGACGATTGATGTACCTGGATTAGGTCTACCATTCTCAATGAAAATAACTCAAGGTTAGATAAAAGTGCACGTATTAAGTTAGATTTTCATTACAATTCAAACTAAAATACAATTTTTACAAATTTCAATAGATAAAATAGGTTGACTTCTGGTACAAACACTACCAACTTGATACATCCAACAATACCAGACTATGTGTGTTCAAAAAATCTGGTAAAAAGATGAACTAGGCAGTAACAAATATATCACTGACAAAACGAAAAATTGATTGGTTGCAAATTTTTATTCTTATCATCCCCTTTCCTGTTCAAACAAAAAATAGTAGCTATGATTTATATCAAAACATTTTTCTAATTTACGATAATGGATAATTTATCCAACACACACAATGTGAACAATGTAAGCGCCAAGGAAGGGAAATATAACTTATTCTAAGTTTTCCTTCCCTTGGGAAGTTTTGTTATTATCGGGCTGTGTATGGCCAGTAGTTTGTTCTGCTGTGGGGTAGAACGGGGAGATGGGCAAAACCAACTTATCATACATACTTGCTGGTGTTTATAAAGTTAAACTTGTTCTGAGCTTAAGTTGCATTGATAACATTTTTACTGACGTTTCGGCTATGATTGCGACGGCCATCTCAGAAAATAGTTGCATTTCTGAAATGTCAGTAATCATTTAATCAATGTGACTAAAAGCCCATTAAAAGTTTTATTGTAATTTGCTTTTGTTTTAAAGTTCCACTGCCTGTGACAGATTACTACATTATTTATAAATAGTGAATTCCCCAAGTCAAGTTAGCACCCTCTTGGTGTGTGGAAACATTTACATTTTTATAGAGAACTCTATTTAAGAGGGTACTTTTAACAAATTCAAATAAAATATACCAGTTTATGTCTTCATAAAACTAATATGTTACAATGTTACATATTGTATACATAACAAGATGCAATCTAAGGCCTAGTCCACACTGTGTCTGAGTAAGGTGGCTGCTAGAGTATGCACCAGTTACACAGAGGAGAGTGAACGTGAGTATTTCACCACATGTTTGTCGTTGCACAAACACCCACAAAAGTTGAAAGACTAGCAACTTCTGAACAAAGTGTACTAAGTTTGGGGGGAAACTGTGCAGTCGGAACAAACTGAGGAGGGAAAACCACAATGTTTTAACTCTGCCAACATCGAGATGACTCACAGACGGGTGAGGTTAGGTAGGTGTGGCCTCATCTGGATAAAGTGATACATTTTATTCATCAATAGAATATTCAGTAGTTTTAGCATTTGTTTATTTTATAATTTGACAACAAGGTAATTCGACAATGAGGGAGTGGTGGAAGGTCGGGGGAAGGGGCTATGAATAGCCAACATCGACTAGGTCACACAGCCAGCTATAGAAAAGATTAAATAAGGAAGGCAGAGTGCTTTGTCAATGAGCCTACTTCTGCTCGCTACATCCATCCACATTGGTGTGTATGCAGACAAATCTGTGTTTTCCATACTCGAGGAAATACAAATAAGTTTAAAAATAGTAATCAAGTAGTTTTTATACATCTGTCTGCGTGTTTGTGGGCAAATGAATGTCAGAATGGACTAAGGTCATAACAGGTTTATTTATTATTTATCAACAAAATCTTTTACCTATTTGTTTCTGAATGAGAGTTGGATCACAATGTTGAAACGTGTTTACATTTTTATGTTTCATTTTCTTATCTTTTAAGTAATTACTCATTATCAGAATTGACACATCTCAATGCAGTTCTGAACTTACTTTTAACAAGCTTTTAAAGTGCATTTTTTATTGATAACAATAATATATTAAGTAGGCGTAAGCTGCTTTAACCAGTTTTGTGATAATACAATAGCACAAGAGTAAGCATTTAATGAAATCATCTCAATGAAGACTATTGTTGAAATAGAGTTAAAACTACAATTAAAAACCGATAATAACAGCATGTGTGCGAGTGAGAGGAGAAGATTGGTGTAAGGAAAGAGGAAGGTTGGAAATGTTTATTGATGATGACTAGACTTAATGTTAACTATTAGATATTTCCTTCTGAAATGATCTAAAATAAATCTATCAGCTGGCAATATCAACAACAATAGCTTCAAGTACTTCTGCCTTTCTTTATCATGAATAAAACTTTTTTCTCACAATATAACACTTGATTAGTGTTTGGTCTTGTTTTATAAATTTAAATGCCCTCAATACTCGTTGCCACTAATACTTAACTATGTTTTGTCAATTTATATATAAAAAGGACATAAACTTCTGACCCAAGTAAACATTACATGTGTCTATAATACAGGATTTGCAAGTTTAGTTAACTCAAGAAATTCCTTAAGAGTGATCAAAAGCAATGTAAGAGGGATTTAAAAATGTTTGTATATATATCTCAGATAACTACAGTATACTATTTTAAATGAATTGGCAGTTTGTGGTTTAGTTATTATTAATTGTATGTTATCCATTACAAAAAATACATTGTTTAACATAAACCACTTTTCCTCAATTTAGAATAACTAAAATTCTCAAGTGACCTCGATGGTAAAATGTTGAATTGTTATGTACATAAAATGACAAGATGAAAGAGCTTTGATCCAGCTCCATTTAGATCAAGTTGTAGCTATATACAGGATACTGCCATCGAGGTCACTCAAAGAATGGCTTTTCTAGCAAGTTACAGTGTATCATGTACAATATCAGGAAACAACGTTAAAACATTGTCAAAAGTAAGTAATAGGGAGGAACAAATGACAGGTTGAAACACAATATTTAAAAGTAAACTTTTCCATTCCATCTTATTTACACAGTTTCACATAAAAATAAAACTTAAATTTAAATCTTTGGACACATTCCTTTATCATAATTATATTTCAAATTTTTAAAATGTAACTACTATTTTCTTTTAGTATTATAATTGTTGTTTCTAATTATGATAATGCTGGTGTGAATTTAGATCACGAGAAAGGAATAGATACTTTTTATGTTGACTTCCTGCCCACATTTGTCTGTGTTCTCACTCTCTCTGTGTACTTTTCAAACAAATCATACATTTGTAACAGAAATATCAAACTAATGATAGTTTGTAATATATATTTGGAAGAAGGTACAGGAAAGGTGGACAGAAACATATAAAAGGGACAAACACAATATGGCTTTACAGTGAAAAAAAGAACATAGTTCACACTTTACATTGCTGCCACCGGACAAAGAGGTAATGGTTGCCTCTTGAAGAAAATCGATCGTCACCGTCCAAATCCCCCGACTTAGGTTTCATTCTATCGGAACTCATCAGGGAGAAGTGTGAAACGTGCGATGCAACTTTCTAAAAGAGGAAACTAATAAACAAAAGAGAGAAAAAGGAAATTTATAAAGAATGATAGGACACTTAGATAATAGCTTGTAGAAGTAATAACATAAATGACTAACACAGGAAAAGGACATTGGATGTGAATATATAATATATCTCTATAAGGTTCCCTTTTATATGTTTTCTATCCACCTTTCCTGAACCTTCTTCCGCTCAGAAAGCGAAAAGAGCTTTTCCTTAACCCAATAATAGTGAAATATTCTATGAAATATTCATGTTAACCACATCAGAGATAATTACAAATACAAAACAATTTATAAAATTGAAGCAAACATAACTAATTAAAGAATAGCAAATTAAAAAAAGAAAAGAAATAAAAATAAGATGCCCACCCTTACAACACCTCTTTATCAAAGTGTTAGCAACCTGCTCTAATGTTTGTTAGCAAAGTGATACTCACAATCAACTAAAATGTGTTTTAACACCAACACGCTATATTCAGAAGGAATGCACCTGGCATCAGAGCAAATACAAGAAACATTAACTCTATCACTGAGCCAACCTTCAAGTATTTAAAACAGTTACAAAAACAGTTATGTTAATAAAATTAATCAATTTTGCAAAAATAAAAATAAAAAATACAAACTCCAAGACTGTCTAATAAAATAAAGTCCATAAAATATCTGTGAAATCAAATTAAATGCTTGCTAGAAGAACCACAGCACCGTTTATCATCAAAACAATAACAACAATAGAACTATTCTTTGTACGAAGTGAAACATAGGTCAGACCGACATGGAACAACTAAGTGATGCTAAGCAACAAACAGCACATCATAACAAGATTATTCTCGTGTGAATCACTGGAATGCACCCTTCACACGTTCACTACCTCGTCTTCAAGCCAGCTCACCCGCACCGCCTGCAAACAAAACATTAGATAGCTTGTAAACAGGTCAATTCACAAGTAATGTCTCGTCTGGTTTACTAGTCATAGGGAGGATACAGGTGTATTCAGATCAACTTCTATAAATTTCACCTTCCCAATTAATATATAAAGTAGGCAAATAGCCTAGATGGTTAATAACATGTGGGGTAAAATACAACTGCTGGTTTAGATATATCTTCTTCCACGAATAGCATTTAACTTGATGACTTTTTGGTTTCAACCTTAGAAATGAAAAATTGTTCGAAAACGTGATTGATTTTGTTCATTTGGGCAGAATATTCTGTAAAAATGGAAGGATGGATGGTGAAATCGAAAGATATGTGAATGTATCTCAAAAATTAGTTGTATGTATGTGGGCTATTGCAAAGAATGAAATAGTGTCAAACGAGGCTAAAATGACAGTATATACATGTGTGTCCACGCCAACATTGTTTAATGGATGTGAAGCGTGGGTTTGTCAGGAGAAACACAAGAGTAAGGTGAATGTGGTTGGAATGATATATACAAGAAATGTATGTGGAGAAACTCGTATGGACAGTCAATAATGAATGGGTGCTGAAGGAGTGTTGTTTGAAAGGGAATCCAACAGGTCAATGTGAAAGAAGTGTCTTACGTTAGTTAGGGCATGTTGAGAGTACAAGTGTGGATCGAGTGATTAAGCAAATATATGAAGGTAGAGTGTGTGGATCAAATGGAAGGGGTAGGCCATTTTTAAGCTATATGCACAGTTTCTTACCTACCTGGTAGGGAAACAGTGTGATTAGGTATGTATGTATGTATGTATGTATGGTTTCAACACATTACATTTAGCATTTTTTTTTATTCTTAAAAGAAACGTGTTGTTTCTTTGATATAGCAGAATTGTAGAAACAGAAACAGCAAACCTAACTAAATGAGCTTGATACTTAGTCTGCGTGCCCAATGATGTGGAGAGTTTAAAATTTATTCTTTCATTAGTTCTAATTATATATAACCTGTTTATTTGATTTGTTTTAATTTACTATTTAAATTTTATAGTTATTGAACACAGGATCAACTATTTTTGACACTTGAGAGTTTTTTGAAAAACGATGTAAAATAATGTTTGCCACTCTAGGAAAATAAAAAAGTTAAAACAGAGCTGGGTTGAATCCAATATTTCTAGAGTCGTCAACAAATGCACACAAATAAAATTAATATTTCACAATCAACTACCAGAAGCGAATGTTGACTGCAAATAAATCTTCTTGTTTAGTAGGCCTAATATGTGTACCACAAACAGGTAGTAATGGTTTCACACACGATCAGTCCTGATAGATGAATAAAAAGTGGAAAATGACAACGTGGACATGGGGATCGAACCCGGGACTCTTGGATTTCCGCTACGATGCTCTATGAATGAACCAACCTGGTTTGTCTCGTATCCAGGTCCATCTTTCACTAGTTGCTGGTGTATTGACTCTATATGTTGTAACTGGTGGAAGTATCGACAGCTCAGAACTATCTACAACCACAGTCTACGGCAACTCGGCGCTGACAAAATAGCTGCCATGCACTTTGTATCATTAATTCATGTGTATTATAATTTTTCACTTAATTGAATGAACTTCTTGTTTACTGTTTAAGCTCTTTAAGTGAATATTTGAATCATCAATTATATAATTCGGTAATACAGTTTAAACCTATACATAAATTTCAGTAAGATTTGTCTCACAAAGATGTATACTAAGATTGTTATATCTGTTTACAATATAAAAAACTTACTGAACTTTTTTTTTTTTTTTTTGAAATTTATATATATATATATAATATCTTTACAGGGTCTTTACTTATTTTAAATTAGTCCTGTTGTGCTAAAGTGACTTAAAGAATAGAAGTCATGAAAGAGTGAAAAGACTAATTGAATGAAAAAAGAATTGTAAATAAAACAAGATTTATTAAAGAATGGTCACCACTGACAATTGCTTTCCTGTGCCTTCTTCCATACATTACCAAATGTACCACAAAAAGCGAAAATATATTTTCCATAAAAGAAAGCTAGAATGTTGTATGTTCTCAACCATATAAAACTATATAATTTCTTTTACAAATTGCATTTAACAATATTTGTTTGCAATTTTTGTGGTGTATACATTTCTTGATTACCATAGGTTTAAAAAGATATGGTGGGATCAAGGATTTGGATGGCAAACTAAATAACAGCTCATATGAAACATATTTTAATTATACAGAACCACTTGTCTGTGATCGCAGGCTATCCATGCGTCACACATGGCTATAACAACACCAGGTTTAAAGAACAGCAGTTTCTCAGACTTGTTTCGAGTTATATTTATTCGCAAGAGTTTTTATACAAGAAAATTATCTTAGGCAATAATTTTATTAAAGAGCGAGCTTTCAGAGGCCTAACTGAACTATCCTTTCAGGTTGGCTTCCTTCACTATCAATTACTTTACATCACTGTACAGTGTTTCTACACTGTCTTGGTATACATTTCCAAGCCATCATGCAATTATTCGTTTTATTAACTTTTTATAATTGTTAGTGTAATTTTAATGTCCTTAAAGACATGAGTGTTGAAACCATTTTAATTATTTTTTATTAGATTTTTTTTTTGAGTGTTGTTCTTATTTTTAAATTGTGATTTATAAGTGTTATTTCTAATTTAAAAACCGATATTTCCATTATTTAACTTATTTTTTCAAAAGGATTTACTCTTTATAAAAATGAGTGTCATTCATATTTTAAGAACATGTGTTTTGATATACTTTTTAACATTTTAAAATTATGAATATACTCGAACTCGATTCAATCTTGGGAGCTTTTATAAATACTCGTCTTGAATGAAAAAACTCAAGCTCGCAGACCCCTAGTACCCACATTTGCATAGGGGGAGATTGGAAAACAATTTTTGGGGAAACACCTCGGTACACTCGACCGAGATTCAAACCTCGATCTACCTGTCATTGGCAATCTAGTCTACTGTGATGTTGTTGCATCCTGATCTCGAGAGTTCCTCTGTAAGCTATGAGCCAAGGTGCTATCCCTGTTAAAGGCATCAGAGCGTGTCTTCTCCCATCCATGCACATTTCATAGAGGAAACCACACCTTTATGTGTGCCACAGGTATATACAAGGCGTATTCAGAAAGTAAATACTGTTTGGCTATTAAAAATGTACACAATTTATTTATAAACCATTTTATTGTTACAATTAAGACCATATCCTAAACTAGTTTTCCACATTGTTTCCACCAATATTAAGGCATTTGTTGTAGTGCGGCTGCCATTACTGAATACCCTCTTCATAAAATGAAGCCACCTGTGAAGAGAGACAATGTTACAAAGCTCTTTTGACGTCGTCATCTTTGTCGTAGCTCTGACCGGCAAGGCACCGCTTCAAATGCAGCAACAGGTGAAAGTCACTTGGGGCTAAGTCTGTGTTGTAGGGGGAATGATTCATTTGTTCCCAGCCAAATGATGTGATGAGCTCTTGGGTTCGACCATCAGCGTGTGGCTGAACATTATAGTGAACACAACCGCGCAACTGATCATGTCTTGCCTTTTGTTGTGGACCATGTGATGCAATTTCTTCAAGGTCTCACAATAGGATAGAGCATTTATTGTTGTACATCGTGGCATGAAATCAACAAGCAAAGCTCCCTTTTTGTCCCAAAAAGTGGCGCACATTATCTTTCAGGTTGAAATTATTTTCTTGAATGTCTGCTTTTTCGGGAATGTGGTGTGCCTCCTCGACTCCATCGACTGTTTTTTGATTCCGGCGTAGTGTGACAATGTGGCTTAAAAATCATCACCTTCATCACTACATCGCATGGGTAAAGTCAAAGCACTGCCAATTCGTTTGTTTTTTTGTACCTCAGAGAGGATTTTTGGTACCCAGCGTGACCACAGCTTGGTGATATTTTTAACGTTCTGTCCCAATTTCATATAGAGCAGTTCTTGAAATTTGTGAAACTTCCCAAGAAAGTGACAAAATCATAAACAGTTAATTTTTTGCATCAAATTATCGTTAAATTCCCCAACCCATTTCCTCACCAATTCATCACTTATTGCATTTTCACAGTAAATTTCACAATCTGCTGATGGATTCCAGCTGGTTTCACATTTCTTGAATTCAAAAAACAAATAACAGACTGTATTTCACAGTTCCCTGTAATGGGGTAAGCTAATGTATGAGGAAGCTCATAGTTCATGCGCACAATCACGACTGAGGTGGTCTCACACCCATATACACCCATATACTTTGTGAACACGCCTCGTATATATGTGTGGTTATGCTAATCAATCTCAAAAACTTAAATAATAGCATGATTTGAATTATAAATGATGGCCGGTCATGTCACTTTTTATAGAACTAACATAATAAATTCCACCACAGCCTAGGACGAGAAGTATGAAACATCATGGAACATTCTAAAATAGCTGCCCGAATTGGGGCTTAAGAGGAGACAGTTATAACCTCATTTTGAAGTAGCGCTAATGTTCACGCAACATTCAATTTACAATTTGTCATATGGTAAAATCAATTATTGTTTTAGTGAACCAAGATCACATATTACAATATATTACAATAATATAATGTTTGGCTTGTTCAGACTATGTTACATTACTTCACATAATTTTTTTTTTTAGCACCACGTCTTACTACCCATTCGGGTTATACACTTAAGTACTAATTACACTAATGGATTAGGAACTGGGAAGGTTGAATTTAGAGGAAGTGAACCCACATTTGCGTGGAGGGAGAGTGGAAAACCATTTAGGAAAAACCACCCCCAGTTCACCCGACCAAGATTCGAACCTCGATCTCCCCGTCCTCGGTGGTCTGACTCAACACGACTGGCGCGTTAGCCAACTACGCCACCGAGGCGGGTTTCACATAATTACTTTCATAGTTATTTAATAGAATTGATACCCGCTTTGGTGGTCGCATAGTTTAAGGAATCACTCTCGCAATAGACTAGACTGCCGATGGCTGGAAGATTGGTGTTTAGATCCTGCTCAGGGGTCCTAAATGGTTTCTCACTTTCCCTCCATGAAAATGTGGGTACACTTATTCTAAGTTGAGCCTTTCTCATCCCTAACACATTAGTGTAATAAGTACATATGCGTACAACCTAAATGGGTAGTAAGACATGATGCTATAAAAATGGTTATGAGAAATTTGTACTTGTACAAAATGTAACAGAAAACATTAATTTGTGGTATATAATATTCCCTCTCAATTTATTGACGTTATACAGGTTGATCAAGAGTTTACTCCACAAGTGCTAGACATACTTGAGACTGTATCTACATAGAGGATATTAAAAAGGCAACACGTAGAATGATATTTAAAGCTGCTAAATACTATGCACAGAGTGGTGTAGTAGGGATACTAACCTTGGCCTCCAGCTGAGAGAGAACTAGACCTGCCTTCCATTTCACAGCTCCAATGTCATCTGTAGATTCTGACACAACATGCACGAACAAAGCAGCTCAAATAAATACATCTCATGCTGGCACCAGAAAAAGCACACAGATCACTATCACAAGTGTGTGGACTCGACTAAACATGGAACGGAATACAAAACATGCTACAAGTTTGTATTTGACATTTTTACTTTGGTAATACAACTATAGCGGGTAGCACTCCTGGGAGTGCAACCACATGAATCAGAGATGTATTTTTTCCATTAGTGGTTTTTCACCCTCTCCAACTCCTTGCTATTCATCCTCTTTATCATGAGTCCTTAGTTTAAGTAGAAGATGATCCAAAAAAGTATTTAAAAGATTTATATTTACGTATGTTTCTATAAGGAATAAATATTACATCATATTATTAAAACTAGATAACCATTATTACAGGACTATAGACATTTGTTGAAATCAATTTAAAAAAATAAATTTCCAGCTAATATAAATTTTAAAACATTTATTTCCCTTTAAAGTAAATTCTAAATGAGTAGCGTTTAGCAACAAAAATCCAAGCCCCACTAGATGAAACTGAGAAAATCAGGTTTTAACTATAAAGTAAATGCTTCACTATAGATTCGTATTTATTTATAGTAGACATGTGCGAAGCAGATTGATTGAATTTCGAATCTAATCATATCCTAATTAAATATGGTAAAATTATTATGTTAAATAATAATTAACACAATGTATGAAAAAAAACACAAATTAGTTTTGTACATCATGTGTAAATGTAAGTTCTTCAACCCGTTCATGCAACAATAGTTCACCTTGTCCAAGTTAAGCTGTTTTGGTGATTATAAACTTTCTTTTTACATCCATTAATGTTACCAGCCTGATATTTTCCACTACTGGCTGGCTAGGCCTGTCGTAGCTTCATATGCATTATAATCTAACTTAAGACTAGGAGAGGCATAACATCCAGTCCCCCCAGCCATTAATCCATCACTATGAAAGGGTAAACCCACATTTCACCAATGATAAATATTTTGGCCATGCCAGGAATTGAACCCGGGACCTTTAGCTGAGTAGAAAGACACACCACAGAATAAGCTGAATATCATCTTCGTAAGTGAAGAGTGTTTGCACTAGGCTGCATTGAAAATTCCATTTAGTTTGTGAGGTTCAAGGTCTTTTCTTATCACAGACATGCTTTAAAGTCGCTCTCCTATCTGGAGAATGGCAGAAAAATGGGGTAATCCCATTTAAATTTGAAAAAAAAAAAAACTCAGACCTCATTATATTGGAAGCAGCTTGTTCAAGTAATTTATTTAATTGGTGGGTGTAACAGTAAACTTTTATATTACATTTTATATGTCTCTTTGATTTTAGCATTTACACCTCCCTCAGGTGGAGCAGCAGCTACATCGTACGTATGTGCAAATGGTTTGTTGATTGCATGTAGCACGGGCTTCTACCAGAGTCCACAGGACGTAGTAACCAACCGTTTAGATAAAGGCAGTGATGTCAGATTGTCATGGTAACACCTCTACAATGCATTCAGAGCTTGGGCGGTGTGACAGGTTGTCCCACAGACACAGAGTAATGGCGAGTACATCCTACTGTAATTTTACTAGTACGTTGTTTCGATTTGATGTCATTATGGTTTTACTAATTTCCTCAATAAAATGGGGAAACTATTTAACTAAAAAAATGTTATACATTTATGTTTTTAATGAAAAAATATGAGAAAATATGTATGCATTTCAAAATATGTATTCTTTATTTCTTCTTTTGCTCTATTTTGCAGGGGGCAGGGTTTCAGAGCCCTCCCTCATGAACCACCAGTGATTTTGAAATATTTTATTATCTACCCAGTAATGTCAACTCAGCAATTCACTATTAACATTTCCAGTAAAATTGTTCCTTAAAAGTTGTTCATTTTTGTAACTTGCATTTTATTTATTTGGTGATGGTTCCTCATTACTGCCACGTGTCTTTATTTATATATTGTCTTTGATTGATAAAACCCTCAGATATGTTCAGAGTGGCCACTCAAACTATAAAAGAAAATTCTAGAATAATTTCAGGTTTTCCTAGCAAAAATAAATTGTTTTCCTCATTTTATAAAAGATTTTCCTACAGATGTGAGACTTTGAACAGATGATACTGAATGAAAATGTTATGAACATGCCAGTATTGTTAATAAGGCCTAGGTTAGTAGACTATTGGAATCCTACAATTCATAACACTTAAAACCTCAATTATGTTTTAAACACTTTAAATTACTTCAAGATGGGTCTAAAAAAATGTTCTAGTCATCTTCAGGGTGTCTACTGAGTTGGACAAACCAAAATTAGTGACTTTGTGGTGACCTTTTATGACCAAAAAATTTATTTGGTAAACGATTGAACATTATATAATGCATAAATGGGCATAATGCACTCACACGCAACATTAAACTTTAACTAGATGGCGAACGTTAACCTTGTCTTTGGTGTCATGGTAAAAACAATTGGGCGGTTAGCGCATGGCATCATGGGTAGTGGGGTAACTTGACATTCGACGAGTTTGCGTTGTTACAATGCGCAGGAAATTCAAACAATATTTTCGTGACTTTGACTTAAATATTGAAAATTCTTGATTTTTCAGGGACTTTCATGACCTTTTTTGCAATTATTAACTTTGTCGTGACTTTGGTGACTTTGGTGACCCAGTAGACACCCTGATCTTCTAATGGGAGACTTCGCCCCAAGCCACCACATATAGGATCCCTTCCTTCCCTTTCAAAATAATACTTCAGGGTACAGTCATGGAACTGTACATCTTCGCACTATTTCTAGAGTCAGTATCAGAGAGCCAATATTCCACTTGAGATGTGTGCTCAGCCATGAGTAGAGAGTAGACTGTTACCTTGTTTGGTTAGGTGGGATTATAAGTTCAAGTCAAAGGGGAGTTTGATGACTCAAGCCCTGAAAATATTGGAAAAGTGATACCACTAGAAGCTATTTGAAGTGATCTTATTCAAGAATTTATTTTTGAAATTGGATACTCTAGGCTATTTAGGGTATCTCTTGCCTGGATTATTTTTTTGAAAACTAAATGTTTCTATAATATATTTAGAGTGATCCATCCCAAACAAATTTTTGAAATGTGTATGCTTCTAAAAGCTATTTAGAGTTGTCCTCACTTTTAAATTCCAGAAAGAAAACAATATTCAAGCACTTTTTGTGCTGCACAAAATGTACTCATAATTTCCAGATTTCCTGACAATGTCACAAAGTCTCTGTCTCATCTTTGAGCACTTCAAGAACCTCCTGAGTGGTTGTGCTCCAACTGCTAGACAGTATCAGCTTCTATTTCCTGGAATACTGGATTTGTGAATCACCTTATTTTAACACCTTGACACGAAAATCAAATTTGAGTAGAATTAAAGTGTGTATTTCCCAAAACCAGTAAGATTTTGCGATTCTTTTATGTAGAGATTGCATGTTTTCTGAACAACCAACTCATGAGGTAAATATTCATTCCGATTGTCCTTGTATTTTGGAAATTTCTTTATATGATTGTGCATTTCTTGTTCCATTTAATTTCTTATCTTGTTACATTCTTGAGAAGACAATCACATAGCTTTGAATAGATTCTCACTCTGTACAAAACATCGCAAGAGCCAAATCCAGCTTTTTGAATGTTTTGACATGTTTATAGGCTATTCTTAAACTGTTTTCTACTCACAATATTATTTACATCTTCCTAAAACCAAATAACTTACAACTTGTAGCAAAGAATTAAACAGCTTATAATAATCAAACACAGATAAAAATAAATACATCAGTTACAGCGGGAAATGAAGTTTCTTGTTGCTCACCACCACATGACATAAATACATTCAAATTATTGAATTCTGGTGGTTGAAGTTTTGTATAGCTGTAGAAGGCAGCACTTCTATATATTTTTTACTACATTGGGGACTTTGGTCTATCATTTCAACACGTAAAACAACAAAAATTGGCAGTTGGTTATTTGTTGCTTAGCTACCATTTAAATAAAGCTTAAAGAAAATTGGTGAATATTTTTGAATATCACTTTAACATAATGAACATTAATAATTTTTTACATCCACTGTTGGATGGCTAGGTCTGTCGTAGCTTCATATATTTTTATAGTAAAGGAAATTGATAGATCTAAAGAAAAAGGAAAAATAAACTACTAATAGTAAATTTGATGAAGAAAGCCTGTCTAAGGAAAGAGGAAAAATGTGTGAAGAATCCAATGCACAAAGGTGACATCTTCTTCTTTCTCACATTTTTCCTCTTTCCTTAATAGGTTTCTTCATCAAATTTACTCTTAGTAGTTTATTTTTCCTTTTTCTTTAGTTCTATCAATTTCCTTTATTATAAAATTATTTAGCCATTGGGCCACCTCAATTTTGTAGCTTCATGTGTCTTATAAATCAACGTAAGCCTAGGGTAGGAACAACATCCAGTCCCCGACTTTGTGAAAGGGTAAACCCACATTTCACCAATGATATATTTTCGGCCATGCCAGGAATCGAACCCAGGACTCTTTAGCTCAGTAGACAGACACGCTACCTACTGAGCTAAGGGGACATTAATTATGACTTGTATAAAAATGTAATTAAGTGTAGAAATAGGCCTATTTCTTCCATTAGGTTGGATTATTCATGTAAAAAGTGATTTAACTGTGAAAGTTGGAAGTGTGAAAAGTGCATGAAGAAATGGAGAGAGAAAATATACTAAAATTAACAATTTTTATTTTTGCCATAAACATGAAATTCTATTAAAAGCAAATTTTAAATAGTTTCCATTTATTACATAACCTAAGTTTTGCAAATATTAAATTGGAAGGGGGTATTTAAATAACATTAATAAATACTCACATATAATGAAAAAGTCCTTGCTGTAAATTTGATTTTTCTAATAGGTATATAAAAAAAGGCATGCATTGGAAGTGAGTAAAACTATTGAATGTGGCTGAGAAGATGATCTAGTCTTACCAGAACTCCTACTCTCTGGTTCTCCAGTTCCGTGCTTGTTCAAGTTGGCGGCTAGCTCTCTCACTGACCTCTTCTCACTAGCACCACCTACTAACACATACAAAATAAACATTTTACAACAGTGGTAATTGAGAAAATAAGAAATATAAATTGTGTTCTGCCTTGTACAGTGGAAAGTCACACCTTTATTGCCTTTATCAAGAAGTGGAGGGAAAGAGGGAAGAAAACATTAGCCTACTCCATTTTGTACAGAAGGAAGATGTTAACTTGGTGTATTGGGTTCTTCCCACAATATTCCCTCTTTCTCGAGGTGGACTCTCCTCACTCAATTTTCACTTTGTTAGTTTCTCTTGCCTTAATTTTTCAATTTCCATTATTGTACAATCATTTAGACATTGGACCTGCTCAGTGTAAAATAAAACATAGACATTAACAGTTTTTATATTCTAAATTTGTTGAAAAAAAATCCATTATTTGAAAGTATTAATTGAGTTTTAATAATAAAATGTATAATGTAAGGTACTGTACCAGAGTTGGATCCCATACTGGCAACCCCCGAGTCTGTAGATTCATCCAGAGCATCTCCCGAGTCTGGTGTATTAGCGGCAGACGTGTTTGAGCTTGAGCCGTCGCTTGGCAGCGAGAATTCACCTACAATAGTAACTATATAGTAGTAGCAGTAATAAGTGGGAGTAACAGTAAATATATAGTAGTAGCAGTAATAAGTGGGAGTAACAGTAAATATAATAGTGGGAAGGAATAGTGCATTTAATAGTAACCACAAGTAATAAATGAGAATTTACAGTAAATATACTATAAACCAGTGATATTTAAATTCTATTGTCAATTTTCCATTTTTTGGGGGACTGTTGTTTGTGGAATGTTATTCATTTTAAAAGATAAATGATTGTGTGACTCAAACATATTTATATTTGGTGTTTAACTTTTCTTGTTGAAACGGAACTATATTGTTTTATTGGTGACACCAGCTATCCTTTTATTTTAAGGTGAGATTTTTGGCATAATAACTATTTTTATTGTTAATCGTTTATTGGTGATCTTTATTAACCCATTTATTGCCATGCGCCGATCTGATTGGCTCCGCCTACTATCGCTAAAAGTGCCACGATCCGATCTGATCGGCTCTCCAGATTTGCGCTAGTTCTCGCTTCCTAGATCACTGGAAATAGAACATTTCCCTCTATTATTTCATATAAGGTTGTCAACAAAAATCAACTGTAAATAATAGTTATTGGAACTGGAAGTTAAGTACATTTACAATGGTGGACAGTCAGGTACGCAATGTGCTAAGTGCAACACCGGTTTACATACGAGCTGGATAGGAAAACATAAGTGTGGCTCACATTCATACTGATGTAAATAGTTTTGTAAACAGTTTTCAAATGTATGGGTTAAATTGTTCTGAGTTTAGAAAAATATATTATTTAGATTTTCATGTTAGGTCATGTGAATGAAAAGATTTCTTTACCAATATAAGTAAATAGACGTAATAACTTTATAAAGTTATATAATATGCAAACAAAAATTATATGAAAGTATTTATTTATAAAAGGTTTTTTGAAAAAGTATTCATCATGTGCTAGCCTAAATATTTATTCATAAGTTAAGCAATATAATAAATCTTGCCGTAAGGTAAGTGATAACGGCCCAAAAATATCTGATGTAGGATATCAAATAGAAATTCCTGTAATTCCTATTTATAATCATATATATTCAAAACTTTATTTTATCATTAAAAAATAAATGCACTACAACAAAATATTAATAAGAATCAAATAGCCAAAGCTATTATTTATGCTTTTTAGTGAGGATTACTCCATCTAGATATAACATTCTGAAAATTGTAAAATGACACCTGGACACGGGAATCGAACCCATTGCCGAAGATCCCGGGTTCGATTCCTGTGTCCAGGTGTCATTTTTCAATTTCAGAAATATAATAATAACATTTTAGAAAACATTCTAAAAAATGGTTCAAAGTAAGGCTAAGACTTGCTCCTCTCTAGATATATATGTAAAAAAATATTATCAGATATGAACATTTATATACAATTAATAATGCATCATCAATTAGACCATACATAAGTTGATGAAAAGTCTAAAATATATATTTACACGTTAAAAATGTTGTTACAAAAACTATAGGATATATAATATAGAATGGTAATAACCAATATTTTACGTTCAAATATGTGTGAAATAAAAGGGTAAAATTTTAGGGTTAACTATCTGCCAAACAAATTTAATGAAGTAATTAAGTGATGTGGAATAATCTAAGTCTTACCTGTTTCCTTGTCCCATTACTCCTTTATGATATCCAGCGCTGGAAAGTTGCTGGATTACTTCATTCCTACATGTTTCGGTACTATGGTACCATACTCATGGATATTGAGTTATCGTGAAAAACACGATGTGTTATTACAATGGCAAGATGATCTATCTAAGTATTAACTTTTAAAAATAATAATAGTTTTGAAAAAAGAAATAATTAAAAAAATTAAAAAATGTATTTAAAATTTAAAAACTATCATTTTAATTAATTTATTTTAATTTATTATTATTATTGTTATTATTATTATTATTATTATTATTATTATTATTATTATTATTATTATTATTATTATTATTATTATTAAAGAACAGTACATACGGATTAAAATGATATAAAAGTCAAAATAATCGCTTCATAAATAAAGGTTTGACGAATTTTCTTACAAGCCCTTACAAAAATGAGGAAATATCTGTGTCACTCTTTGCATAAATAACCTAACAGGTCTCTGGCACTCTTTGCGCGCGAATTGTGGAATAGGTATGGCACTAAAAGGGTTAAATTTATCAGATCTGTTCTTATTCAAATAAATGTGTCGCATAGTCTCCAAAATTAGTTTGTTATTTGGGGTTATAGTTTTTTATTGGTCACACTTTCAACTACATTATACTTTAATAACAATTCTTTACAAATTTACTTTTCCCCCTTTTGTGTCTTTTGGTTTCATCGTTTAGAGTTGCATTGCATGTTTTACACTCCCTCATGATGAGTTCCGATAGAATGAAACATAGGTCGAGGGATGATTAATTTTCTTCAAGAGGCGGCCATAACCTCTCTGTCCAGTGGCAGCAGTGTAAAGTGTGAAATGTGTTCTTATTTTCATTGTAGAAGACATGTTGTGTTTGTTCCTTATGTACCTTCTTTCAAATATAATAAAAATAATAAGTTATAAATATATAATATATTTTAACTTTCTTGTAATGTGTGTAACTTATGTCATTGTTTCTTTCTACGTTCTCCATATGAGCCATCTACATATTATACTCCATTCACGGTAGGAGTTACTCTCTGAAAGGTCTTTTTTCCTACCAATATCCTACTATATATTAGATTTATGGTAGGAAAAAAGGCCTTTCATAAAACAATTCCTAAGCTGAACAGACTCTATATAAGCTTATGGCAGGAAGAGGGAATTTAAAATATAGAAGAAGTGTACTCACATTTGCTTGGAGAGAGGGAAACCATTAAGGAAAGAATAATCTCTACAAGCCTGGCCCAGCTATCAATGCTAAACCTCTTGTCACAAGAAATCAAATCAATTGTAAGAAAGTCTTAGGCCCTATATGTGGACTAAATCGTCGTTAAGTTTATACAAATTTCAAACTCCAAACATGAATTGAAATTACAACTTTCTTTATGTGTTTCGGTTATTTATCCAACGGAACACAATATTCAGACTCACCAGACTTTCTATCAGCCACCATGGACCAAGGTCGAGGTTTTGGTGCGATGGGTGGTGGAGGTTTCATCTTACCGGAGCACAGCTTGCCACCTGTTGCATCACACACACCATTATACAGGCATTGTAAGGAACTAAACTGATATAAATTAAATTACTTTACACAATCATCTTTTCGGATATAATATGTTACAAATAACAACTCATCACCATCATCAAATGTTTCCAGCCTGTCGCCGGGTCACTTTAATAAAATGCCTCCATCTTCCTCTCTCCTAACATTCTTCCTCCTTTAATTTCTTCCACTCTTCTTCTCTCACTTTAACACTTTCTGTTATCTGCTTCTCCCATGTCTTTCTTGGCCTACCTTCTGGTATTTTTTCCTAAAGACTTAATTTTCATAATTTTCTTTGGCATTATCTCTTTCTTCATCCTCATTACATGCCCATACCATCTCAGTCTTGCTTCCTCTACTATCTCATGTACTCTCTGTACCCCAACTCTTTCCCGGATAACTTCATTCCTAATCTTGTTACTCCTCATGACAGCTAACATGCTCCTCACAAACTTCATTCCCATAGCCTACACTTTCCAATTCTCTCTTACATTCAATGTCCATGTTTCTGCTGTGTATGTGACAATAGGTACAAAGTATACCCTGTAAAACACTTCCTTACACTTCAAGAGTACTTCTCTTCTCCATAGCAGGTCTCTTACACATTTATAGAACAACTCTCCCTGCTGTCCTCTTCTTATTAGATCCTCTCTACTTCCAACTTTCTCCTTAGCTTCCAAGATATTTTACGTTCTGCACTTTTCTCAGATCTACTCCATTCAACTTTACAACAACTACAGTTTTTCAAATAGACAGCACTAATATTTCCGTACATTTAAAAATAGATTTTTTAAGCACCGCGTTTTACTACCTGTTCAGGTTATATGCTTATGTACTAATTACACTAATAAGTTAGGGATTAGGAAGGTTTGATTAAGAGGAAGTGCATCCACATTTGTGTAGAGGGACAGTGGAAAACAATTTAGGAAAAACCTCTCTTAGTGCACCCAACCAGAATCGAACCCTGATCTAAGAAATACAATAGTGATGTATTACTAGGATGACATCCTAGTCCCCAACATTGGCCAGAAATGCTAAATAGATTAAGACTGATCTTCAAAGCCTTGAGACGGGCTCACCTTACATGCAAGCTAAGCAAATGCGAGTTTGGGAAGAAGACCATTGAGTACTTGGGGTTTGTGATTAGAGAAGGCACCATACAACCCGGGGCACGTAAGTTATTGGCAATCGGTGAGTTTCCCAAGCCCAATTCTGTCCATGAGGTAAGAAGGTTTCTAGGGCTCACTGGATTCTTCAGACGGTTCACGCCTTGCTATGCTGAAAGAGCTGAACCACTCAGTCTCTTATTAAGGAAAGACTGTCAGTATATGTGGGACGAAGAGCAGAATAAGTTATTTGAAGACCTCAGGACTACTCTCATCCAGGAGCCTGTGCTTAAGCTTTACGATCCTAATGCAGTCACTGAACTACACACAGATGCATGTGCTCAGGGGTTGGCTGGAATGCTCCTACAAGAAAGTGTAGATGATCGTATGCACTTAACATACTGTGTGAGCAAGAAAACTACAGATGTGGAAGCTAATTACCACTCAAGCAAACTTGAATTAATGGCTATAGTGTGGTCCATGGACCGCTTGAGACAATTCTTGCTAGGCATTAAATTTACAGTGGTGACTGATTGTCAAGCATTAGTTTACATGAATGGAAAGCGAACGACCAACCCACAGATTGCTAGGTGGTACAATTTGATACAGGAATATGACTTTGAGGTAAAACATAGACCAGCTGAGAAGATGGCCCACGTGGATGCCATGAGCCGTGCACCAGTGAGCTGTGAACAAGATACTATGGCAGAAGTGATTAGTGATAGGTGTGAGGTGTTTTTAACCCTATCTGTTGAGGATCAAGTACTAGCAATGCAATATAGTGATCCAGAATTAAGGGATATTATGCGCATACTTAAATTGCCCCAACAACACAGAAATAAAGCTGAGTGTAACAAGGTAGTTGATTTGGAACTTGTAAATGGGAAAGTGTGCAAAATTGAGAAACATAATCGGCAGATATCCAAACTTTTTGCTATCCCTAAAGTGATGAGAAAAAGTCTCACTGTTAAATTTCATGACTTGTCTGAAGACTTCGCAGTCGACCCTACTGTTGCTAAGATAAAAGAAAACTAATGGTTTCCTCGCATGAAACGAAATGTTATGCATCATGTAGCTCACTGCTTTGAGTGCTTCTCGAGTAAGGTCCCAGGGGGACGAAAAGCTGGGCTCCTCAACCCAATACCTCCAGGAACTCAGCCTTTTCAAACTGTGCACATCAATCATTTAGGACCTTTTCCTAGAAGCTCAAAGGTTAATTGTGAGCTCCTTGTAATTGTGGATAACCTGACAAACTCTGCACATCTCTATGCACTCTACGTCCACCAAAGGTGTATTGAAGTGCCTTGACCTTTGTTTTTATGAGCATGCTTTACCGGAAAAAATAATCAGTGACCGAGGAATGTGTTTCACTTCACATGTATTTGAAGAATTTTGTGTTTCACGTGGAATATACCATGTACTAAACTCTGCCGAACACCACCAAGCCAATGGGCAGGTAGAACGAGTGAACCGAACCTTGAACCGTTGATATCCATTTCATCTCAGTGCGTAAACTTAAAGGACTGGGATATCACCCTTTGAGGCACTTCATGGGTATCAACCTCGGCACCACGATGGGGCACTTAGAAGTCCCACCAATGTACCTGGGAACAACACGTACCAACCACCTGCAGAAATACAGGAAACAGTACGCAACAAAATCATAGCAGAACAGCTCCACCAGAAGGCATATTTTGATAATAGAAGGTATACTCATCCAAGTTTTGACATTGAAGAAGTGGTGATGATATGGCACGCACCAGTGCATACTGGCGAACCAACAAAGGGGCAGCCAAAGTACAGAGGTCCTCTTGTGGTGTTGAAAGTGTTCCCAGATGGCAACACTTATCGAGTTAGTCAATTGACAGAAGATGTTAAACAGAAGCACTATGCCACCACTGCGCACGTTTCTCAACTCAAGTCATGGGGTAATAAAGACAAGATTGATGATGGTGAACCTGCGAGTGATGAGTCGAAAGATGATAGGTCAAATGGACCGGAGCTGAAGACAACCAAACCTGATAGCAGTCCTGTGACCTTTTCAGACAGTTCTGATGTTGGTGAAACTGGAAGAGAACAAGACAACACAAGGACTCGGCCTATTAGAGAACGGTGTCGGCCCAAGTCACCGGAGCGATGTGATTAGTATGGCATCGTGTGCCATTGTCTGTATATTGTGTATATCATCATCTAGTAATGAGATAGCTTAGGGACTATATAAAAGTGTACATGTGTGAACAAACTTCATCGAGGACAATGAGTGCTACAAGATGGCCGAGAGTTAGAAACTCACCTAAACTTATTGCGTGAGATTGGCAAGACTGGTTGTTGCTAAGGAGAGAGCGTGGAATGGCGACGTTGGGGACATGAATCCGAAATGTGCAATCAAAAAGGTGTAAAGAAGCTGTATTGGTGCAAATGTGTGTTGCACAACAAGTGTGTCACATATACCATGCGAGGTACAATAGTAAAGACAATAGATTTTAGTTAAGTTGGACCACAATATTTCAGGACCAAATGTCTCTCTTTGAGTTGACAAGCAGTTTTCTGCTGTGTATCATGTGCTCCTGCACATTATTGACATGTTACGCACATAGACTGAGATTAGAGGGGGTAAACATGTTAATTTGTCAACTAACCTAATGTTAATTTGTGCTTTCCCAGGACAAAATTTTATTTTATGTGCTGCGGGAGATTCTAAAATTACTATGTAATAATATGAATTTAATTTATTTATAACATTTTAAGTTATTTCTCATTCTTAATCAGCAGCAGCCCCACTTTTGTTAATATCATCATGTCAAGCCTAAAAAGTGGTTCTAAAGCATCTCTTATAAACACCTGACCAATTATTGTGTACATCTGCCAACCAACATACCTGATTGCATTGTGCAAGTCTGCCAACCAACATACCTGACTCTCTGGAACCTGATTCCTTGCCAAGTGACTTGAGAACAGGAGATTTGGGAGCGTCCCCAAACTTTGAGCCATTTGTGGGCGAATGAGCGCATTCCTGAAGTGAAGATAACTCACATGTAATATTCATACATATTTAAACATCTCCAAGATGGCTACTATTAATCCTTAATTTTGGTAGAAAGAACAGTATCTGGTGGTTACTATAGTTACTAAAACCATTTTAATATATTCATACATCAAGTCATGTAATCTACAGATGTTATTTATGATATATACTATCAATGAAATAACACACATAATATGTTAGAATGTTATCAATGTTGGCCACTAAGAAATACGTTTGAATTTTCTCTACAGTTCTTCCAACCAAAATCAAGGTATACAATGACAGATTGTGGTGAAATTATCAACTAGAAATCCCATTTTATGGGAATTTAAAAACTGATCCATAATTAGTGGAGTGGATGAGTTTATTGCAAGATATACACTTATTTGAGGATGGTTTAGTATAGTATTAACAATGGATTGAGAAATACATATTTATATATGAAACATGGTTCTGTCTGGATTGCTCTTATTGGATACATTAACTCTGCAGCTGAGCCATCCTTGGCAAAATGTATTTTTCCATAGCTACAAGGACACTTGTCATGATTACAAAATGTTCCACTTAGTTTCCGTGTTCTATAAAATGTTATCTTATCTGCTATATTCCCCCTCCTTTTCTCAAAGTCAAGTCTCAAAGTCTAGGTTGTAGCATTATAAAGAAATATATCTAATACAACTTTGGTTTGTACCTGCCGTTAGAGAGCACTTACTGGTCTAAGTGGGTTGGTAAGCCTCTTAGCCTTTATATCCACCATGGAACGCGGGACATCTTCTGTTATGCTATCATCTGGAAAAAATTCAACACACAACTATTTTTAGATTTCTTAGCTTATATTTTTTGTTGGAATTCAGCCACCCCTATATGGATATTGGCTCTCTATGCAGCATTTATCAATGGTGGTGTACCTCTAGTGAAGGGCTGCTACCTATATATTTTATATTTATATAAGCACAGTAGCACTTTCCTAAATATTGGACTGTATACTATCAAACAATGAACATTTTAAGAGTCCTGCTCTAGTTATGTTTATTAGATTCAAATTATACTCCCCATAAACCCTTTTTGTTCATTTGTTTAGTGATTACATTTACAAGTGGAGGATGAATGAAAATAAATATTATTAAAAACATTATGAGCCTAGAAATGTCATACTCAATACCTAAAGCCCTTGATTATTACAGGCACCGGTGTTGAAAGAATTTAAACTCAAGCTAGTTTTCACTATCTCAATTTTTAGCAACAAGACATAGGTAGGTAAATTTGCACAAGTCAATTTTATTTTTAATTTGCTTTGACTGAACATGGCCACTTTTTACCGAGTGGAATATACATTCTTGATTTGACCTAAGTGGTCTAGACCAGGGCTTCTCAACCTATTTTCATCTGCGACCCCTTTGGACCAGACACATTTTTTCACGACCCTTCACTCAATGTCATAAATGCAATTGGTAGTAGCCCTGAATATAGTTGATTTACCGATTTGTGTGCGTATTTTTTTTGCGTGAACCCCGTTTGATGGAACCCTGTTTTGCGCAAACCGTGTTTGAGTGAAAAAATAAAGTACCTTAAATATAAGTATAGCTATATCATTAAAGAATTATGTTGACTAAAAAATAGTGTATAAAAATATCAAAAATGAAAATTTCTTCATATAATTTATTATATTAAAAATTTGTGTATATAGTATAATGACATGCAAGATATAAGTAAGAAAATGCAAAATAAAAAAAACTCTATCAATTCATTTGTAATATAAAATTTGAATATACCAAAGAAAGTTTTACTGATGGCTGACAAAAGATAAGAATACGTTTACCTATAATGGGATGGCTGTGAGTGCTTATTCTGACACAATAACTCGAATCAGGACTTAATATTTGTCACTACTGGTCTCATAGTGATCTCGATGTTCTTAAGACTTGAGCGGTAGTTGGTTTTAATTGCCGCCATTGTCGAAAATGCCAATTCGCACAAATAGGTGGTAACAAATGGCATCACTAATTTCGACAATATTGGAAATTCTGCTTTAACACCAAGCCAAAAAGTGTTCAAATTTTTCCTTGAAAATTCAAGTTTGAGGTTTGAGTCACAGTTTAACGTGGAATCCAAACCACGGTGGAGGCCTGGCATTCCTTCCATTCACAAGTTGTGATTAATACACGTCTTGTCAGAGGTGAAGGAAGGGTTTGGCAATACAATAAGATAAATCTGTGCTAGGACCAAGGATTGAATCACGCACCCGCAGCACAGAAGTCTGACACCTTACCCCTAGACCACCAGCTCACCTTTCAACAATAAAAGATCTATTCCATAAAGTCTTGCCATACGGGCTCACCACATCTCCTCCGATCCAGAAAGTCTTCAAAACCACCTTGAAAACCTTCAAGAAGCCTTTACAGAGAGAGGATACCCTAAACCTCTCATTAATAACATACTTTGACTAGCTGAAACTCCACAATCACTCAAACCTGAAAAACCAGATACTATAACTCTAGTGAACCAGGCTTACAAAAGATAAACAAAATATTAGCGTCGGGTTTTCACATATTGGAAGCATCCAGCAGCCACTTTCTCTAGCAACATCAACTCCATCTATACATCATCCAGCAGCCACTTTCTCTAGCAACATCAACTCCATCTATACATCATCCAGCAGCCACTTTCTCTAGCAACATCAACTCCATCTATACATCATCCAGCAGCCACTTTCTCTAGCAACATCAACTCCATCTATACATCATCCAGCAGCCACTTTCTCCAGCAATATCAACTTCATCCATACATCATCCAGCAGCCACTTTCTCTAGCAACATCAACTCCATCTATACATCATCCAGCAGCCACTTTCTCTAGCAACATCAACTCCATCTATACATCATCCAGCAGCCACTTTCTCTAGCAACATCAACTCCATCCATACATCATCCAGCAGCCACTTTCTCTAGCAACATCAACTCCACCTATACATCATCCAGCAGCCACTTTCTCTAGCAACATCAACTCCATCTATACATCATCCAGCAGCCACTTTCTCTAGCAACATCAACTCCATCTATACATCATCCAGCAGCCACTTTCTCTAGCAACATCAACTCCACCTATACATCATCCAGCAGCCACTTTCTCTAGCAACAACAGCTCTATCTATACATCATCCAGCAGCCACTTTCTCTAGCAACATCAACTCCATCCATCCATCATCCAGCAGCCACTTTCTCTAGCAACATCAACTCCACCTATACATCATCCAGCAGCCACTTTCTCTAGCAACATCAACTCCATCTATACATCATCCAGCAGCCACTTTCTCTAGCAACATCAACTCCATCTATACATCATCCAGCAGCCACTTTCTCTAGCAACATCAACTCCATCCATACATCATCCAGCAGCCACTTTCTCCAGCAACATCAACTCCATCTATACATCATCCAGCAGCCACTTTCTCTAGCAACATCAAACATCAACTCTATCTATACATCATCCAGCTGTCTCTTTCTCTAGCAACATCAACTCCATCCATCCATCATCCAGCAGCCACTTTCTCTAGCAACATCAACTCCACCTATACATCATCCAGCAGCCACTTTCTCTAGCAACATCAACTCCCCCTATACATCATCCAGCAGCCACTTTCTCTAGCAACAACAGCTCTATCTATACATCATCCAGCAGCCACTTTCTCTAGCAACATCAACTCCATCCATCCATCATCCAGCAGCCACTTTCTCTAGCAACATCAACTCCACCTATACATCATCCAGCAGCCACTTTCTCTAGCAACATCAACTCCCCCTATACATCATCCAGCAGCCACTTTCTCTAGCAACAACAGCTCTATCTATACATCATCCAGCAGCCACTTTCTCTAGCAACATCAACTCCATCTATACATCATCCAGCAGCCACTTTCTCTAGCAACATCAAACATCAACTCTATCTATACATCATCCAGCTGTCTCTTTCTCTAGCAACATCAACTCCATCCATCCATCATCCAGCAGCCACTTTCTCTAGCAACATCAACTCCACCTATACATCATCCAGCAGCCACTTTCTCTAGCAACATCAACTCCCCCTATACATCATCCAGCAGCCACTTTCTCTAGCAACAACAGCTCTATCTATACATCATCCAGCAGCCACTTTCTCTAGCAACATCAACTCCACCTATACATCATCCAGCAGCCACTTTCTCTAGCAACATCAACTCCCCCTATACATCATCCAGCAGCCACTTTCTCTAGCAACAACAGCTCTATCTATACATCATCCAGCAGCCACTTTCTCTAGCAACATCAACTCCACCTATACATCATCCAGCAGCCACTTTCTCTAGCAACATCAACTCCATCTATACATCATCCAGCAGCCACTTTCTCCAGCAACATCAACTCCATCCATACCATCAAAGGCAGTCACACATGTGAGTCCAGTAACCTAATTTACCAACTAGAACGCCAACAATGTACTGCACAATACGTTGACCTCACCAATGATACTCTCCGTAAACGAATGAATAGACACCGCCATGACACCAAAACCAAGTATCCAGAAAGAACAGTTTCAGCACACGCCACCAATCATAACCTCAACTTTGAGGACTGCTACACTGTCAAGGTGTTAAAATCATTCCACAAGACACAATGTAATATGTCTCAGTTAAGAAGATGGGAACTGGCACATCAATGGATCACAAAGTCTAGAAAACCACCCAACCTAAATATTCGCTAATTTCAACCCAGAGGCTACACTAGCACCACCTACCACCCATAGAGTAATAGAGAAACATTCAGGGAATTTCAACTCCACAGAGAAGTTTTCATCCTTACCAATCTAGTTGGCATCACTGAAGACAACATCCTGTTTAGCCTAATTACTACTACTTCCTGAGGAAGATGCTATAATAGCATCGAAATATTGAAGTGTGTGTAAATATGTGTTAGGGTTTTTACTTTTATTTGTGCTCTACCATTTTCCTAATATTCTATCATTTTATTTACTACTAAATTTATAAAGTTATGCAAAGTATAATATTGTTATCCAACATTAAACTTTTCAAACTTCAATTCTACTTCAGGAATATCTCATATTATTCAATTTGACTTTACTTCTAATTGAAAAGTGGACTTCACACACCCGAAAACAAAGAATCAGTTTTACCATTGTTTACAGGCCTGATTAATTTTAAAGGTATTAATGTCATGATTTTAATATGTTTGTTATATTGTTACAAAAGTTCTCATGCTAAGTATTTTATATGCCCATTATTCTTTATAATATAAAATGTAATAATGAATTATGCATATTTCCAAGCTTGTTTAGTATTTAATACACCCTTCTTTGACAACTTTTAAAATCATTTATCATTTTCATAACCTAGTGGGTCTTAAATATTATATTAACTCTCCATATTAAACTTTAATATGTATTTTTAAAATGTTGTGAACTTTTTTTTAGCTCACTCATAAATGTGTTTGACTCACTCTTTGTGAGAGGCCTGGGAAAACTGGCAGTACCCTACAATCCAATCATCCATCTGTGACTATCAATATTATATTTACTTTAATCTTTGTATCTTCCCATTGGGATGTAAGAAGCTGTCACAGAACACGTGAGAGGGCCAGAGATTACTTAGAGGACTATTCAAAAAAATAACTCTTTCAACTATCCTCTGAGCTTCGTCACTTAGCTCGAGTTAGAATTGTATATGTTACAGGAAAAGTAGATTCTCCAGTAAGAGTCGACTTTACCTAGGCCGAGACAACTCTTACTGGTCTTTTTAGTAAAAGTTGATTAAAAGCGAAAAGTGATGAATTTCGATCAACATTTACTAGTCAGAGTTGACCATACCTAGGGAAAGTATACTCTTACTACCTTGAGTTAGTAAAAGTTGACTTTTTGCAAGGAAATGGTCTACTACCTAATAAAAAACAAATAAAAAAACAAAACCTTTATGATACAAAGAGAGATATAAATATTTATTATTTATTACAGTAAAGTAAAGATTTGTGACACTGAGTTGCAGAGCTAACCTAACCTAACCTAACCTAACCTAACCTAACCTAGAAAACAACAGTAAACAAATAGAGCTGGGATATTCAAAACAAAGATGTGCGCGCGAGGTCGCATGTGGAGAGCAACATCGCGGAATCAACTTTTACTAAACCACAGCAGGCATAGTTTAACTCTTCCTAGGAAAAGTTGATCTGTTTATTCTCTATCAACTTTTACTGATACTTTTGGTAAGAGTCGACTTTACCTAGGCCGAGTCAACTCTCCCTAACAATCTACTTTTCCTGTAACATATATAATGAATAGTTGGTGAATTGAAAATATCAATTTAATATGCATGGAAAAGCAGCCGGGATGAATGTTAAAAGACCAGCTTGGTACATACTAGCCTACTGCCAATGAACAAAGGAGACAACATTGTCACTTCTAAAGAACACGAATAGTTACTATCTAACTATCCAATGTTAAAAACAAGTGAAAAGTGGTTTTCCTTGAAGTGTTATTAATAAATAATATATTAAAGTAAATACATGTGTGACATGGTTGGTTGCTCTTGTCGCTACTGTAGCAGCTTGACCAAGGTCAGGAGAGGGTCGATATGTTACAGGATCCATCACATTGTACGATGAGTCCAGATAGCGATTGTTCCTATCATTCCTTTTCTCTTTAGAGTTCCCTAATGTTTCTCTAAGTATATCAAACAGGCAGACCATGTCTAACCGTCAGGAGTGTCTTGTCCCGTCAATCTGCAAGCGAGTGGAGATGACGTCATAGGCAAGTCTGCGCCAGACCGGCGAGTGATTGTAGGTGAGCTCTTCTCCAGATTGTCAGAAGACCGTGAGCGGGGTGTCGGCTCCAGAAGACTTGATGAACCTTTCAGAAGCGGGGAACTATTCAAAACAGATAATTTTCATAAACCTTACATCAAGACTACGTGACAAGTTAACAACAGTGAAGAAAATTTTAGAAAACACTTGGATATATTTCACAGAAATAACCTTAGATTTATGTAAATCATTTAATTCACTATCATTTGCTGGAGAATAATATTAATAATATCTTGATAGTGATGAAAGGTCAGATCTTAGTTTTTATTTTAATGTTTCAACTATGGATATTAGAGATAATTTGACTGTGATCATAAAAAAATATTATATTATTATTGGCCGACATTAAGAATTTCAATACTTGAATATATGTAAAAATTGTTGTAAGTTTAAAAACAACTCACAAAGTGCTAAACCTAGATAAATGCTTCTTGCTCAGAGGAAATATTATTTACTGTCCTCCTTCTTATGAAACTCACCTCACAACTCAAACTGTTTATGTTCCTTTACAAATACACACTCAAATCATACAGTTTAAAATGGTGTACTTATTTCGAGTATAACCAACACTTTGATATTATTAGATTGGAATGATTGGAGTAAGTTTGTAATAGTTGAATTGAAAAATAGAGTAGGTAAATATTATGACAAATATTTGAATTATGTTTATTAGAGAGTGATACAATGACAAGGAAAAATGAAAGTGTAAAAATAATAAAGATAGAAAATTAAGAAGCATGTTTTCTGTTGTAAAGTATAATACCAAGTTAAAAGTAAATATAATAAAATTGATCTTTTTAAAGAAAGCCTCTTTTCGGTTGTTGAAGTATTCTTTGTTATATTTGGAAGAAGGTACCTTTTCCTGTACCTTCTTCCAAATTTAATATAGTAAAGTTTACAATTAGTTGAAGGTTACAACTGATGGATCAAAATATCATATAATAATGTCAATTAAATTTCAAATCAAACTTATATTAAATAAAATATAAATGTAAAAATGATATTGATCTGCAAGATAAACAAATTACTAGTTAATCAAATACATATTAATGTAGTTCGAGTAGATAATTTAAATGGCAATTTTAAGAGTTAAGTAAAATTTAATAAACAAAAGACTAAGTATATGTAAACATTAAAAGGAGATTATCAAAATAATTGAGTTAATAACATGTAAATAGTATTGCAAATCTATATTTTTTATTGGATAAAATATTAATATTAAAACTTCATTGATCTGAATTAAAAATTTAATACTGAAAGGTTAATCGAGTATTAATTAAAAATAACAGTATAATTGAGAGTATAAAAATTAAATATAAATATTTAAGAATCAAATAGCCAAAGCTATTATTTATGCTTTTTAGTGAGGATTATTCCATCTAGATATCATATTCCGAAAATTGAAAAATGACACCTGGACACGGGAATCGAACCCGGGACCTTTGGCTTAGTACGCCAATTCTCTAACCACTGAGGTGTCCAGGAATCGTCCCGTTTCATATTTTAAGGCATAGTCTATGATATGAGTGGAGAATGACCCTGAGTACGGGACAATCCCTGGATAGCTCAGTGGTTAGAGCAATGGTGAACTAAGCCAAAAGTCCCGGGTTCGATTCCCGTGTCCAGGTGTCATTTTTAAATTTTCAGAATAAATATTTAATCCAAAGTGAGTTGGTGTTGATTTAAACAATAATGTATATAATTTTCTTTAAATTTTCAGTTTTTAAAGCCTCCATCAAATTAATAACTACAGCAAACAACTAGCGATAACTTACATACTCTAAACAAACTACAGTACACAAACTTGCATAATGGCCTTGTTTGTTTCAATCACAAGTGAAGGGCTGCAATATGAAATTAGCACGGTGAGTTATTTCTTATGAAGAGGCTTGTCAACAAGAGGAATGCTCGTTGTCCATTGTTATGTTTGGGTTTGAGCCCTTAATTGACTCCAACAGTTGTTCAAGTTAGTTCGTTGCAGGTAGTTAATTTTTTAGTAATTAATTTGGCACCGTCATCAGAAAGTGAAAAGTCAAAGTATTGTTTACTTTTAGCACTTTTTTTTTCAGTTGGTTTGAATTTTTGTAAAAAAAAATTTTTTTAGTTTTATTTTAAAATATGTGTAGGCCTACAAAAAACGCTGCCCTTATGAAAAAAAGATGTTATCAAAAAATCCAATATGGGAGAAACCTGGGTATTGATAAAATAATAAAAGGACTGCAGAAAGATGACATAAGACGCTTTATCTTGAGTGTGGGCTGAGGCTTTCAGGAATGCAGGATTATGTTATTTCCAGGTTACCTAGAAAGAAGATCAGCTTAATTTGATACATGAGTGTATATAAAATGAGACTGCCGAGCCTCTCATTGATTTACAAGCACCTATCAATTGAAACTGGCAGTCAACGTTCTCATCGCCTCAGTTTAATACATGAGAAACTATCAAACAAGTCTGGAGAGTAAGGTTAGCATTGATTGACCGCTGCATGGAACAGTAACTGTGAGATCAGGCTTTATATCATCACATTATAGCAATTCAATATCTGGAATAAGCTTATATGAGAGCACCAGAGGAACTTTCTCTACAAAATAAAAAAATAATCATCAAAATCGGTGTATCTGTCAAAAAGTTATGCTTGAACTTGAATAAAAAAACATTTGGGTCGAATTGAGAACCTCCTCCTTTTTTTCAAAGTCAGTTAAAAATAGAAGTGGTGTACTGCGAGAGAAGAAAATAGGACAAACAACAGTACATTATGGAGAGAGACAAATTAAATACACTTGAAAATAAGAAAAAATAATTAGGATATTATAATTAAATATTTAACAACCAATGTTTAATTAATTACTAAATGAAATTTATATAACCTATTTCATAGGACAATATAAAGTTTTGAAATATTTTTTTTTGTTTAAAAAATATTATGATGTTACATAACCTAATACCAGGATGAATATATAGGCCTAACGTTGAGTTAAAAATTAAAACAATGTGAATACCAAATCATTCCTTAGCGATTTGGTTTCTGCTCCTTGGGGCGAAGAAGAAAAATACTTCAATAGGGTGTGATGTTATATCAGTTATCAATATGTTTCAACGTAAAGACCATCATCAGCAGGAGAAATGAATAAAATAATATAAAACCATGGAAGAGTATTAGAATAAAGTTTATATGGTGAAATGGCTGAAGGCAAATAAGTTGTAATAATGACATAAAAGATAATATAGTTCAAAGAGTATAATTACCTAAGAAGATCAAAGAAAGAATGATTTGCACCTGGCACTTACATTAAGAATGTGTGTGGTGATACGTGTTATTTTTTAAAGGATGGAATAAAAGGTTGTTATGATTAGTGGCATAGCTATAGGCTGATGTAGGTGCCAAAATGCCACGGGCCCACCATGCAGTCCCACCTGCCCAAAATTAATTTGGTAAGAGATGAAAGTACTGTTTTTGTTTATAAAGATCTCATGCAATCAAAAACTACTCAAGTCACTTTATTGTGCATAAAGCTCTGCACTGGTGTGTGAATTTTTCTGTAAAATCCATATTTAACAAGATATGAGTATAGTAGTCCGCGACAATCCGGCTGGTCCAGATCTTGAGGGTGAATCATTTTCTGTGCTACCAACAACACAATGTGTGATAACTGTATATTAGTAATGTTTCATGATGCATCCAAAGCAAGATATTTAACACAACCTATTTTGAGTGTCATTTTTCCAAGAAATTTTGCATTTTTTTCCATTTCATTCAGGCAGCAAAATGTACATATTCCCAAGGTTTCAAAACTTGCACACTTAATGGGATCGGAATCTACCCTTCCTCTGGAGTAAGAAGATAGGTCTTAAAATAAGAAACAGCAGCTTTTCTGCAGGTAAGGCCTCACCACTAAATGATAAACTATCTTCCATCTGTCAGTGGCAGTAACGTCACTACCTTCAACTTTGGTTTGTTTTTAAATTGTAAAGCTTTTCTCTGGAGCCTTTTCTCCTCACATGTTCGTGCCACAAATATAAGGCCACCGCAACTTGCAAATGTTCCTTTTTGAATAGTTTTTCACCCCTTTATAACACTTACACTTGCATGGTTAGAGCACCATTTTTCAATTTCTGTCTGGTTTCTTTTTCCAGTCCCCCACAGGACTTTTTCTGACTCCTAGCTACAAAGAATTATTATTTTTTGCTGATTCTCCAGAATCCAGCCTTTTTATAGCGCTAAGATTTTCCTTCATCGTCACTAACTATTTCTTCCAAATTTCACTCAT
Source organism: Timema podura (assembly GCA_033556935.1). Lineage (NCBI taxonomy): Eukaryota > Metazoa > Arthropoda > Insecta > Phasmatodea > Timematidae > Timema > Timema podura. The sequence continues at coordinate 1,083,722 of JAVRXN010000012.1, forward strand.
ATTTAACTTTCAAATGAAATTATGTTACAATAATAAATAAAAATTTCTTAACTGATCATAAAACACAACCAGAAGAGACAAATAAAAACTGAACAGAGTGCAAACAGCCCGATCACGTTAGATATCTTTAGCTAACCGAGTATTGTGAATGTGCAGCTTTTTAAGGTTATTATTAGAAAGTACTGTACAATATTAAAATCAACAGTTTTATACACTCAATTTATGGGCCCAAATCACTATAGTATAATACAGTACTGTAATTACATTCGAGCTCCAGCTGGATAGTATCGAGGGACTGATATTCGCGAGCCTACTGTAAATATGGTGGGGGGGGGACCTTGGAGGAAATTATAGACCATTTCGCAGAGATCAAAGCAGGAAAAAGAGATTTTTGAATGTCGATGTTTGTTTAGCCTCTATAAGTGTTTATATTGATTATAATTGTGTTTATATTATTATAATTTGTTATATTATTTATATTTTATTAATATAGTCTTATTGAGTTCAGAACAATTCTGAACTCAATAAGACTATATTAATAATTTTATTAGACCTGTATTAAGAAATTTATACAAGAATTCCAATAATAGATGATAATGTTATTTATTATAATCTACAATTTCACGCTTTTTTTTTTAGGGGGACAGATGCAGCTTTCTTTTCTTGGAGGAAGGGCCCACATGAAAGTTTTCTTTGGTCCCATTACTGCCTAGTTATGGCTTTTGTTATGTTGGTGATAAGTGTGATAATGTAATCGAAAGATAGACTGACAAAAAATTGTAGGTAATTATGAGAGATACATGTAAAAATAATTGTGTACGGTAATCTAAGTAGTGTGATATAAGTGAGATGAAAAGATAAAATATTATTAGAAAGGCTAGAGGATAGAAATGGTAAAAACAAGTGAAATTGGTTGTAATCTTGGCGACGCTGCCCTGATACTACAATAAAAGGGTGGACGGGTAAGAAGATGGTTTTACTTGCTCTATGGCATTAGAAACTATTATTATTATTATTTAGCACCGCGTCTTACTACCCGTTCGGGTTATACGCTTAAGTACTAATTACACTAATGGATTAGGAATTGGAAGGTTGAATTCAGAGGAAGTGAACCCGCATTTGCGTGGAGGGAGAGTGGAAAACCATTTATGAAAAACCACCCCCAGTTCACCCGACCGAGATTCGAACCTCGATCTCCTCGTCCTCGGTGGTCTGGCTCAACACGACTGGCGCGTTAGCCAACTATGCCACCGAGGTGGGTATAAGAAACTAAAAGTCCATTTATGCATTTACAAAAGCAAGCTATTTATTCTTATCTTGAGTTAGTTATATCCAATCCACTCATTACACCCTATTCCTATCTTGAGTTGATTCTATTCAGTCTACCTCATTATACTCTATCCCTATCTTGAGCTAGTTATATCCAATCCACTCTTCATTACACATCTATCCCATTATCATCTTGAACTGGTTCTATTCAGTCTACCTCATTATACTCTATCCCTAACTTGAACTGGTTCTATTAAATCCACCTCAGTACACCCTATCCCTATCTTGAGATAGTTCTATCCAGTCCACCTCATTTTTATGTTTTGTGAGATGGCATCATGCATGTAACAGTTTTCGGCTGTGTTAATTTTATTGCGTGCTCCTGAATGATAAAGAATTGTGATATATTTATCAGTGGGTTGGTTATTGTTTAAAGGTGTTGAGCAAATTTTGATTTTGTTCTATTATGTTTGAAATCAGACAGATGCTCAGAATATCTGTCTGTTTTAGCAAGTCTAGATAAATGGAGTTACTTTCACAAGTTGGTTGTTAATTGACACTTTTGATATTGATCAGATGAATTAAGAATGCTATTACTGATAAATTTGTTATTTTTTTTACCACCGTGTCTTACTACCTGTTCAGGTTATACAATAATTACTCTAATGTGGTGGTGATGAGGAAGGAAGCATTTAAGAGGTAATCATCCTCATTAGACCCGACTAGTATTCGAACCCTCATCTTACCATCATCAGTAGGTCAGTTTAACACCAGAGTGACGCCTTAAAACTGTTTGGCCACTGAAGCGAGTTATAACTTTCAACTAATTGCCCAATATATCATATTTACTTTTAATTTGGTACTATACTATATCATAAAAAACATCTTTCTCAAGTGTTTTATTAAAAGTGAGTTTATAGCCTACTTTCATTTTCCTTTATTTTTGTATCCACTCTGGAATAAACATCATATTAAATATTAGGAAAAATAATTTTATATATGTATATTGTATATATACATACATACATACATACATATACCTAATAACGCTGTTCCCTTGTGAGGTAGGCAAGAAACTGTGCATCTAGCTCAAAAAACAACAACTCCATACTTAGTCCACCCTCAATAACTTTCTCCACATCTTTATATCCTTTCATACTTTATTTGTCAAGTCTATTATTACAAACTTACTCCAATCATTCCATATCCAATACTATAATGCTCCATACTACTTTAATCTAGAATGCTTTCTAAAATCTTATTAAATTATTGATATTAAATTTATTATTAGTTTTGCTCCTATAAAAAGCATGGCACAAATGAATATAAAAGTAAACGACAAGACATTAAGACTTAGGAAATTGGCTGGAAAAATTGTAGGCCTATAAAATTTTGGTTTGTATTATTAATTAATTATTAAAAGTAATATATCTTAAGACTATGACAGGCACAGCATCTAGTCCCGACAGTCAATTTATCAATGGGAAAGGGTACACCCATAATTTCATCAATGATAAATTTTCGACCATGCCGGGAATCAAACTTGAGACCCCTTAGCTCAGTAGGCAGACACCTATCGACTGAGATAACGTGTCAAATAAAGTAATATTTATTTCCAAATATAATCTATAATTTCTTGTGTAATTAAAATTTCTTCATAAATACTTTTCAACATTTATATTTTTGATTATTTTTAATTAAAAAATCAACATTTTCAATTCTTAAAATTTCCATGCTTGTCAATTCTTATACACATTATCTTTTGTTTAGTTAAAATATTTACTTATACAGTTTTTTTTTTAAATTATGTAACATTCTATATTTTAACTATAAAAAGATATCAACACTTATAGTCAATCTTTTTATTACACTTTAATCTTTTTTTGAAAAATCTATTTATGGATTTTCACTGGTTTGGTCAATTTTGATTTAGTTTTCAAAATGTTATAATTTTGTATGCCTTGAAGAATTTATAAAATATATAGCATATATAAATGCTTTTGTAGCATATTTTAAACATGATTAAAGAATTATTCATGCTATTTTGAATGTAATTTATTTGATGCTTTATGTAAACAAATTGAATTTAGAAAATATCAGCTGGTTGGGACAAAAACAACAAATGATTATGTAACCTGATGTTGAAATAGCATTAAGAGTTCAAAGGTAATGGAGTTTCCTTTCCGAGTTTGTAGCAAATATTTTACTAACATAATAATTAATAAGCATTTGCTTAAACTTACAAGATTTGAGATTAAAAATAATTACATTAACATGTTTTAGGCACATTGTGGGATAGGTCACAAACAAAACTGAGAAGTGTGACCTGAAATGCTGAGATAGTTGTGTTTGAAAAGAATTCCTTTCCTCCCACACCACAAGATTGTCACAGTTTATATTTTGCAGCTCAAAGTTGTATCCCATATCGACTGTAATGCACCCAGTTATGACACACTCAGCATATTCAAACAAAATTCTGCTTTCTTTACACGCAATCAATTTACTAAATTAAAGCATTGTTTTTTTTAGTTTCAAGTGTGATAAGCTAGGTAGTTACAAGACCCACTCAATCACATGAAACCTAGGTTGTCTAGTTACAAGACCCACCTTGTTAGAAACTTCTTGTATCCAGCAATCATCCCACTCAATCACATGAAACCTAGGTTGTCTAGTTACAAGACCCACCTTGTTAGAAACTTCTTGTATCCAGCAATCATCCCACTCAATCACATGGAAACTAGGTTGTCTAGTTACAAGACTCACCGTGTTGGAAACTTCTTGTATCCAGCAATCATCCCACTCAATCACATGGAAACTAGGTTGTCTAGTTACAAGACTCACCGTGTTAGAAACTTCTTGTATCCAGCAATCACCCCACTCAATCACATGAAACCTAGGTTGTCTAGTTACAAGACCCACCTTGTTAGAAACTTCTTGTATCCAGCAATCATCCCACTCAATCACATGAAACCTAGGTTGTCTAGTTACAAGACCCACCTTGTTAGAAACTTCTTGTATCCAGCAATCACCCCACTCAATCACATGGAAACTAGGTTGTCTAGTTACAAGACCCACCTTGTTAGAAACTTCTTGTATCCAGCAATCACCCCACTCAATCACATGGAAACTAGGTTGTCTAGTTACAAGACCCACCTTGTTAGAAACTTCTTGTATCCAGCAATCACCCCACTCAATCACATGAAAACTAGGTTGTCTAGTTACAAGACCCACCTTGTTAGAAACTTCTTGTATCCAGCAATCACCCCACTCAATCACATGGAAACTAGGTTGTCTAGTTACAAGACCCACCTTGTTAGAAACTTCTTGTATCCAGCAATCACCCCACTCAATCACATGGAAACTAGGTTGTCTAGTTACAAGACCCACCTTGTTAGAAACTTCTTGTATCCAGCAATCACCCCACTCAATCACATGGAAACTAGGTTGTCTAGTTACAAGACCCACCTTGTTAGAAACTTCTTGTATCCAGCAATCACCCCACTCAATCACATGGAAACTAGGTTGTCTAGTTACAAGACCCACCTTGTTAGAAACTTCTTGTATCCAGCAATTATCCCACTAAATCACATGGAAACTAGGTTGTCTAGTTACAAGACCCACCTTGTTAGAAACTTCTTGTCATCTGCAGGGGGGTGAGGGGCAGGCCTCAATAGGGGGGGTTGGTGGTTAGGACTGCCATCAGACGGGAATGTTAGAGAGCTGGAAAACAAAGTAGTTTGAAACATATGTTTTCTTGGAAATCAATTCATTCAAATAACTTCTGGAAAGTCAGTATGAATGATTTGAAAAAAATACTGTCCATAGTTTGTAACCTTTTCTAAGATACATTTTGATAAAAATCACTACCAAAGTGAGATTGGTGTTCCTTTAATAGTTGCAGTACTTGTACATATTTTAATAGCTTTTTGTTAATACATAGTTTTTTTTACATCCATTATTGTTTCCAGCCTGTGGCCTGACTCAGTTTTTTATTCAAGCCATATATTTTCCACTACCGGCTTGCTAGCCTACCGTAGCTTCATGTGACTTATAATCTAACTTAAGACTAGGATAGGCACAACATCCAGTCCCCAGCCGTCAATTTATCACTCTGAAAGGGTCAACCCACATTTCCTCAATGATAATTTTTTTTGTGGCCATGCTGGGAATCGAACCTGGGATTCTTAGCTCAGTAGACAGATAGGCTATCAACTGAGCTAAGGTATTGGATTGTTAATTTATAGTATCTTTTCCCTTCCAGCTTTTTGTTGTGATTTGTTGGTGGCAAGTGTACAATGTTTAGATGTTTACAAAGTTTTGAAACTTCAACATGGCGGAAAACGCTTTATGTCAAAAATTAAGATGTAGGTGTACTGTGAGTTTTAAAATTTCCCTAAGAGAGTACGCAGAAATAACAATCAGAATGGAAGCAAGAAAGATATACAATGTACTTTTTTCCTTCTCTAAGTAATTATATTTTTTGGCTGAGAACTATTTCCAGAGCAGTACATTGCCATAGTAAAGTGAAATGTTAAAGATAATATATGAAAGTACATGAAAGAAGGATATAAACACACAAATTGTAGGCAGCTAATACCACTTTGTCCAGTGGCAGCAATGTAAAGTGTGAGCTGTGTTCTTGTTTTCAATGTAAAAGCCATTTTGTTACTGTCCGTACCTGTCATCAGAAGTGGGGGAGATTAGCGGTGTTGTTGTTGGTGTGACAGAGCCCGGTCGAAAGAAGGTATCCAATCCCTCCCCCAGGTCCTGCACATTCTCAATGATCTCAGTGGGACGGAGCATGGGCCGTGTGGGGCCCCGAGTCTTTGTACGTCTTGGACGCCCCTTGACAAGATGCTGCAGTTGACCAGTGGCTGGCAGTTCAGACACAGAGTCTAAGGACTCTGCAATAGTAGAAACAACATCTCGCAATAAGTGTAGAACACTGGCAATTTAATGTATTATCATATGTGAACACACGGTGAGTTAATATCAACTAATACTTGAAAATACTAAATAAAATAGTGATATTTTCTTTATTTTTTGTATTTTTTCAACATTGTGGTTATAGTTTTAAGTTGGACACACAAATGATGGCGACGTAGTGGAAAGCTCAATATAAGGCTAATACGTTACACATGTGAGTGTTTAGTAAGCACCTAGAGCAGAAGAAATCACCTTTTTGGTTTTAATTATCAAGCTGATCTTTTTACTTTCTTAGGGTGGGCTTTCTTCTTTTGTCATTAATAGTTGTTGATTTAAAATTTTCATATTTTTATCTCTATCTTTATTTTAAAATATAATTTTTTACTCATTGGGCATTTATTTCATAAAGTATTTTGAGTAGTTTTTAAAATTAGAACAATTTTTTTTTTGTTAAAGTGACTAAAATGAGCATGAAACTAAGAGTTCATCAAACACTTTTGATTATTTCATGTATTAGAGCTCCAAGTGAATATCTGCACTTGAAATACACTTATCCACATTTGCATTATTCTGACCTATTAATAGGGGTAGATTCTGGTTTAAGGCTCCAGTCATTTGCTAGATTATTACGATTTATTCTTATTCGCTTACATATGTTATACATGATATAATTATATTTTATTATGGGGCAAGGAGATAAAATTCTAACATACACAAACATTAAAAAATTAAAAAATGGCACATTTTCACAAAAGGTTAGAGCAACCACTCACTACCAAACTCAGCATTTCTTTAATAATTTTAACACTATTGAAGATATTGTGACAACATTTGAACAGGAGTATGTTTGTTGTGTGAGAAAAGAAAGGAATGTGCCTGTATTGCGGCGCTTAGTTGTTGCAACATAGAGTAGTGGTCCGCCACCCAGCCAGCATGTCTCGCCTCTCTACTGGCTGAAGGTGTCTACACAATACGGTTGTTGTTCATGAGTGTTAGTGTAAGTGTGAGCTCACACAGAATAGTTGGAAAATGTACATTCTGGTGGAGTGAGTGCTTATTGTTAAAAATGATTGGAAAACAGAATCAATAAAGTCATGTCAACAGCAATTTCTGGAGAAGTTTGCAGGCCGACATACGCCGAGCAAGTCCAGCATTCGGCCCTTGTTGAAGTAACCGGAAACACCCAGACAACAGCTGCAATAAAAAATGGAAATCTTCAACACCCTTTGTAAATCAATTGGACGACAAGGAACTCTTCACTGGAACTTCCATCAGGATGGAAAGACTTCTCACACATCACACGCCAGCATGGCCGAAATTCAGTCCTTTTTTCACCGCGCTCACCAGAACTGATGTCGCCTGATTATCTTCTATGGGGATAATTGAAAGGGAGAGTTTATCAAAACAAACATCACTGAATAAATTCAGCCAGTGACGGCAGACATACTGGCAAGGACTTTCCAAAATATGGTGCGCAGGGTTCAATCCTGTCTGGACGCAAATGGTGGCAACTTCCAGCATATGTTATGATGTCATCACTGTTCTCAAAAAATGAGGTAGGCCCACTTCAAATGTTGTTGCAATATCTTCATTGGTATTAAAATTACTAAAGAAATCCCGGGTTCAGTAGCGAGTGGGACACCCTGTATTATTAACAACTTGATATAAGATATAGTGATGCGTAATATGCACATATATTAGTATGAAGAAAATGGGAAAAGCTCAAAGAAAAACCCATGTGGAAAAACACCTAGCAAGGATTTGAGCCTCAAACTATCCGATTAATATCTTCTTATTTGCTGGACCTATACAAAGCCCTACCTGTTGATATGTACCACAAACTGGTCAGTTCCCTCCCTCCATTTCCCCTGTTGTATCTGTTTAGGCTGCATATTTAGGAGAAATTGCCATCCTTTACCAGGATACCTGCTCTCTCACTCACAAGTCCTTCTTTTGTTTAACGTTTGTCTGATGTTGAGAATTCGTCCCGGCAAGTCAGAGCTCTGAGACCCACGCTATCTCTCTCCCTCTGTAGTGTTGGGAAACTGTCTCCAAGGGTCACATATCCTTGAACAGTTCTCTCTCGTGTGCAACAGGATGAATCAAGCTCTTAATATACTGTGTGTTAATTAGTTCAAACTTATTTATATATTTTGTATTCATGACAATGTTATAACAACATACAATCAGTGTTATAGGGGGGCTGCTCTCATCACATAACTAGTATAGTTAGAGAAGCGCACATCAAGATCAACTCTCCCAGACCTCCTTCTTCCTCTAAACAGCGTCGAAAGGTGGAGCTTTGACCAGAATATTTTATTGCACATATCATTCTCTGTTTAAATCAATAAGACTGGCCCCCAAGAAATTTCTAAATACATTAAAGTAAATGTTGTTTTAGTTGGTAAGATTCCTCTCTCTCCAAGTGCAATGCCTCAGATAACTTGGTTCTCCTGGTCATTGGTATTGTTGGTATTGTTGAGTTGCTATATTTATCTTCTAGATAAGAAATGAAACCTGTATTGTTTCCCCTTAGTACCTGTTTGATTGGTTTTCTATGTGAACTGATTTAGTTTTGACCAATGGAACCCGAGTGTGTGTTGTGAGGATTTATTGGTCATTTAATAATGTATGTAATTATTTTATAGGTAATGTCTCTCTTTTAAGTAATCATAAATTTAAGGGTAGTTTACTGAAGAGCAAAACGAGAAAAAACAGATTTTCTTAACGGTTTTGATTAAATTTTATATCTAGACACTGTTTATCATTATAAACAAGATGGCAACTCTCATTTTCGCATAAACATGATTTTGAGGGTACTTTACATTAAAGAAGTTTTTCAATTTTCATCATTTCTCCGCAACTATTTGTGATATGAAATAACTTGATATTGTAAAGTTGTTATACTATTAAAAATATAAATCTTTTATTTGAAACATTTTTTATAAAACCAATAATTTCTGAGCTAGAGGATAATATATTTTACTTTACATTCATTACTCTTTCCAGTCTATGGCCTCGGTAAGTTTTTTTATCCAAGTCATATATTTTCTAACCTAGATAATCAAATATATATACTTTTTAATTCATTTCTTAGAAAATGAATTTGATTGTTTGGTGGACAAAGATGTTTTTTTCCTCAATTTTTCCGTAACAGTGTTCCTAGTTCCTAATGCCATAGAGTAAGTAATTAATAGTGTATATTATTTCATTTATGACCTTTGATGTAGTGTTTTGTTTCACAGATCTTACGAGTGTTTTTGTAAATGTCTATTTTAAGATAAAAGCGGGAGAAAGTCTTTGTGGTATTTAAAGATTTGAGTAAATCTTGTGATATTTTCTTGTACCTTCTGCTGATTTTGGAAGTGACGGCAGCAGGTCAGGAATGTCGTCAGCAGAAAGTCCGTCTACTGTGTCCACCACAGACTTGGGTCTGAGCTTGCGCCCATGCAGACTTTTCCTCTTGCTGGACAGGTGAGGAGTTGCCTGAACAAACATGTTATAATATTTACAATCTGACATCTTAAACTAAGAAATATTCATACCTTAACCGTAGTAAGATATTAAATAATCCCCAGCACCAAAAACACGTCATGATTTTAAAATATTTAGCCTCGCCAAATAGTGAGCAAGTGGGGACATTTAATGAGCATCAAATAAATTTAAATCAACTTAGCAAAATACTCCAAAATTTAGATATAAAAATTAGTATAATTAATATTGTTTTTATGGTAAAATGCAATATGCTTGTAGGCTTATTTATAATTAACATTTATCTTAATATTTTACATAAAAAACTTTGTTGATTTAATGATTAGCTTAAAATGGTTTTAGGTCATTAGCCAACCAATAAATTGTTTAAATCACTTTTTAAAAAGCTGTAAGATTAGTGAGGAATATTATTTCAAGAGTTTATATGCTATTAGAACTATCACTAAAGTGCAAGTAAGTATAAAACTATACAAATTATTTATTTGTAGTTTAGCTTAAAACCTTTTAATTCGAAGATTAATAAATTCTCTTTAAAAATAGTCTTTAATTTACCTAGTAAATGGATGTATAGATTATTCTTTCTAAACTTTAAAAATGCCAAATAGTTTTGTTTTGATGACCAAAACAATATATGATGCAACTTTATGCACATACATTAAATTGCTTGAGGGAATTTTATGCTAGATGTAAGTTTATCTTAATAAATATGACTATTAATTATGTATGTATGCATCTAGACTTCATTTGTTAGAATGTAGCTTCTGTTTGCAAATATATCTGGCTACAGGCACAATTTTTGTGTGATGGTTGTGTGATAGGTGCAATAGGTAAGTAACTAATGTGAGTCAAGTTTAATAAATATCCACCTGAGAAGAGTTCTGTAACAACTATTTGCCAGAGTTACAAAGGTGTTGGGAATAACCTGAAGATCCAGGGAAATTTATATTTACAAACATAACTGCACCAAAAATAATAATAAACAAAAGTTAAATAAACAAACACCTAGAAAAGAATGTAATCTAGGTAACTCCAATGGATGTTAAATAAAGAATGACTAATAATAGTGTAGGCCTACATTTTGTAAATATATCTAGTGATATATCACACTAGCCAACTCCAGTAAAGATGAAACAGGTGGTTGAGGTAACTATCCAAAAAAGTAACGTAAAGAGCCACAGAGAGACAAACAATCAGTAATAATATTAGAGGGCTGCGGTGTGGCGCAAAGGTCCAGCAGGAAAGCCTCGGGAGTTTGGGGAAAGGTTGAAACTAAGAGAAATTATTTTTTTTAATTTGAAATCCATGATGAACATTATTTAAAAAAATAACATACTATTACTATTTAGCTAACAAATATTTGTGCACCAATCATAGCATTTATTGTTTAGTTAAATGTTAAAACTAATAGTCTGCAGTTTGATTGTTAAGTTTGCATTATAGTTTGAATGCCAAATTTTGATTGAAGATTTGAAAAATACGATTTAAATTTTTTTATATCCAATAAATTCTTTAATATTTGCATATAAATTCCTAGAACATTAAAACAAAATTTAAGTTATATCCATAATTTATTAGCACAACAATTAAATTTTGATCTGGTTGTATAAAATTGTGTTGTATTGTGTGTCTGGTGATAAATGACTCATTGTTTACTCTTCTCTACTTGTCTGGATGTTGGTTGTATATCACTGTATTGTGTGCCTGGTGATGAATGACTCATTGTTTACTCTTCTCTCTACTTGTCTGGATGTTGGTTGTATAAGAAAGTATTGTGTGTCTGGTGATGAATGACTCATTGTTTACTCTTCTCTCTAATTGTCTGGATGTTGGTTGTATAAGACTGTATTGTGTGTCTGGTGATGAATGACTCATTGTTTACTCTTCTCTCTACTTGTCTGGATGTTGTTTGTATAAGACTGTGTTGTATTGTGTGTCTGGTGATGAATGACTCATTGTTTACTCTTCTCTCTACTTGTCTGGATGTTGGTTGTATAAGACTGTGTTATTTGTGCCATCATGAATTGTATAGTTTACTTTTCCTAATAGTCTGGATTGTTGGTTTGCATTAATGTTTGTATTTTGTCTGTGAAGATTGAACATGATTTAATCTCTTCTCTCTAAATTCTTGTGTTTTGATATAAGACTTATGTATTAACTTAAGTTGATGAATACCATTTTTAATTCACTACTTAATCTGATCTAGTTGTATAAAGACTGTGTTGTATTGCGTCTGGTGATGAATGACTCATTGTTTACTCTTCTCTCTACTTGTCTGGATGTTGGTTGTATAAGACTGATGATTATTGTATTGTTGTCCCGGTGATGAATGATTCATTGTTTGACTCTTCTCTCATATTGTCTGGATGTTGGTTGTATAAGAAAGGGTTTGTATGATGACGCACCTTTTTGATGTTGGTTGATAGATGTTTGTCGGAGAGCTCATTGTTTACTCTTCTCTCTCTTTTTTTTTTATTTCTAAATGCTCGTCCCCATAGTGATGTTGGTTGTATAAGACTGTATTGTGTGTCTGGTGATGAATGACTCATTGTTTACATCTTCTCTCTACATTGTCTGGATGTTGGTTGTATAAGACTGTATTGTATTGTGTTCTGGTGATGAATGACTCATTGTTTACTCTTCTCTCTACTTGTCTGGATGTTGGTTGTAAAGACTGTTGTTTGTGTGTCTGGTGATGAATGACTCATGTTTAATCTTCTCTCTACTGTCTGGATGTTGGTTGTATAAGACTGTATTGTATTGTGTGTCTGGTGATGAATGACTCATTGTTTACTCTTCTCTCTACTTGTCTGGATGTTGGTTGTATAAGACTGTATTGTGTGTCTGGTGATGAATGACTCATTGTTTAATCTTCTCTCTACTTGTCTGGATGTTGGTTGTATAAGACTGTATTGTATTGGTGTCTGGTGATGAATGACTCATTGTTTACTCTTCTCTCTACTTGTCTGGATGTTGGTTGTATAAGACTGTTATGTTGTATTGTGTTCTGGTGATGAATGACTCATTGTTTACTCTTCTCTCTAACTTGTCTGGATGTTGGTTGTATAAGACTGTGTTGTATTGTGTCTGGTGATGAATGACTCATTGTTTACACTTCTTTCTACTTGTCTGGATGTTGGTTGTATAAGACTGTGTTGTGTGTCTGGTGATGAATGACTCATTGTTTACACTTCTCTCTACATGTCTGGATGTTGGTTGTATAAGACTGTATTGTATTGTGTCTGGTGATGAATGACTCATTGTTTACTCTTCTCTCTACTAGTCTGGATGTTGGTTGTATAAGACTGTATTGTATTGTGTCTGGTGATGAATGACTCATTGTTTACACTTCTCTCTACATGTCTGGATGTTGGTTGTATAAGACTGTATTGTATTGTGTCTGGTGATGAATGACTCATTGTTTACTCTTCTCTCTACTTGTCTGGATGTTGGTTGTACAAGACTGTGTTGTATTGTGTGTCTGGTGATGAATGACTCATGGTTTAATCTTCTCTCTACTTGTCTAGATGTTGGTTGTATAAGACAGTATTGTATTGTGTGTCTGGTGATGAATGACTCATTGTTTACTCTTCTCTCTACTTGTCTGGATGTTGGTTGTATAAGACTGTGTTGTATTGTGTGTCTGGTGATGAATGACTCATTGTTTACTCTTCTCTCTACTTGTCTGGATGTTGGTTGTATAAGACTGATGTTGTATTGTGTGTCTGTGATGATGACTCATTGTTTACTCTTCTCTCTACATGTCTGGATTTTGGTTGTATAAGACTGTGTTGTATTGTGTGTCTGGTGATGATGACTCATTGTTTACTCTTCTCTATACTTGTCTGGATGTTGGTTGTATAAGATGTATTGTATTGTGTGTCTGGTGATGAATGACTCATTGTTTACTCTTCTCTCTACATTGTCTGGATGTTGGTTGTATAAGACTGTATTGTATTGTGTGTCTGGTGATGAATGACTCATTGTTTACTCTTCTCTCTACTTGTCTAGATGTTGGTTGTATAAGACTGTGATATGTATTGTGTGTTCTGGTGATGAATGACTCATTGTTTACTCTTCTCTCTACTGTCTGGATGTTGGTTGTATAAGACTGTGTTGTATTGTGTGTCTGGTGATGAATGACTCATTGTTTACTCTTCTCTCTACTTGTCTGGATGTTGGTTGTATAAGACTGTTGTATGTGTGTCTGGTGATGAATGACTCATTGTTTACTCTTCTCTCTACATGTCTGGATGTTGGTTGTATAAGAGTTGTAGTGTGTCTGGTGATGAATGACTCATTGTTTACTCTCTCTCTACATGTCTGGATGTTGGTTGTATAAGACTGTATTGTATTGTGTGTCTGGTGATGAATGACTCATTGTTTACTCTTCTCTCTACATTGAGTGGTTGTATAGACTGTTGTTGTATGATGTTGTGTCTGGTGATGAATGACTCATTGTTTACTCTTCTCTCTACATGTCTGGATGTTGGTTGTATAAGACTTGTATTTGTGTGTCTGGTGATGAATGACTCATTGTTTACTCTTCTCTCTACTTGTCTGGATGTTGGTTGTATAAGACTGTATTGTATGTGTGTCTGGTGATGAATGACTCATTGTTTACTCTTCTCTCTACATTGTCTGGATGTTGGTTGTATAAGACTGTATTGTATTGTGTGTCTGGTGATGAATGACTCATTGTTTACTCTTCTCTCTACTGTCTGGATGTTGGTTGTATAAGACTGTATTGTATTGTGTGTCTGGTGATGAATGACTCATTGTTTACTCTTCTCTCTACATGTCTGGATGTTGGTTGTATAAGACTGTATTGTATTGTGTGTCTGGTGATGAATGACTCATTGTTTACTCTTCTCTCTACTTGTCTGGATGTTGGTTTGTATAAGACTGTTTGTATTGTGTGTCTGGTGATGAATGACTCATTGTTTACTCTTCTCTCTACTTGTCTGGATGTTGGTTGTATAAGACTTGTATTGTGTGTCTGGTGATGAATGACTCATTGTTTACTCTTCTCTCTACTTGTCTGGATGTTGGTTGTATAAGACTGATTGTATTGTGTGTCTGGTGATGAATGACTCATTGTTTACTCTTCTCTCTACTTGTCTGATGTTGGTTGTATAAGACTGATTGTGTATGTGATTGTATTGTTAGTTCTGTTGTGTGCTGAATGATGACTCATTGTTTACTCTTCTCTCTACTTGTCTGGATGTTGGTTGTATAAGACTGTATTGTGTGTCTGGTGATGAATGACTCATTGTTTACTCTTCTCTCTACTATGTCTGATGTTGGTTGTATAAGACTGTATTGTATGTGTGTCTGGTGATGAATGACTCATTGTTTACTCTTCTCTCTACTTGTCTGGATGTTGGTTGTATAAGACTGTTGTATTGTGTGTCTGGTGATGAATGACTCATTGTTTACTCTTCTCTCTACTTGTCTGGATGTTGGTTGTATAAGATGATGTAGTGTGTCTGGTGATGAATGACTCATTGTTTACTCTTCTCTCTACTTGTCTGGATGTTGGTTGTATAAGACTTTGTATTGTGTGTCTGGTGATGAATGACTCATTGTTTACTCTTCTCTCTACTTGTCTGGATGTTGGTTGTATAAGACTGTATTGTGTGTCTGGTGATGAATGACTCATTGTTTACTCTTCTCTCTACTGTCTGGATGTTGGTTGTATAAGACTGTATTGTTGTGTTGGTGATGAATGACTCATTGTTTACTCTTCTCTCTACTTGTCTGGATGTTGGTTGTATAAGACTGTATTGTGTGTCTGGTGATGAATGACTCATTGTTTACTCTTCTCTCTACTTGTCTGGATGTTGGTTGTATAAGACTGTATTGTGTGTGTCTGGTGATGAATGACTCATTGTTTACTCTTCTCTCTACTTGTCTGGATGTTGGTTGTATAAGACTGTATTGTGTGTCTGGTGATGAATGACTCATTGTTTACTCTTCTCTCTACTTGTCTGGATGTTGGTTGTATAAGACTGTTTGTATGTGTGTCTGGTGATGAATGACTCATTGTTTACTCTTCTCTCTACTTGTCTGGATGTTGGTTGTATAAGTTGTATTGTGTGTCTGGTGATGAATGACTCATTGTTTACTCTTCTCTCTACTTGTCTGGATGTTGGTTGTATAAGATGTATTGTGTGTCTGGTGATGAATGACTCATTGTTTACTCTTCTCTCTACTTGTCTGGATGTTGGTTGTATAAGACTGTATTGTGTGTCTGGTGATGAATGACTCATTGTTTACTCTTCTCTCTACTTGTCTGGATGTTGGTTGTATAAGACTGTGTTGATGTGTCTGGTGATGAATGACTCATTGTTTACTCTTCTCTCTACTTGTCTGATGTTGGTTGTATAAGACTGTATTGTGTGTCTGGTGATGAATGACTCATTGTTTACTCTTCTCTCTACTTGTCTGGATGTTGGTTGTATAAGACTGTATTGTGTGTCTGGTGATGAATGACTCATTGTTTACTCTTCTCTCTACTTGTCTGGATGTTGGTTGTATAAGACTGTATTGTGTGTCTGGTGATAAATGACTCATTGTTTACTCTTCTCTCTACTTGTCTGGATGTTGGTTGTATAAGACTGTTTTATTGTGTGTCTGGTGATGAATGACTCATTGTTTACTCTTCTCTACTTGTCTGGATGTTGGTTGTATAAGACTGTATTGTGTGTCTGGTGATGAATGACTCATTGTTTACTCTTCTCTCTACTTGTCTGGATGTTGGTTGTATAAGACTGTATTGTGTGTCTGGTGATGAATGACTCATTGTTTCTCTTCTCTCTACTTGTCTGATGTTGGTTGTATAAGACTGTATTGTGTGTCTGGTGATGAATGACTCATTGTTTACTCTTCTCTCTACTTGTCTGGATGTTGGTTGTATAAGACTGTATTGTGTGTCTGGTGATAATGACTCATTGTTTACTCTTCTCTCTACTTGTCTGGATGTTGGTTGTATAAGATGTATTGTGTCTGGTGATGAATGACTCATTGTTTACTCTTCTCTCTACTTGTCTGGATGTTGGTTGTATAAGACTGTGTTGTGTGTCTGGTGATGATGACTCATTGTTTACTCTTCTCTCTACTTGTCTGGATGTTGGTTGTATAAGACTGTATTGTGTGTCTGGTGATGAATGACTCATGTTTACTCTTCTCTCTACTTGTCTGATGTTGGTTGTATAAGACTGTATTGTGTGTCTGGTGATGAATGACTCATTGTTTACTCTTCTCTCTCTGTCTGGATGTTGGTTGTATAAGACTGTATTGTGTGTCTGGTGATGAAGACTCATTGTTTACTCTTCTCTCTACTTGTCTGGATGTTGGTTGTATAAGACTTGTGATTGTGTCTGGTGATGAATGACTCATTGTTTACTCTTCTCTCTACTGTCTGGATGTTGGTTGTATAAGACGTTTGTATTGTGTGTCTGGTGATGAATGACTCATTGTTTACTCTTCTCTCTAATTGTCTGGATGTTGGTTGTATAAGACTGTATTGTGTGTCTGGTGATGAATGACTCATTGTTTACTCTTCTCTCTACTTGTCTGATGTTGGTTGTATAAGACTGTATTGTGTGTCTGGTGATGAATGACTCATTGTTTCTCTTCTCTCTACTTGTCTGGATGTTGGTTGTATAAGACTGTTATGTGTGTCTGGTGATGAATGCTCATTGTTTACTCTTCTCTCTACTTGTCTGGATGTTGGTTGTATAAGACTGTTTGTGTGTCTGGTGATGAATGACTCATTGTTTACTCTTCTCTCTACTTGTCTGGATGTTGGTTGTATAAGAAATGTATTGTGTGTCTGGTGATGAATGACTCATTGTTTACTCTTCTCTCTACTTGTCTGGATGTTGGTTGTATAAGACTGTATTGTGTGTCTGGTGATGAATGACTCATTGTTTACTCTTCTCTCTACTTGTCTGGATGTTGGTTGTATAAGACTGTATTGTGTGTCTGGTGATAAATGACTCATTGTTTACTCTTCTCTCTACTGTCTGATGTTGGTTGTATAAGACTGTATTGTGTGTCTGGTGATGAATGACTCATTGTTTACCTTCTCTCTACTTGTCTGGATGTTGGTTGTATAAGACTGTATTGTGTGTCTGGTGATAAATGACTCATTGTTTACTCTTCTCTCTACTTGTCTGGATGTTGGTTGTATAAGACTGTGTATATTTGTGTCTGGTGATGAATGACTCATTGTTTACACTTCTCTCTACTTGTCTGGATGTTGGTTGTATAAGACTGTGTTGTGTATCTGGTGATGGATGACTCATTGTTTACTCTTCTCTCTACTTGTCTGGATGTTGGTTGTATAAGACTGTATTGTGTGTTGTGCGATGATGAATGTCTCATTGTTTACTCTTCTCTCTACTTGTCTGGATGTTGGTTGTATAAGACTGTATTGTGTGTCTGGTGATGAATGTCTCATTGTTTACTCTTCTCTCTACTTGTCTGGATGTTGGTTGTATAAGACTGTATTGTGTTGTCTGGTGATAAATGACTCATTGTTTACTCTTCTCTCTACTTGTCTGGATGTTGGTTGTATTAAGACTGTGTTGAATTGTGTGTCATATTGATAATGACTTATTGTTTACACTTCTACTCTACTTGTCCTGGATTGTTAGGTATGATAAGACTGTTGTATTTTGTGTCTGGTGATGAATGATCATTGTTTACTCTTCTCTCTACTTGTCTGATGTTGGATGTATAAGACTGTATAGTTATTGTATGTGTGTCTAGTGAGAATTTAACTCATTGTTTGCTCTTCATCTCACTTGCTAGATGTTGTTTGTAATAAGGGCTGTATTGTGTGTTGGTGATGAATGTCTCATTTGTTTACTCTTCTCATCTACTTGTCCCGGATGTTGGTTGTATAAGACTGTAATTTGTGTGTTGTGATAAATGACTCAATTTTACTTCTCTCTACTTGTCTGGATGTTGGTTCGTATAACGACTATATATTGTATATGTGTCTGATGATGAATGACTTATTGTTTACACTTCTCTCTACTTGTCTGGATGTTGGTTGTATAAGACTGTGTTGTGTATCTGGTGATGGATGACTCATTGTTTACTCTTCTCTCTAATTGTCTGGATGTTGGTTGTATAAGACTGTTGTATTGTGTGTCTGGTGATAAATGACTCATTGTTTACTCTTCTCTCTAATTGTCTGGATGTTGGTTGTATAAGACTGTGTTGTATTGTGTGTCTGGTGATGAATGACTCATTGTTTACTCTTCTCTCTACTTGTCTGGATGTTGGTTGTATAAAACTGTGTTGTATTGTGTCTGGTGATGAATGACTCATTGTTTACTCTTCTCTCTACTTGTCTGGATGTTGGTTGTATAAGACTGTGTTGTATTGTGTGTCTGGTGATGAATGACTCATTGTTCACTCTTCTCTCTACTTGTCTGGATGTTGGTTGTATAAGACTGTGTTGTGTATCTGGTGATGGATGACTCATTGTTTACTCTTCTCTCTAATTGTCTGGATGTTGGTTGTATAAGACTGTTGTATTGTGTGTCTGGTGATGAATGACTCATTGTTTACTCTTCTCTCTAATTGTCTGGATGTTGGTTGTATAAGACTGTGTTGTATTGTGTGTCTGGTGATGAATGTCTCATTGTTTGCTCTTCTCTCTTCTTGTCTGGATGTTGGTTGTATAAGACTGTGATGTATTGTGTCTGGTGATGAATGTCTCATTGTTTACTCTTCTCTCTACTGGTCTGGATGTTGGTTGTATAAGATTGTATTGTGTCTGGTGATGAATGACTCATTGTTTACTCTTCTCTCTACATGTCTGGATGTTGGTTGTATAAGACTGTGTTGTGTGTCTGGTGATGAATGACTCATTGTTTACTCTTCTCTCTACTTGTCTGGATATTGGTTGTATAAGACTGTATTGTGTGTCTGGTGATGAATGACTCATTGTTTACTCTTCTCTCTACTTGTCTGGATGTTGGTTGTATAAGACTGTATTGTATTGTGTATCTGGTGATGAAAGACTCATTGTTTACTCTTCTCTCTACTTGTCTGGATGTTGGTTGTATAAGACTGTATTGTATTGTATTGTGTCTGATGATGAATGACTCATTGTTTACTCTTCTCTCTACTTGTCTGGATGTTGGTTGTATAAGACTGTGTTGTATTGTGTCTGGTGATGAATGTCTCATTGTTTACTCTTCTCTCTACTTGTCTGGATGTTGGTTGTATAAGACTTGTTGTATTGTGTCTGGTGATGAATGACTCATTGTTTACTCTTCTCTCTACTTGTCTGGATGTTGGTTGGGAAATATCTCCATGTAAATTTGTAGAACACAATACTTTACACAATACAATACAAAACTGTTCCACTCACATGACAGGAATCATACTGTCCATACATTTTCCTCAGGTAATGACTCACAGATTCCTTAGTATAATTAATTAATAGTAGTGGTATGATGTCATGCGAAATTTAGTGTGCAACTTATAAATCCACATTTTGTCAAATTGACAATACTTACCAGATTCAAGTACTCCAGTTTCTGCATAGCGTGCCGGGACAATATAAAAGGAATTAACCAACTAAACAGTTACTATTACACACTTTCACTTTATGAACAATTCAAAGTAATAATGAATTTAGTCAGCCAAAAGAAGTTCAAGAATATTTTACAAGTTAGCTGACTCAACACATTAACAAATAACAACTAAGTTAGTGAATAGTTTAATAAAATTAGCCATTCAAATCAAATCCAAATATTTAATATCTATATAACACATCTTAACTAGCCTTTACAATTATATTCAGAAGTGAATAAAATATAAAATATGACAGAGTCTGATGTGTTCCTCAGTAACATGAACACAAACAATTGTAAGTATCTCTGATGGAGTCACTTTGGTTGGTGCCACCCAGTGTAGAAACTCATGGTGCCACCTCCAGGGACCACTACCCGTACAAGGCCATACAGAATACTAATGATACTTTTAAATAATAGTTTCCTTGTATGCTAATCAACGTATGGCAATATTTAAAGTGACAAATCAACTAGCAAAATTACAGTCACACACACATATACACACATGCATGCATCACGCACCACACACGCCAAGCGCACACACACACACACACAGAGTTTCATGTGGTTAACAAGGAAATTTGGTAGGGAAACAATAGAATTTGAAATAAAAACGTTTAAGAACTACTCATTTTAGCTTGTTAAGCTTTACCATTACATGAGATACATTAATGGATTAGGTTTACATAATCAATAACAGCTCAAATAATGAAGAAGTTGTAGACAAATGCATTTTGAAATAAACTAATAATCTTGTAGCTAAAATACCAGAAAATTTGACAAAATCAGCGACTATAAAAACACCAGCAGGAACGAAAACAACAGCGCATGCAGACGATATTCAAAGCGCCAAAGTAAATGGCTAATAAAGACAACTTTTATCAGAGCTCATGTGCATTAGAATTTAGAAGGTTCATAAAGTAAATTAAAATAGAGTTGTCTTTGTAGGTATAGTGATAATTTATATGTAAGCTGTGCTTAAAAAAATGTTTTTAGGGTTATAGTTAGAATACAGGAATATTTTTTTAATAATAAAGTTCTGCAGATACATTATTATTATTATTATTATTATTATTATTATTATTATTATTATTATTATTATTATTATTATTATTATTATTTATTTTTATTGGCACCAAGTCTTACTATCCGTTCAGGTTATACGCACTTACGCTAATGTGCAATGGTAGGGTGATTGTGAGATGAAATGGAGGACCTACAGTTTAACGTGGAATCCAAACCACGGTAGAGGCCTGGCATTCCACACATTCACAAGTTGTGATTAATACACGTCTTGTCAGAGGTGAAGGAAGGGTTTGGCAATCAGATAAATCTATGCTAGGACCGAGGATTGAACCCCGGACCCTCAGTACAGAGGTCTGACACCTTACCCCTAGACCACCAGGTCACCCCGCAGATACACTATACAAAATTGTGTAGACAGTAACTTTAACGCAATTTCCTCTGATAGTGTCACCCAGTGCGGTCAGCATCCCCCAATGACGCCAATGAATCTGTACATTCCAGGTTTAGTAAAAGTGAACATGTTGGTAAATTAAGATACATCTATAAAGAACTGTATGATGATTCATTTTCATTTAGTACAAAAGACAAAAAGGTTAAAAAATATATTCTGCTAGTTTAGTTTAAACATTACATTTTTACAAAAGCACTTGCATCTTACAAAATAATAAAGCTGGAAAAGAGCTTAAAAATTTTTTGTTTTTTTGTCACAGTGCAAGTTTTATAGAACGTCTAAGCCAGGAAAATATCATATTCATTAAATTGAAAAATGACACCTGGACACTGGAATTGAACATGGAACCTTTGCCTTAGTATGCCAATATTATAACCACTGAGCTATCCAGAAGTGGGCACATAACGTCTTCTTGATAGCTCAGTGGTTAGAACATTGGCATATTAAGCCAAAAGTCCCAGGTTCGATTCTTGTGTCCAGCTGTCATTTCATTCAATTTAAAGAATATGATATTTAGATGCGGCTATAACGGTAACTATCAAATATAATAGCTTGGTTATTTAATCCATCGGAAAATTATGTTTATACAAGAAAAAAAGGTACAGGAAACTTTTTACTTCAAAACGTGAAAAATAGAATTAATGCTTTATGTAAAAAACACTTTCAATAAAAAGGTAATAATCTTCAACTGGACTAATTTGGTCACCTAATTCTCAATATTTTCCCTTCAACAATTCTCTAGACCATGTGAATTTCAACTCAAGCGGGAGTGTTGAAATATATAAAACTATAATTTGTATTAGTTTTATAGCTCTCAAAATATGGACTTTGGACCTCCTTGTAAATTCAATGAACCTCCAACAATTTATAAAATGCAAGTATTAGAGAACTTACCAAAGGGGACTGGTCTGATTGCTGACTTATTGTGTCTGCCATAGAGTAGGTATCGTTAGGATCATTTCTTGAGGAATCAGAACTGACTCGGGATCTACTGCGAAGCACATCTGGGGTCGAAGATCGTTTTTTACTCATGTCCCCAACCTTAAAAATAGCAGGGCCAAATAATATGCACTACAACATTCATAAATGATCAATTTATACGCATTTCCAATCACAATTACCTACTATAAAATTCAATTTTTCATAGTTCAGGCCAATAATTGCAATCATTTTCCAAAAGTAACCTTAAGATTTATGTATCACTATAGTAAAATAAGGAGTCACCATTTACAATATTTCAAACAATGCAAACATTGGCCTATCAGTGCAATTAAGTTTTGATTTCAACTACTCAGATCAAAACAACGTGCACATTTTAAATACATACATACTAAATCATGCCACTCCCTTACAGGGTAGGCAAGAAACTGTGCATAGAGTTAAAAAAAAAAACTTTGTACTTAATCCATCCTCACTAACTTTCTCCACACTTCCCTATTCTTGCATATTTCCTTCACTTCAACAACACCCATACACCGAGTCATACATGCTCCTTTATTCTCTGAACTCTTAATGTTTCTCTTTTTCACAAATTCGTCTATAACATTTAGCCGCATCTTACATGGCCTACCCCTTCCTTTTGATCAACACACTCTACCTTCATATATTTGACTTCGTAAATTGATCACAGTATCCTCTCAACTTGCCTAACCAACGTAAACACCTTCTTTCACATTGACCTTTGGATTCCCTTTCAAACCAAAACTCCTTCAGCACCCATTCATTACTGACAATGTCCATACGAGTTTTTTCACATACATTAATTAGATATCTCATTCCAGTCGCATCCACCTTGCTCTTGTGTTTCTCCTAACAAAACCACCCTTCACATCCATTAAACAAAGTTGGCGTCAACATACTTTTATATTCTAACATCTTGGCCTCTTTAGAAACTTCTTCATTCTTTGTAATAGCCCACAAACATATAATTACTTTTCGAGATGTATTCATCCGTATGTCAATTTCACCATCTATCCGCCCATTTTTATACAACATTCTGTCCAAATACACAAAATCATTCACTTGTTTTAACAGTTTTCCATTTGTACTGAGCTGATGATCATTTTGTGATCTGTCCTTAAAAAAGCTATCACCTTAGTTTAGGAGACATTTATAAGAAGAGCCATTCTACCTGTAGATTTAATGCATTTTGCAAGTCACTTTCTTTCTCAGCCATTAATACGGCATCATCCGCATATAGCAGCACTCTCACATTCACATTGTCCATTGGTACACCAACCACGTCCTTATTATTATGTGGTACCAGTGGACCTAGCATGAGCCTAATTAACCCGATCATGATGACAATAGGAACCATTTTATTCCCCTTCAGGAAAATACCTATTGTTTCAGCAGGAATCAAACCCGGGACCTCTAGATTAGTAGCCAGGAACCCCGACCACTAGTCCAAAAAGCTGACCTATATCATTATATAATAAGATAGATATAGATAGCTAGAATTGTAAAATGGCGACTTGCTCATAACAATTTCTTTATATCTCTGCGTCTTACTACCCGTTTGGGTTATTTGCTTATGTACTAATTACGCTAATGGTTTAAAGGCTAGGAATTCTATATTTATAGGAAATGTACCCACATTTTCGTGAAAAGAGTGGAAAACCATTTAGAAAACACACCATCAGCACACCTGACCATGAATCAAACCTCAACCTCCCCATCATCGGCAACCTAGTCCCCTGTGAGAGTCGCGCCTTAGACTATGCAGCCACCGAAGCGGGTCCAACAACTATTACCAGAGAGAATACAACTTACCAAAGCCTTGTAGCTCCTAGAGAGTGTCTCTATAACTTCATCTGTGGTACGATCTGACACATGGGCTGCCACGGCAAGGTTCAGCTCACTACCAACAGAACAAACTGGGTGCTAGCAAATGTTCAAAACAACATTTAGTCACACTCATTAGTCCTTGTAATAACACAGGATAGCCTCCAAACTATTCTGTGGTTACCAGATTCAATTACATTAATGTATTACATTGTATTGATTGTTTTTGTGAGAGGGTCGACAGATTATGATGAAGTTTCTCTATCTTGTTTATTTTACTGTCTAAGGAAATTGTAATTGATCCTAGGAGAGCTTACTTGACTTTATTCATAATGTCTGTTCCTGCTTGCTCTGCCACGCAGGAGCGCACAAAATCAGACGACAGAAAATTCTTCTCTTTGCACGCCAAGCGTATTTCCTGCTGGACGCGGCCATTAGAAAGGACATGTGGACACTGGTCCTCAGCACATTTCATCATGCTTTCCAGTGTACCCTACAGAAACAATATTTGCCAGATATTAATAAACCACTCCATAAACATTCGTAAATGAACATGTCTTAAGACACACTGCAGAAATAATGTCGCTAAGATTCTGGTCAGTTGCTGCTTGAGAAGAATCATGTCAGTCCTGATGCTCAGTACAACCTAGAGCGTTGCAAGAACAAGGTGCTTAAACTGTGCCCCGATCTATTATCTATTCTACTTCAGTGCCGGCGAAGGGAGGGGTAAGCTATCTCACCAAAAAAAGTTGGGTGTTTGAAGGGGTTTAACTCCAAAGCTAATGGGAGGCCTGGGGGTCTCCCTCAGCAAATGTTTGAAAATTGGATACTACTAGAAGATATTTTGAATGGCCTTCCCCTGAATTTGTTTTAAAATTATTATTCTCTATGCTATTTTGAGTGGTCCTCTATCGGAAAGTTTATGAAAACTAGATTTCTCTAGTCTTCACTCGTATCTTCTTTAAAAATTCAATGCCTCTTATCTTTTTTAGGTGTATTTGGCCCTTGCAAAAGTTTTGAAAATCGGATACTACTAGAAGATATTTGGAATTTGATACAAGAAAATTTTTCAGCTTATTATTCAAGAATTATTAGATGGGGTGAAATATATCTAGAGAAGACCAGTTTACTCCAGGAGAGAGAACCCTCCTATGTAGTGTCCCAACCCTCCTCTGTATTATCCCAACCCTCCTCTGTATTATCCCAACCCTCCTCTGTATTATCCCAACCCTCCTGTGTATTGTTCCAACCCTCCTATGTAATGTCCCAACCCTCCTCTGTATTGTCCCAATCCCCCTCTGTATTATCCCAACCCTCCTCTGTATTATCCCAACCCTCCTCTGTATTATCCCAACCCTCCTGTGTATTGTTCCAACCCTCCTATGTAATGTCCCAACCCTCCTCTGTATTGTCCCAATCCCCCTCTGTATTATCCCAACCCTCCTCTGTATTATTCCAACCCTCCTCTGTATTATCCCAACCCTCCTCTGTATTGTCCCAACCCTCCTATGTAATGTCCCAACCCTCCTCTGTACTATCCCAACCCTCCTCTGTACTATCCCAACCCTCCTCTGTATTATCACAACCCTCCTCTGTATTATTCCAACCCTCCTTATCTTAGGCTTGTATGTTATTTAAACATATAATGCCACTTTTACGAAACAAAATCAATGCATGCAAATTAATCTGTAACTTTTCACTGAACTGTTATGCACATGATAAAGGGACAAAAAAAGGTTTTCATTAATGAATTATTCATTGTATATTTAAAGTATAAATCAAATTAATAAAAGTGTTAGCTTAAAGTAAAGAGGCCAGAATATTCCCTTGATTTCACCAATGGCAACGTTCCTTCTCATCAGTAAGAGACCAGTCCAATAAGAAATGTTTGAAAGTAAAGTAAAACTTGTCAGTACATACTTGTAAATACCCGACCACAACAGCATGAAGTTCATCAGACATTTGTCGAAGTTTCATTTCGATAGGATTACCACTTTCTTCCCGTCTTTGGGCTACTTCTTGTAGTCTTGGTAACAACTGAAACATACACAGTTACTTTTTTTTTTAGTTAACAAGTTTGATAATAACTCTTGAAAAGAATATTCACTCTTGTATTGATGTAAAAATAGTTCATCACATTATTATAAAATGCACAATTTAGTGAAATATTAATATAAAGAAAATTAAATATGATAAAATGTATTTAGTGGAGTTTTTAGTTATGGTAGACACTCCTCTGTATTGGTGGGCATGCAGTATAAGTGTCAAGCTCATTTAGCCTGGTTTTCTGGTAGTGAGGTCAGGGTTCAAATCCTACAATATGGATGGGTTTTCCTAAACAATTTCCCTCCCTCAATTATGCTCATCCCTACCACATCAACATAATTAATTAATACATAAGAATAAAGCTCAAAAGGGCAGTGATTTTTTTTATTTTCTTTAAACCAATAGTGAAGATAACGCTTTTATACTATGATACATTTCGTTTCAACCTAAAATGCTAAATAAATATTGCCAGGTGTATTTGTGAATAATTAGTTGGCCTGTGATACAAGTAGTCCGGGCATTCCTTGACAGATTTCATTACTGACCCATTGTTAATCTCTCCACTCGGCTGGAATGTTGTTTGTGAAACACCAGTTGGGGGGCGTAGGAAAACCCAACAAATAGGGTAGTGTGCAAATGGCGGAAACTTGAAGGTATAAAAAGGAATACAAATATTAAAACACAAATAGCTTGGTGTAAGATCTCATCAATTACAACTTAGTTCTAAAAGTGTTCTATGTACCTATGTACATATTTAAATTGGGCCGACTATGGCACAGGTGGTTAAGCTCATATGATCCATTTTGACTGATCTTTTAAGTGCGTGTGAAGCCGAGTAGTGGTGACTAGACAGTTGTGGTTGAGTAGCAGACAACCTTGTCCTTTGTAGTGGTGACTAGACAGTTGTGGTTGAGTAGCAGACAACCTTGTACTTTGTAGTGGTGACTAGACAGTTGTGGTCGAATAGCAGACAACCTTGTCCTTTGTAGTGGTGACTAGACAGTTGTGGTTGAGTAGCAGACAACCTTGTCCTTTGTAGTGGTGACTAGACGGTTGTGGTTGAGTAGCAGACAACCTTGTACTTTGTAGTGGTGACTAGACAGTTGTGGTTGAGTAGCAGACAACCTTGTCCTTTGTAGTGGTGACTAGACAGTTGTGGTTGAGTAGCAGACAACCTTGTACTTTGTAGTGGTGACTAGACAGTTGTGGTTGAGTAGCAGACAACCTTGTCCTTTGTAGTGGTGACTAGACAGTTGTGGTTGAGTAGCAGACAACCTTGTACTTTGTAGTGGTGACTAGACAGTTGTGGTTGAGTAGCAGACAACCTTGTCCTTTGTAGTGGTGACTAGACAGTTGTGGTTGAGTAGCAGACAACCTTGTACTTTGTAGTGGTGACTAGACAGTTGTGGTTGAGTAGCAGACAACCTTGTCCTTTGTAGTGGTGACTAGACGGTTGTGGTTGAGTAGCAGACAACCTTGTACTTTGTAGTGGTGACTATACAGTTGTGGTCAAATAGCAGACAACCTTGTACTTTGTAGTGGTGACTAGACAGTTGTGGTCGAATAGCAGACAACCTTGGACTTTGTAGTGGTGACTAGACAGTTGTGGTTGAGTAGCAGACAACCTTGTCCTTTGTAGTGGTGACTAGACAGTTGTGGTTGAGTAGCAGACAACCTTGTCCTTTGTAGTGGTGACTAGACGGTTGTGGTTGAGTAGCAGACAACCTTGTACTTTGTAGTGGTGACTAGACAGTTGTGGTTGAGTAGCAGACAACCTTGTCCTTTGTAGTGGTGACTAGACAGTTGTGGTTGAGTAGCAGACAACCTTGTACTTTGTAGTGGTGACTAGACAGTTGTGGTTGAGTAGCAGACAACCTTGTACTTTGTAGTGGTGACTAAACAGTTGTGGTTGAGTAGCAGACAACCTTGTACTTTGTAGTGGTGACTAGACAGTTGTGGTCGAGTAGCAGACAACCTTGTACTTTGTAGTGGTGACTAGACAGTTGTGGTCGAGTAGCAGACAACCTTGTCCTTTGTAGTGGTGACTATACAGTTGTGGTCGAATAGCAGACAACCTTGTACTTTGTAGTGGTGACTAGACAGTTGTGGTCGAGTAGCAGACAACCTTGTACTTTGTAGTGGTGACTAGACAGTTGTGGTCGAATAGCAGACAACCTTGTACTTTGTAGTGGTGACTAGACAGTTGTGGTCGAGTAGCAGACAACCTTGTACTTTGTAGTGGTGACTAGACAGTTGTGGTTGAGTAGCAGACAACCTTGTCCTTTGTAGTGGTGACTAGACAGTTGTGGTCGAATAGCAGACAACCTTGTACTTTGTAGTGGTGACTAGAGAGTTGTGGTTGAGTAGCAGACAACCTTGTCCTTTGTAGTGGTGACTAGACAGTTGTGGTCGAATAGCAGACAACCTTGTACTTTGTAGTGGTGACTAGACAGTTGTGGTCAAATAGCAGACAACCTTGTCCTTTGTAGTGGTGACTAGACAGTTGTGGTCGAATAGCAGAAACCTTGTACTTTGTAGTGGTGACTAGACAGTTGTGGTCAAATAGCAGACAACCTTGTCCTTTGTAGTGGTGACTAGACAGTTGTGGTCGAATAGCAGACAACCTTGTACTTTGTAGTGGTGACTAGACGTTGTGGTTGAGTAGCAGACAACCTTGTACTTTGTAGTGGTGACTAGACAGTTGTGGTTGAGTAGCAGACAACCTTGTACTTTGTAGTGGTGACTAGACAGTTGTGGTTCGAGTAGCAGACAACCTTGTACTTTGTAGTGGTGACTAGACAGTTGTGGTTGAGTAGCAGACAACCTTGTCCTTTGTAGTGGTGACTAGACAGTTGTGGTCGAATAGCAGACAACCTTGTACTTTGTAGTGGTGACTAAGAGTTGTGGTTGAGTAGCAGACAACCTTGTACTTTGTAGTGGTGACTAGACAGTTGTGGTCGAGTAGCAGACAACCTTGTACTTTGTAGTGGTGACTAGACGGTTGTGGTTGAGTAGCAGACAACCTTTACTTTGTAGTGGTGACTAGACAGTTGTGGTCGAATAGCAGACAACCTTGTACTTTGTAGTGGTGACTAGACGTTGTGGTTGAGTAGCAGACAACCTTGTACTTTGTAGTGGTGACTAGACAGTTGTGGTCAATAGCAGACAACCTTGTCCTTTGTAGTGGTGACTAGACAGTTGTGGTCGAATAGCAGACAACCTTGTACTTTGTAGTGGTGACTAGACGGTTGTGGTTGAGTAGCAGACAACCTTGTACTTTGTAGTGGTGACTAGACAGTTGTGGTTGAGTAGCAGACAACCTTGTACTTTGTAGTGGTGACTAGACAGTTGTGGTCGAATAGCAGACAACCTTGTCCTTTGTAGTGGTGACTAGACAGTTGTGGTCGAATAGCAGACAACCTTGTACTTTGTAGTGGTGACTAGACGGTTGTGGTTGAGTAGCAGACAACCTTGTACTTTGTAGTGGTGACTAGACAGTTGTGGTCGAATAGCAGACAACCTTGTACTTTGTAGTGGTGACTAGACAGTTGTGGTTGAGTAGCAGACAACCTTGTACTTTGTAGTGGTGACTATACAGTTGTGGTCGAATAGCAGACAACCTTGTACTTTGTAGTGGTGACTAGACAGTTGTGGTCGAGTAGCAGACAACCTTGTACTTTGTAGTGGTGACTAGAGAGTTGTGGTCGAATAGCAGACAACCTTGTACTTTGTAGTGGTGACTAGACAGTTGTGGTCGAATAGCAGACAACCTTGTACTTTGTAGTGGTGACTAGACAGTTGTTGGTCGAATAGCAGACAACCTTGTACTTTGTAGTGGTGACTAGACGTTGTGGTTGAGTAGCAGACAACCTTGTACTTTGTAGTGGTGACTAGACAGTTGTGGTCGAATAGCAGACAACCTTGTACTTTGTAGTGGTGACTAGACAGTTGTGGTCGAGTAGCAGACAACCTTGTACTTTGTAGTGGTGACTAGACGGTTGTGGTTGAGTAGCAGACAACCTTGTACTTTGTAGTGGTGACTATACAGTTGTGGTCGAATAGCAGACAACCTTGTACTTTGTAGTGGTGACTAGACGGTTGTGGTCGAGTAGCAGACAACCTTGTACTTTGTAGTGGTGACTAGAGAGTTGTGGTCGAATAGCAGACAACCTTGGACTTTGTAGTGGTGACTAACAGTTGTGGTCGAATAGCAGACAACCTGTACTTTGTAGTGGTGACTAGACAGTTGTGGTTGAGTAGCAGACAACCTTGTCCTTTGTAGTGGTGACTAGACAGTTGTGGTTGAGTAGCAGACAACCTTGTACTTTGTAGTGGTGACTAGACGGTTGTGGTTGAGTAGCAGACAACCTTGTACTTTGTAGTGGTGACTATACAGTTGTGGTCAAATAGCAGACAACCTTGTCCTTTGTAGTGGTGACTATACAGTTGTGGTTGAGTAGCAGACAACCTTGTACTTTGTAGTGGTGACTAGACAGTTGTGGTTGAGTAGCAGACAACCTTGTACTTTGTAGTGGTGACTAGACAGTTGTGGTCGAATAGCAGACAACCTTGTCCTTTGTAGTGGTGACTAGACAGTTGTGGTCGAATAGCAGACAACCTTGTACTTTGTAGTGGTGACTATACAGTTGTGGTCAAATAGCAGACAACCTTGTCCTTTGTAGTGGTGACTATACAGTTGTGGTTGAGTAGCAGACAACCTTGTACTTTGTAGTGGTGACTAGACAGTTGTGGTCGAATAGCAGACAACCTTGGACTTTGTAGTGGTGACTAGACAGTTGTGGTTGAGTAGCAGACAACCTTGTACTTTGTAGTGGTGACTAGACAGTTGTGGTTGAGTAGCAGACAACCTTGTACTTTGTAGTGGTGACTAGACAGTTGTGGTTGAGTAGCAGACAACCTTGTCCTTTGTAGTGGTGACTAGACAGTTGTGGTTGAGTAGCAGACAACCTTGTCCTTTGTAGTGGTGACTAGACAGTTGTGGGTGAGTAGCAGACAACCTTGTCCTTTGTAGTGGTGACTAGACAGTTGTGGTTGAGTAGCAGACAACCTTGTCCTTTGTTCTATTCTATCACTTGGTGATGAGGATAGGGAAGGAGAATGGAGAGGAGGGAATGAAGGTTGTTTACTGGTTAAGGAGAAAATACAGTCTTGTGACTAATATTTGGTGGTGTGCAAGTGAGACAGCTTGAGGGCTCAAGGTCAACACTTTGTGAGCAACAGACAAGAGAAAGTGTGAAAGAATGAGAGGGTAGATTCAAGGGGTGAAAGTACAGAAAAATAATAATAATTCAACACTAGTTCATGACTGCTCAAATAATTTTTAAACTTAATTACTTAATTTATAAATATTAACTGATAAATAAATTTAAAGTTTTTTTTTGTTCTTTATCAATTGTTTTGTTAAAGAATATTATTTCAACTTTTAAATATGGATATGTTTTCCTCTAATAGGAAGTTGTGTTGTGTGTTCGTTCTTTTTATATCCACCTTTCCTGTACTTTCTTCCCAATACATATCATTCATGTTTTATTATATTAGGAAGAAGGTACAGGAGTGAAACAGAACAACAGTGTGCGACTAAAATACAGATGATCATGAAACATCTTAATGATCATCATATTGAGATAAATTGGAATATATCAGAGTTCTTTAACACTGAAATAGAGTATCTTGGCTTTACATTTTGATATGAAGGAATAAAACCTACCAAAGAGAAAATAGATGCAATTCAAAAATATCCGGCTCCCAAGGGTGTCACTGTTTTATTATCACATACAAATTAACTTTCAGACATAATCAGCAATTTCAAGACGTCTCATTTACATAAAGTACAAGTTATGAATGAACAAATAAATTATACATGAAGGATCTCAAGGGTGAAGCGCCTCAGTTTAAATGGAACTAGTAGACGCTCATCATAGTAAAGAAGCCCATCATGGACTGTGATGTCTTTTCTAAGGGAAAAATAGTGATTCAGCTCTGAGCAATCTGATGACAGTGACTTAGGCCAACCTTTAATGTAATAATTAAAGACTTTTCTCAAAACAGAGTCCACAACTGTATTTTCCTTGTACTTTGCAAGTAAGGATGGTTGAACATCGGAGGTTGTCCCTATAATATGTACTATGTCGTACATACTTTCATCTACAGATGGAGGAACATTTTTACAATTTCGAGATAATAGATCTGCTATATGCATGTATTTGCCTGCTAAATATTTGAGTGTGAATGAATAGGGCAATAGTTTCAGCCTGAGGCGGCGGAGGCGATTATTGGTAATTTTACCAATGGCTTTTACAATAATGGAGGTGAGTGGCTGATGATCTGAATGAACAGTTACAGCTTCATGACCATACACGAAGTTATGAAACTTTTTGAATGCAAATGAGACAGCAAGCAACTCTTTTCCCACCTGCGCATAATTTTGTTCAATGTCGGTAACTGATCATGAAGCTGGCCATCTTGCCTTAAAGTGGCACCTAGGGCATATTGACTACTGTCAGCATGTATGTTGATGGGTTTGGAGGGGTCAAAAGGAGTCAACAAGGCATGATCTGCTATAGACTTTTTCAAAAGCCCTAATTGCCTCCTGTGGGAAGAATTCTAAGACCACCCGGAATCTTTTTCAGAAATTCATGGAATGGGGTGCAAATATCTGACAGGTGGGGCACAAATGGTCTTAGGTAGTTGACTGTTCCCAAAATACGCTGCAAATCCTTCCTTGAAACAGGTACTTTTATGTCATGAATAGCCTAAACCCTAGTATCATCAGGATGAATTCCATCCTTATCAAATTCTAAACCTAAAAATTTAACTTTATCCACAAAGAATTGAACTTTTTCTGGGTTGAATACTATGTTGTTTTCACGAGCAGCTTGAGTAACCTGTTTAACTATTTTCCATAACTCTTCTATTGTGTCTGCTCCACATAAAACATCATCAAAATATACACATACTCCCCCATTATTCCCAAAGTATTTATGAGTCATCTTTTGGAAGTACTCAGGAAGTACACTTAGTCCAAATGGGGCACGTAAAAAACGATAACATCCAAAAGGGGTGCTGAATGTACATAGAATAGCTGATTCTTTACTCAATTTTACCTGGTAAAACCCATCTTTTAAATCAAATACACAATAATATTTTTTATTGCCCATTTTGGAACTAATCTCCTCGAGAGTGGGAATCAACACATAATCTCGGACCAAATTTTCGTTAAGATCCTTAGGATCTATGTACAACCTTATGGCCCCTGTTTTATGTTTCTCTACAATTACTAGATTGTTTACCCATTCACCGGCTTCACAACATTCAACAATGCCACGCTGTTCAAGATCATCTAAATGCACCTTAAGTTTACTTAATATTTTTAGGGGAACTCTGCGGGCTGGGCTGCTTTTAGGTATAGCACCTTTTTTTAATTTTAAATCAAGAACCTCTGGAAAACATCCAAGGCCATTAAAAACATCCTGGTTTGAATTCCAGAAATTTTAAAAATCAGGTTTACTTTGAGCATTGAGAACCCCAACAAAATTTTTTGTAATGAGATTGAGATTCACACAAGATGAAAGGCTAAGTAAGGGTACGGCTTTAACTGAATTAACAATAGTGAACACCAAACTATGTGTTTGTTTTCATAGACAACAGGAAGACAAATGTGTGCTTTAAATTCTAATTATTATCAAACATCAAAAACAGGACAGTGCCTCAGGACAATAAACAAAATGTATTCTAGCAATTTTGCTTAAAATAGATATTTGGGGTGTATATGACATGACAAATAATACTGTATATATATTTTTTTGGAATAAAATTAGCTTAGGGGTAGTTTACTAACAACTACTTTTTGAAAACTAGATATTTCTCTAAAATTGCTTTATTATTTTATTTAAAATGTGTATCATAGGAGTATTTTACATGATGAATAGCACTGGATACTTGTTTTTCAGAGGAAAATAGATTTATATGTATCTTACACATGACTTTACAGACATTAATGTTCCAGCCTGGGTCAATTTTTTATTCAAGCCATATGTTTTCCACTAATGGCTTGCTAGGTCTGTTGTAGCTTCATATTTCTTATGATCTAACTTAAAACTAGGACAGGCACAACATCCAGTTCCCAGCAATCAATTTATCAATGTGGAAGGGTATACACACATTTTTACCAAGGATACACATATTTTGGTTATGCCGGGAATCGAACCCGGAACCCTTAGCAGAGTAGACAGACATGCTACCGAATGACCTAAGGTGTTGTACTTTACACATGATTACTATTCTTTAAATTAAAAATATTTATAAAATGGATTTAACGTTTTTGTTATCTAGGAAGTGTTTTACATGATAAATAGTAAGAGTTGTAAGAGTTTGGGGTCGTGGGGTTCAGGATTCCCCTTGAAATTTGGATGTACCTAAAGGCAAAAAATATAATAGCATTTTCTAGCGGACACCCCCACCAGAAAAATTATCTTTCTATGCCCTTGATTCCAACAAGTACAGCCGCGAGATTGCAAATATGGGCACTGATACTATCAGTGTACAATTATAAACTAAAATAGCACAACGATGTCAAGAATGTGGATATGTTATCGAGACTGACTCTTGAAGAAGCTTTCCTAGATGAAGGAGAGATATGTTCTCTTTCCTCTCCAAAATCATTGGAAAACAGCAAAAGACAACATTCTAGTCAAGAGATGTCAAAAAGGGAGTGAACCCTGAACTTGTCCCTTATTTTAGAAGATGAGAAGAGATGTCCACAGCAAAAACAAGAAACTGTCAAACTAAAGATACCTGGATGTAATGAGTTTAGAGGCGTCACTAAAAGATGCATTAAAGTGACAAAACTTAATCTATTGTATTAAAACAATAAAAGAGCAATTTTTCTACGCAGATCAGTTGAGGAAACTTAATGTGTGATGTGTCAAACATAGAAGTTCTCATCACCCCATAATAATGGTCGGTTCTGCCAAGAAATCTTGTGCCTTCAGATCTTTTATGTTGTAAAATTGTATCAACCTATTTACTATTATGATGTCTTATTATTTTATAATATTAAAATGTGTTTGAGTCAGCAGTGTGAGATGGAGAAACAGGCAGACTAGTGAGTCTGCTGAAACAAAAATACACATTATTTAATTTACGTTTATTAATTATTTATTTATTTGATACTTCCTGAACTCAGTCCCAGTATTAATACAATGCACTCAAGACATTAAGAGTCCCTCTAAAACACCCTCATAATAATAATCATCATCATTTGATGTTTCCACCACTGTGGGTCGTCTGGCACATCATCTTCTATTCCTGTCGATCTTTCCAAACTTCTCCCTCAGCCACATGTCTCCAGTTCTCTCCTTTAGCTTCCATGTCCTTCTGTCCTTGGTCCATCCATCTTGTCCGTGGTCTTCCAATAAGTCTTCTACCCTTCTCTTTGTTCTTTCTTAGTCATTCTGTCCTCCATTCTCATCACATGTTCTAACCACAGTAACCTTTTCCTCTTCAGTGTCTCTTCTAATTGTGTTATTTTTAAACCATCCCTAACTATTTAGTTCCTTCTCCTGTCTCTTCTTGTTACAATCTCACTGCCTCTCAGGAATCTCATCTCTGCTGCCTGCAATCTACTTAAATCTCTCTTCGTCCATGTTCAGGTTTCAGAGCTGTAAGTCAATATTGGATGATAATATGCCTTACATAACAAAGTTTTGGCCTCTTTTTCTATATTCCATCGCCAGATTATATCCTTTACTACATGGTAAAACTCCCTATTGTAGAAAAGTACAGAAATAATAGTTTGATACATTGAAAAATTGTGTGCGCCACTGCTCAGGAGCGCTAGACTCAAATGAAAGAACTTGAACTCTATATTCGCTGAGGATAAGTTATTTTACGACTGTGTGAGTACCTTCTGAAGGATATAAAACATTGAACACATCTCAGGATGAATAATACAAGAATAGGAGTAATGTTTTGACCTGTCAGGAGAGGATTTGTGTAGTGAGCCATTGGACTGGACCAAGAGATGGTTTGGAGATTGGCGACAAAGTTATATATAGTGTCTTGATCAAGATTGTATCAAACATTATCGTGTAATATTGGTATAGAAAATATTACTCAGGTGTATGACGATAATTTATGTTTCTAGCTTTATACCTGGAAGTTGAAGTAAAAGTGATAAAAGTGATAGGGGCAATCAAAAGTTGGCTATCACAATGATATGAAAACACAGTTTACACTTAACACTGCCGCCACTGGACAAAGAGTTGATAGCCTCTTAGAGAAAATAAATCATACCCAGCCAGCCAGCATCTATCCTCCAACCTAGGTTTCATTCTATTGGGAGTATTCACGAGGAAGTGTGTAACAACATTCCTCTTTTCATTGTCAACGATATATTCAAACTGTTTCTACATTGGTTGAAACCACTTTTACTGTGGAGACACAGAGTTTTTATAATTATTATTAAATAACAATTATTTTTAAAGCAAGAACTAGATTAAAGGTCAAAAGATGTAGACAACTTCCCAGTGGGGCTAGTTTTGAGGGATAATACCTGTTTTGAATTATCAGCATCTTGGATAAGTCCCGTCGCAAGGTTTATTTCGTTGTTACTGTCCGTTGACTCTTGCGCTAAGCTGCGAATAGTGTCTTGAGTCTGCACCACCAGTCTATCCACCATTTGCTGGGTGGAGCTCAACAAAAATCCCTGAAACATTTCAGCCAATGTTCACAAACAAAACAGTTTTTTTTAAAGTATATATATTGTGAACCCAAAGAAACTGCCTGGATAGCTAGTTTCTAAAAAGTGTTTTATTTCAGCGTCACTCAGGTAAGATGTTTACCTTGAACAATTTTAAAAACATATGTAATAGTCTGAATTAAAACTATATTACTTTACTCAATAGATTTTACATTCATGTGTGCAGTTTACATTGAAGCTAACATTCTTCTTTACTCTGACTAAAGGGGCCAAAGTTCGATACCTGGCAGGTTGATTGGCAATGTTGTTTCACTCAATGAAGGTGAATAAACTGTAAATTAACTTTCTTAGATAAAAATAGATCCGTTAAACTTCTATTAGTTCAAAACAAATCTAGAAAAAATCAGATTTAGAATTTTAAAAATATATACTAACCTTGAATTTGAATTTTTTTTAGTAGTAAGTGTTTATTGTCTAATTCTAGAGTATTTATTTATAGCTAAATACATATTTTAACCAAAATGTTAAAACTGCATGACCAACTATGCATCAGTGGTAGAATGGTATAAGTAGCGGTTTTCCAACTCTTTAACCTAAGGAACCCTTTACACACTAATATAAAAATGCAGCACACAAATAAGATATATTTTTACATGGGCTCTATCTAGTGATGTCACTGTGTTTGAATTTAAAACATTGAGAAATTTTGTAAATATATGTTCATTGATTAATTTAATTTAATTCATAAATAGCTAGATAAATAAATAAAAACCTTTATTTTTTAAACATAACAATTGTTTTATTTAATCTAAACATTTTTTTTAGTGAGAATAGTGTCAATTGTTTCATTTTGCTATCTGCGGTCAATGTGTTGCAATTACAACATTTTGTTTTGGTTGAAGTGTAATCTCGGGAGTCCCAACTCGCTATCAAGACAAGGAGGTCAGGGTTACAGTCCTAGTCACATGTAATGAGGGTTGTTTTTCACTCCCCTCCATACAAATGATGGGTACAGTTCCTCTAAATGATACCTTCCTTCTCCCTATCTATTAGTGTAAACATGTACACCAAAACGCTCGGTACCGAGTGAGTGAGTACTAAACACAAGGCACTGTAAGGTGGTCAGGGTTTTAGCCTCCAGGCTCTCCACCATTTCATACGTATATTTCTTTGCCATTGTTTAATATATTGCTAAATACCTAAGTTCATTGTTCAAGTAATATATCAGTTTGCAAGTGCCCTTCAGTTGTATCAACCAAGGACATCTGACCAGTTTATACTTCATGCTCTTACCCACATTTTATTAGCAATTACATGCTGTCATTGTCAGTATACTGAGGAATCATGTTCATTGTATGGTATTGCTATTTAACCAGTTAGGCCTATATGTGTTCTTAATAGCCTTCAGCATGTTGTTTTTTTAAATTATTTTAGCCCTTATTTAATTATTTATCCTTACCAAATTGTTTGATTATAAGAACGTGGGGGGTTCTTTGATAATTGTAAGAAGCCCCAAGCCATGTAAAGTTGTAAGACATATATATTTCTTCTAGATTTCAACTCACTAACTTTAATTTTAGACTATTAACTTTTCCATCTAGTAATTTTCATTCGCGATTCTTACAGTTTTATTTGTTTCACCCGGAAGCTGGGTTATAGTTCAATTTGCACGTCTGACTACTCGAAGTAAAGGTGAGATTTGGTGTGGGACAGCCAGCCAATCAGAGCTTAGCATTGGCCTTCCTTGATTATAAACTGGAGGGGTGATTTTCTCCCACATGCCATCTCTAGTAACATGCGATTTGATCGGGAACACTTCTCTAGATGTCCTACTTATAGTTTGGTATACAAGCATTTAGGTACAATGAAGAGGTTCAATGTGGTATGGTGGCTTTTATAACAATTTACCTTGGCATCAGTGTAGTTTTATTTCATGTTTATTATGTGGTTTTAGACAAGGATTTGTGAAGCGGTTACTGGTTATATCGAGCACGCTCAGAGGAAGTTTGTAACTGTCATGGAGGTAGTGTACACTGTATAGAGTCAAGGGCACACTCTTTACGGTTAGAGCATCATCCCACAATTAGTTTCTGACACTGTAAATATTTATATTAGTTCAATTATTACTCAAGTAAATGTTTCTTAAAATGTAATTTCAAACACTAACTATTCAAATTATAAAATATAACACAAGTCAGCAACCTTATTTTTCTTGTCCTTAATTTCCCCACCCCCACAATTGTTCTATCGAGAATACTCATTGTCATTACTAAGCGTTGTAATGGTTCCAGCTATGTAAGGCAGTAACTAAGCTGCAGTAATAACCTGTTGCAGCCTGAATGCCTGACCCTGGCTGTATTTTTTCGGTGTGACGTTTCTGTGAAGGAGGTCCTGTATTTTCCTCATAACAGTGTCTGTGCGCTCAGCAGAAGTCTTCATGCACGGCATCACATCATGCACTGGGAAGGGCATGTAGCGTACTGTATAGTTGCTGAAACATTCACACAAACACTTGACAATATTCTCAATTGAACACCCATCAGTAAACTACAATATAACAAAATTGTTAAAATAATAGAACATATTCTTATTTTAGTTATAATTTCACAATGAAAACAAAATTTATTGCATTAATTAAATTTAAATTTGAACCAAACTCATCAACTTAGTTATTTGGAAGTAAGATATAGTTCTTTAAGAAAAATTTGTTTTTTTAGTTTTGAGATATAATAATGAAAAAAAGAGATATACACAAAAATAAATACAAAGGCAGCAGTGTGAGTGAACTGTCTTCCCTGTGTCCAATAAAGTAGAGTAGAGTGTGAACTGTGTTCCTTGTGTCTAATAGAAGCAGAATAAAGTGTGAACTGTGTTCCTCTGTGTCTAATAGAAGCAGAATAAAGTGTGAACTGTCTTACCGTGTTGTCAATATAAGTAGAGTAAAGTGTGAACTGTGTTCCTCTGTGTCAATATAAGCAGAATAAAGTGTGAACTGTGTTCCTCTGTGTCTAATAGAAGCAGAGTAAAGTGTGAACTGTGTTCCTCTGTGTCTAATAGAAGCAGAATAAAGTGTGAACTGTGTTCCTCTGTGTCTAATAGAAGCAGAATAAAGTGTGAACTGTGTTCCTCTGTGTCTAATAGAAGCAGAATAAAGTGTGAACTGTCTTACCGTGTGTCCAATATAAGTAGAGTAAAGTGTGAACTGTGTTCCTCTGTGTCCAATATAAGCAGAATAAAGTGTGAACTGTGTTCCTCTGTGTCTAATAGAAGCAGAGTAAAGTGTGAACTGTGTTCCTCTGTGTCATAATAAGCAGAATAAAGTGTGAACTGTCTTACCGTGTGTCCAATATAAGTAGAGTAGAGTGTGAACTGTGTTCCTCTGTGTCCAATATAAGCAGAGTAAAGTGTGAACTGTGTTCCTCTGTGTCCAATATAAGCAGAGTAAAGTGTGAATATTGTTTCTGAGTGTTCAATGTAAGTCACTATGTATATTTTACAAATGCCATACAAGGCAGTGTTGGACAAACAGACTGAATGTAAGTGAGGCTCAGCTAGTCTGGTGTTCAGGTAACAAGGGTGTCATTGTTCAAATCCAGGACAGGTGTGCTAAGGGAGGTTTTACTCTCCTCTATGAAAATGCAGGTACATTTAATCTTAATTCTACCTTCTTTTTTACTATTCCATTTGCTTGTTTGAACCCATATGGCCTGGATGGTTGGAAAGATGCAACAAGGAATAAATTATTGTTTACATCTTTCATTGGAGGTTGTAAAATAAACTGAAAATATTGAAAATCATTGAGTAAACTAACACTCGCATTAGAGTGTTTTATTTGATACAGAATAATGTAATAGCCACATGAATACATTACCTCTCCAGAGCATAAGCAAGGTCACTGAAGCCTTGTGCAGTGATGTTGTTGCGATCATAAATAATTGTGCGCAGTTTAGAGTTTATCTGCATGGCTTTGGCTAGAAGCCTAGCTCCAGCATCCCCCATCAGGTTACCACTGTAATACAATATTTTTCAATTTAAAAAACCTATTTTAAAAGTATATTTCTTGTGTTCAAAGCAAATTTCCTAATCCCAACTATTGTGATTTGTTTGTAATTTGTAAGCAAGCATGCCCCTCAGGCCTCCCTTGGAGCATCAAAAAAGCAACCTAAATGATATATTGAATATCTATCTTTACATAGATTATAGATTTAGCACCGCGTCTTACTACCGTTCGGGTTATACGCTTAAGTACTAATTACACTAATGGATTAGGAATTTGGAAGGTTGAATTTAGAGGAAGTGAAACCCGCATTTGCGTGGAGGGAGAGTGGAAAACCATTTAGGAAAAACCACCCCAGTTCACCCGACCGAGATTCGAACCTCGATCTCCCCGTCCTCAGTGGTCTGGCTCAACACGACTGGCGCGTTAGCCAACTACGCCACGGAGGCGGGTTCTATCTTTACAAATGTTGACTAGAATGAGTATAGATACATTGTAAGGACACCATTGAGAGCCTTGTATGACCATGTGACCAGGGCATTCTACATTCAGGGTCATGATAGAGCTACCATCCAATCGGACCAACTCGCTAAACATTCAAATAGTTCACAAGACTGTCTATGAATGGAGAGTTTAGTAACATCCATTACTGTTTCCAGCCTGTGTCCTGGGTCAGTTATTACTGTTTCCAGCCTGTGTCCCGGGTCAGTTATTACTGTTTCCAGCCTGTGTCCCGGGTCAGTTATTACTGTTTCCAGCCTGTGTCCTGGGTCATTTATTACTGTTTCCAGCCTGTGTCCCGGTCAGTTATTACTGTTTCCAGCCTGTGTCCGGGTCAGTTATTACTGTTTCCAGCCTGTGTCCCGGGTCAGTTATTAATGTTTCCAGCCTGTGTCCGGGTCAGTTATTACTGTTTCCAGCCTGTGTCCCGGGTCAGTTATTACTGTTTCCAGCCTGTGTCCTGGGTCAGTTATTACTGTTTCCAGCCTGTGTCCCGGTCAGTTATTACTGTTTCCAGCCTGTGTCCTAGGTCAGTTATTACTGTTTCCAGCCTGTGGTCTGGTCAGTTATTATGTTTCCAGCCTGTGCCTGAGTCAGTTATTACTGTTTCCAGCCTATATCCTGGGTCAGTTATTACTGTTTCCAGCCTGTGTCCTAGGTCAGTTATTACTGTTTCCAGCCTGTGTCCTGGGTCAGTTATTACTGTT
The DNA here is from genome assembly GCA_033556935.1 of Timema podura. Lineage (NCBI taxonomy): Eukaryota > Metazoa > Arthropoda > Insecta > Phasmatodea > Timematidae > Timema > Timema podura. The sequence continues at coordinate 1,126,239 of JAVRXN010000012.1, forward strand.
TCCAGCCTTTGACCTGGGTCAGTTATTACTGTTTCCAGCCTGTGACCTGGGTCAGTTATTACTGTTTCCAGCCTGTGTCCTGGGTCAGTTATTACTGTTTCCAGCCTGTGACCTGGGTCAGTTATTACTGTTTCCAGCCTGTGACCTGGGTCAGTTATTACTGTTTCCAGCCTGTGACCTGGGTCAGTTATTACTGTTTCCAGCCTGTGTCCTGGGTCAGTTATTACTGTTTCCAGCCTGTGTCCTGGCTCAGTTATTACTGTTTCCAGCCTTTGACCTGGGTCAGTTATTACTGTTTCCAGCCTGTGACCTGGGTCAGTTATTACTGTTTCCAGCCTGTGACCTGGGTCAGTTATTACTGTTTCCAGCCTGTGACCTGGGTCAGTTATTACTGTTTCCAGCCTGTGTCCTGGGTCAGTTATTATTGTTTCCAGCCTGTGCCTGGGTCAGTTATTACTGTTTCCAGCCTGTGCCTGGGTCAGTTATTACTGTTTCCAGCCTGTGTCCTGGGTCAGTTATTACTGTTTCCAACATGTGACCTGGGTCAGTTATTATTGTTTACAGCCTGTGTCCTGGGTCAGTTATTACTGTTTCCAACATGTGACCTGGGTCAGTTATTATTGTTTCCAGCCTGTGTCCTGGTCAGTTATTACTGTTTCCAACATGTGACCTGGGTCAGTTATTATTGTTTCCAGCCTGTGTCCTGGCTCAGTTATTACTGTTTCCAGCCTGTGTCCTGGGTCAGTTATTACTGTTTCCAGCCTGTGACCTGGCTCAGTTATTACTGTTTCCAGCCTGTACCTGAGTCAGTTATTACAGTTTCCAGCCTGTGGCCTGGCTCAGTTTTTTATCCAAGTAATATATTTTCCACTACCAGCCTGCTAGGCCTGTCATAGTTTCATATGCCATATAATCTAACTTAAGACTAGGACAGACCAACATCCAGTCCCCGACCGTTAATTCAGCAATGTGAAAGAGTAAACCCACATTTCACCAATGATACAATTTTTCGGCCATGCCGGGAATCGAACCTGGGACCCTTAGCTCAGTAGACAGACACGCTACCGACTGAGCTATTGTGTCGGATAATAAATAGAGAATATGCCTTATAAATTGTGACACAAACCAATTCTTTCGAGAAATGGCTATGATTGCCAAAGGTCTAATCATGACTTTTCTTTGTGACATTGTCACCCACACTATATGTCAGAATAGATGGAAGTTCAAATCCTAAATCAATCAATTTAAATGACTTTTGACATGAAAAGTTAGGGATGTAAGTGATGCTGTCCACCATTTGTTGTTATACTTAGATAAGTTATGGAGGATACTGTTCTAATTTAATACTTGATGGAACAGTCGAGTGGGTGAAGCCATAAGATGATATGATGTGTTTGTAAACTGACCTGATGTCGATGGTCTGTAGACACTGGTTGCTACCGAGAGCATTTATAAGATTGTAAAGATCACTCTTGAGCTTGGAGTCAGGAATACACAATGATTGTAATACACACTCCTCTTCCTGAAACATTAGAAACATCATCTTAAAAGAAGATAACAATGAAAGTGTTGGGGTAAGAGTAAGTTTCATTTTGTGTGTTGGGAATGTGATTCAAAGTAGGAATATGCTATATGTGGTGTGATTGTCTGTAATCAAGTGTGATTGTCTGTAATCAAGTGTGATTGTCTGTAATCAAGTGTGATTGTCTGTAATCAAGTGTGATTGTCTGTAATCAAGCGTATGTGTCTGTAATCAAGCGTATGTGTGTGTCTGTAATCAAGTGTGTGTGTGGATTTTTTCAGAAATTCAATTTTAATAAAATATGTCTACTAAGAAACAGAAATAAACATTTTGAGTAATTTGATCTTTTAAAAGTAAATTATCATTTAAAACTGTAATGTTCAAACCTTCGCTTGTAAAAACATAATAAACTAATTTTTATTTTAATAATTTCTTACTGCAAAGCCCGTTGTGCCAATGATACAGCCAACAATCCTTTACATAAATTCCTCTCTTGGCTATGAATATTTGTAATATGTGTTTCTTTAAAGGCAGATTTTTCCTCCTGTAGTTATAATATTACTCAATTCATCAAAACATGTATTCAAACTATAAAAGAGTGTAATGTATTGTGAGTTATGTGCTATGTGAACCCAGTTTTACCAGGCCATTCTTCTTCGCGGCCAACAATTATTTAATATAGCTCTTATATTTGAAAGAAGGTACCAGAAAGGTGGATAGAAACATATAAAAGGGACGAACAAACACAATATGGCCTTTACAATGAAAAGAAGAACACAGTTCACACTTTACATTGCTGCCATTGGACAGAGAGGTAATGGATGCCTCTTGATGACTGTCCCTTTTATGTTTTTATCCACCTTTCCTGTCCCTTCTTCCAAAATTAATAAAATCACCTCATAAAGAGAAAATATGGTTTCCTTGTAGAGATAATATATTAATATATTTCTTGTGATATTCTGAGCCTACTGCAAGAAACCTTTATTAAGTAAGACACTGAACCAGGATTCCCAACTTGGGCGATGCCGCCCCCCTGGGGGGGCGTTAAAGTGAGGACAAACTTTAGGGAAGGATTTTGATTCACTACAGGGTCAATTATATTTGGCGGTCTAATGCAACAGTTGAAGCATTTATGTTTAAGTTTATTTATTACACAATTCATTAATTTTTAAGTTTTGTCCCCAGTTAGAATAATCTCAATTCATTGAAATAACACTATAAATAGTGTGTGTCCTTCAGTAAATAATTGTGAGTAGCGGCCAGTGTCATATAAAGTAATGGGGAAGTTAGCACGCCTTGGTGCTAGGAAATGTTCCGATGCTGCCTTGAGGGGAGGGGGAACCAATCATGAGAGAGTGTTTGTATTCGCAGCATTCTTCCAATGGGTGAGTGTCAAGAACAAATGGGGAACAGTCAGTCAGTTATTCGCTGGTTTTCTTCTGAACCAGACACTCTCTACTTGTTTCTGTGATGTTTAAACAAACTTGTTTAGCGAAACAATGCTGGTAAACTAGATCAGTTTATTGTTAAGTAACACAGTGTCTTCTATTGGTCTATAGTGTGCAAACTTAATTAGGTTTTGCTTATTTTTTTATGATTTGTGAAATAATAAACAACTCTTATACCTGCAATTTGTTTCTTGCATGTATTTTATGGATTCATCGACTTACCTGGGACGTTAACGTTAAGTGCACAGATTATAAAGTTCAGTAGGGGTGTTTAGAGCTTAAAAGCCTCAAAACTTCAACTTAACTTTGAAAAAAAATGTCAGATTTAACTTCACTCAAAAAAAAACCCTCGCTTCACAAATAAAAATATTGACAGATAAATCACCTTTCTATGCTCAATTATTGCCATTGTTAGTTGTTATGCACGTTACAAATTTATATTCATAAGAAAAATCTTAAGTATTTGAACCACATTTTGCAATTATAGATTGATTTATTCAATTAGAATGAGATATTTTAATAAAGTGAGCACTAAAACATTTTCTAAGAGATTTTAGTGCATGCAATTATATAGATAGTGTAAGAGCATAATTATTTTAAGGTTTATTCTTGAAGAGGTTAACCTACACTTGTAATTTCCTTGGAAGTCAAGACTATTGGGTTGCCATCCTGCTAAGAGTAGCATATAGCTCATATAGCTTGCATCCTGTTGATGAGCGAAACAGGGATGCAACCGATGGACCTTCCTGGCTGGTGGAATATCGAGATCAGCAAGTTTAGGTGATAGAATAAGACTTTTGTTGAGTGTTTGGCGGCATGCTGGGTGCATGTAAGTCGGTATCTAGCAACAACTGACCAACGACGGAATAAAATGTGATCTTGTGGTTCACCCCGCCATAGGGTTTGATCGCGGGTCTAGAGGAAGGTTTGCGAGTCCCACTATTGCGCCTGCTCCCTCGTCACGGGAGATCACCCGGTTACTTATGTAGTAGTTTAGTCACATGAATATATTAATAAATATATGTTATTGGACTAACACTCGAGGTCCATTCCAACCATTTAAGTCCCTACGGTGCCACGGCAGTGTGTTGGCTACCAGGCATCCAAAGAAAAGTAGTGACCTTACATAAGTACAATATAATATTTTTTTAAAACATGAAACCATTGAGAAAAAATATTTGAACTTCTACTTCAAGAATATTTCATAATATCTGATTTGACTTCGCTTTGAATTAAAAACGTGGACTTTGAACTCTGAAGTTCAGTTATTTCTAATATTGACGTATTATTATTGATAATAGAATCATAAACATATATTTTGTTTTCTATTTATTTATATTATTTGTAATAAAAACATGTAAACCTATATTTTTTATCAATGGATAGATACTTAAAGGGTAATACTGCAGTCGTGAAGGCAGTACTTAAATTTTGTTAAAAAAACAAAGACAGGGGAAAGTACAAAGTAAACTGTTAGTTATCTGCAGTACGGCTTCATTCCACAACCAACAGATTAACGGGTCCATTTTGTGTAATTTGTGAATCAGTACTGTCTAATGAAGCCATGAAACCTTTGAGACTGCATCTTCTTAAGAAACATCCTGATAAGGCCGGCTGTGACATCACTGCCTTTCGTAAACTGAAGATATCATACAAAAAGTGTCATTCCCTTTCATCCTTCAAAAGAAAACCTAATATTGATGTCGATAATGGACTGGTGGCTTCTTACAATATTTCCAAAATAATAGCAAAATGTGGACTATTTAACATAGTAAGCGAAAAATTTGTTCTGGCATGTGTATTTGAAGTTCTATCGTTTTGAAGGTGAATCCAACGAATATTTTGAAATCCATCCATCTTAGTAAACAACATTATATTGCGCCATATGAGGAAATGAAACAAAGGCATCAAAAGTCACAGAACTATATGAAGAAATACGGTTTCATAAATCAATGTCGACCAACACAAAGGGAGAGTCATTGTTTGAAGTGCTACAACGGCATCTAAAGAGCAAAGAGATTCCAAAGAATCATCTAATATGCAACAGATGAGCACCGTCAATGCTAGATCGACACATGGGTTTAATTGCATTTTTAAGAAAATAGTTTACAAGTTTATTTTCTATCCACTGTGTCATTCTCTATCAACATCTTGTCACCAAAAAGCTAAGTCAACAGCTTGATCTAGCTATGGGCATTGTAGTTGTTGGAGAAAGATTGCCGCAGATAAATAAACAAGATGACAGAAGAAAACATACATTAATTAGTGTAACAAAAATACAAATGACGAAGTCTTGGGTGTGCATTCCAAACTTATAACGGGGATAGCTCGACTGTCCATTGTTTGCCAAAATATGCAACGTGCGCAACCGCAACAAGTTATAAGAGACTACCAACATTCCAATAGTAGTATCGGTGATAAAGAAGATTAAACCACATTCATTAAATAGCAGATTGTTCCGTCAGCTGTGTGAAGATAACAATGAGGCTATGAACACCTCCTTCATAGTGAAGTAGGCTGGCACTCCAGAGGCGTATGCTGGAAGCGTTTCTGTATTTTATTTGACATGTTATATAATTTCTGCAATCTGTTGACCATGAATTAAGCGAGAAAGTTGAACCTATGCATGGAGATGTTGCATATTTGTCCGACATTTATGGTAACATGAATATGCTGAATATGGAGCTTTAAGGCTATAATTTAAATTTAGTCAAGGCAAAAATGGCAGTATGTACTTTCATCATGAAGTTGGCATTGTTTAAATATAATATTGACAGAAGAGTTCATTTTACTACCATGAGCAGAATAAAAACATATTTAGACTATGATTTGGAAGAGTATTGCTTACATCAGCAGTCCCTGAAAAGTGACTTTGAAAATCGCTTTAAGGATTTGATTGATTTGGAAATACCTGTCTGGGTAGCAAATACATTCGTTTGCAGGGAAAGCAGAAGACCAAGAGCTTAGTTTGCAAGAAGAAATTGTTAAGCTTCAAAACCATGACATATCAAAGCAAATCTTCAGGCAGAGGAAATCAAGAAAGTCATGTGACTGAAACATCATGTGAACTTTCCTGTTCTATGGAGAAATACAAAACTTCTTTATATTGCCTTGCCATCTTATCTCGTTGAATGAGGATTTAGTGCAGTTCATTACATACAAGAGAGAAATCTAAACAGTTTGATACTATTAGTCGCGGTGATTTAAAAACATTACCCAAGTATGCGCTAGATATTGTGAAGTTAATAAAACTCATCAGAATCAAGGATCACACTGGTATTTTATAGTTAATCTCATTTTATTTACATTTCTATAATTATGTATGTATATTAATAAATAATACTGAGCATTCAATGTGTATTGTAAGTGCAGTAAAATGTCACGATACAAACGATCATTAATAAATAATCAGTGAAAATACCTATTTTGGATTACTTGTATTTTAAGGGAAGAATAGGAAGCGTTGGCATATACTTAATCTGAGTGGGATGTTGGGTAGCACTGATCTATAGCTTCATGTTTATTGAATATAATATGTCTGTAACAGTCGTTAGGATTATATTTCGGTTTTAGGTGTGCTGCTCTTTATCATAATATATTTTTGTTGGAAATCTGTTTTTGTCCAACTAGCTCAACTTGGCATTTTTTTTCTGTATTTTAGTCAGCAGCAAATATTTACAATTTGGTAACTTATGGCTAGGGTTGCAACTCATTTGAATCTGAGCAGGCGTTATATTTTGTTATAAAATGGGAGTGTTCAGTTACGTAGCCCCCGGGTCCACAGGGCCTGCAGTGCGGGGGATGGGGGCGGGGGCAGTGTAAAGAGGAAAATTAAATTACTATAAATCTTGTGGAAATAATTATACTGATTAATGACAAGAGATAGGTTGAATATGTTTACCATAAAATATTGTAAACTCTATTTAAGCATTATTTCGTTCAGTTTTAACTTTCGTACTTTCATGCAATGAAGCATAGAGCTGGCTGACTGATTACTCTCTCAACAGTCAGAGATGAAACTACGCCCTCCCCTCCCTCTCCACTCCCCAGCTGTATAGTGGACTAATCCACAGTCCGGGCTCTAGTTGCTTCAAGTAGGCAGTGGTTTCCATGTTTTGGCGTGAGTGGAACCCTCTGTGGCGAGTGTTGAGTTTAACTTGTGTTTATCAGGAAGTGAAGCCTTTTAAGTCACGCTATGAGCGTTTAACAAAAGAAGAGAAAGGTATTTGAATATACTATTTAAAACACAGTTCTAGTTTAGTAAACAATTGTTAAAATGAATATTGAAACATGAAACTAGTGAGTCTGGTGAGTCTGGTGTTCCTGAACATGTAATAACCAAGTCTGATCTGTCTTGTAAGGAAGATAATGACAGTAATCCAAATATTACTAAATGCTTTGAATTAAATAATATTGGAAAAAAATTTCCAACTGATCGTGCCAACTTTTCAGAAATTTTAGATAAAAGAATTTATAATTCATCATGGGCCTTGTAAATCTAAAAGACCTTTTCAGAGAGATCTCGAGCAAAATAATAGATCTTTTTCCACAAATTACTATGAAAACGAAACCAAAACTGGTTTTAAAATCAAAAGATAGTGGCTTTGTTAGTCAGTTACTTCTGTTTGTATAGAAGGCTTATGTGACTGGCAAGGTTTGTAAAAGAAAATATTAAAGCATGAAACTAGTAATTAACATTTAAAAGCATTTGTTGTTTTCAATGCATGGAAAGGAAAATAAAAGAAACAAAAGATGTTGGTATGAACAAGTGGCAACATATACTTGCTCGTATTGTTAATGTTACTCTTACACTAGCAGCGCCCAACCTTCAATTTCAAGGTCACAGAGAAAGAATTACTGGACCAACTTATAAGTAGGCCTAAGGGAACTGAAAAGTACCTCAGGCCCAAAATTCAAAATGAGTTAATCCAACTTTTATCCAAAAAGGTTGAAAACGAAATATTAATCTCCATAATAATGGGTACCACACAAATTATAGGTAAAAAGGATCAATTAAGTTAGATTTACTGATACATTATTATTTGTATGGACTCATTCGGAAAGCCCGCTGAAATAAAAATATATGAAAGCATTTTAGGCTTCAGAGAAATAAAGGACCAGACTTCTATTGGATTAGAGACAGAAATTCTAAAAGGGATTGAAGAAAAGGGACTGTTGTCATCATAATGTCATGGGCAAGGGTATGACGATGCAGCAAATATGTCCGTCATTTATAATACACAAGAATTGAAGAAAAAACCCAAAGGACTGTGAAATATGTTAACTATGCAGCGCACAATTTAAATTTAGCCCTAAACGATGCAGTGTGTAATGTATACTTTTGTAAACCCTTAGATTATGGTTATTCTCCCTCTCTCAACTAATAAATATGCTTCACATATTTATTGGTTTACCTTTGATATGTTTAATTCACTGTGTTGTAAATTTGAATCGAGTGGAGGTCTTCAATCTCCGCTAGAATATTGTTTTCTCTGTGGTGAATGTGCATTCTTTGTTCGTGTTTTTATTTTGTTTTGTTTTGTTTTGTTTACGCGTCCCTGACGCCAATCTAGTCTGGTCTCGAGAGATATTCGGTCACCATGTTTCTTTTTTCTCTTTTCGGAGTTTTAATATGAACAAAACATTACAATTGTGGGGAAATTGTTATTTAATAAAAATACTTTGATGACCATGTTTATTTTTCTTTTTTCGGTGTTCAACTATGAACAAAACATTACAATTGGAGCCCAACGTGGGGCAAGACTTTTGGACTTTGCACGACTGCCAAATATACGTCGGGTTGTATGTTGTATTGTGACGCCAACTTGCGGATTAAATCGTTAAGTAAGTGAACAAGATCCACACCCAAGTGTACAGTGCAATGTGTGTAAGCCCATCAAAGTCTGAACTGCACGACCCGAGATGAAGAGTTCTTCGCCCAATAAAGTTATTTTACAGCATGCTCTGCCACAAGGACAAAAGGACACTTTAACGTGAGGGCACTTTAACGTGAGGGCACTTTAACGTGAGGGCACTTTAACGTGAGGGCACTTTTATAGGACAGTTCAATACAACAACAAGGACGTTTGACCACGCGAAGGATACTTCAACTAAGTAAACCTATTAGGAAGGATTCAACACGAGGATTCTTTTACAGAAGGACACTTCATTAGAAGGATTCAACACGACAACCTGAGGATTCGATAAAAGGCCACTAAGAATAAAAACGACAACGATATTCAACATGAGACAACTTTAGAAGCAGTAAGGGTGAGAAAAAATAAATATGTATTTTCAGGAAACCAGAATCCAGGACCATCTGTGAGAATTTATTCATGGTGTATTTTACGCGTCATTTTTCAGGTTCAGAGTTAAAGACAATCAGTCTTTGTTTTAGATTATCAACAAATTAAATTAATATATTTTACATGTTACACTAAAAACTATACTCCGTAATAAACATTACTAGCTCAACACTTGGTTATCTATTGTATAAACATAATTTTGAACAAAAGTACAGGTGCTACCATAAAAACAACCAGACTCTATGTTTAAAGTTTTCTTTTCAGATAAACATTTGTCTCACATGCTACACAACAGAAAAGGTTTAAAAAAATATATAAATAAAATAAAAATAAACACTTCATGTTCTGCCTAGCAATTTCAATTTAAATAGCTAAAATAAAAAGTAAATAAAAAAGTCAATTTACATTACATGCAATACACATGAATGAATAACTTTGAAAACAACAGTATGTATATCACACAGCACGATTTCAATTGGTTATATGTTACAATGTGTTAGTGTTAAAGTCCAAGCAATACTAGGTGCCATATCTGATATATGGTAAATTTCAGGTAAATATTGCTATTGTGTATTTTAACAACTACATTTGAAGTTCATGAACAAGTTAAATAAGATTTTGTCTAAATTGGTATGATTATTAATTATATACACAACAATTGAACTAATAAATAACACTGGTATTATGTACTTGTGTAGGCAAAACAAGAACACAATGTCGGGTCGGGAGAGTGATGCTGAATGCCAGGTGGAGTTTAAGGGTTTTGAAGGGGATGTAAACAAACAAGCTAGGATGGATTATTTGAACAGTGATAAAGTAAATAGATTAACGCTTGATGACTTCACAGGCGATAGTAATGATGAGGATAGTGCAATTGGCCAAACCAAAGAAATGACAACCCTAACCTAGCACAAACTCACTGGGTGAGAGCGCAAAATCTGCAACCTGAGACAAGAAACCGTATGCATTTGGATACAGGTGTTAGAGAGTCGGAAAACTTGTAGGCCAACTATGCAATGGTCCGGGCATGGGAGGTAGTATGAACAAGAGACAGACTATGGAGCAGTTAACCCATTTAGAGTATATAAACCAATATGTAATATTACAAGGCAGTCCCAAGGAAGATTTGTTACACGAGGGAAATAATAGATTTGAGCTCAGTAAAGTTATATCGCCAGAGATACAGGGGAGAGTAGGCAATTTTGTAGTAAAGTTATTGATAGATACTGGCTCGGAAATAACTGCATTCTCTCAAGAGTATTACGAGCAAATAAAAGAAAATAATCCAGAGATGAAAATTCCTGTATTGCCTGTGAGTAATATCGTGTTAGTGGGGGCCACTGGTGTGAAGAATAAAAAAGCAAAAACTCAAGTGTTACTTGATGTGGAATTGAGAAACGAAACTATGACTATTATTTTCCTGGTTGTAGAAGGGTTAAATGTTCCAGCCATTTTAGGATCAGATTGGATGACAGGGTTTAGTGTGAAGATAGATTACCCTAAAAGAATGAACATAGTTGTCCCTTTTGTGGAGAGATTAGAATCCAAGATGATGAAGCTGCAAATAGAAAGAGAAAAGGAGGTAGCCATTGAAGTGGAGGAGGAAGTAGAAGTGAGATAGGTGTCTTTTAGCGAACCTAGCATACCTTGGGAAAGGATTGAAGAAAAGATTCACATGGCAGTGATTAAAGAAGGACAGCGGGAGAAATTATTAGAAATCATGTGGGAGAATCAGCTGATATTTTCTGAGAAACCAGGACTGAATAAGTTTTACCAGTGTGAACTACAGGTGTCTGACCATACTGCATATAACGGTAAGACGTATCCTGTGCCGTTTAGTCAGAGACAGGCAGTTGAGGAAACCCTAAAACGCATGTGTCAATGGGACATCATAGAGAGATGTAGTTCGGACATCATTAATCTGTTGGTGGTGGTCCAGAAGAAGAATGGAAGTGTTAGACTGTGTTTGGATGCACGTAGAATAAACAAAATTATCATTAATGACAATGAGTCCCCAGAGCCAGCCAATGAACTCATTAGGAAATTTGAAGGATGTGAATACTTGTCGTCTCTCGATTTAGTAAGTTCTTTCTGGCAAATAGGCTTACAAAAAGAATCTAGAAAATACACCTCCTTTATGTACAATGGTAGGACTTTTTGCTTCAAGAGAATGCCCTTTGGGCTATGTGTGTCAACAAGCAAGTTTATCAGGGGTTTAGAGCGAGTTTTAGGTCCAGAAGTACTTGAGTTTGTAACACTGTACGTAGACGACATTGTTATTGCATCCAAGACATTTGAAGAGCATGTGGAACAAATAGGTCTGGTGTTGAAGAAACTAAGAGAAGGTGGCACGACCGTGAACTTGGAGAAATCAGCGTTTTTATGTAAGGAGATAAATTTCTTAGGCCACATCATCTCACCGGATGGGATTTCAGCAGAGAGCAGCAAAACGAAAGTAATTAGGGAGTTTACCACTCCCAAAAATAAGAAACAGCTCCAGGCTTTCTTAGGACTTATAAACTATTACAGGAAGTTTATTGAGCATCACTATGAGATGGTATTGCCGTTGCTGAAGTTGACAAAAAAGGAAGAGCGTTGGAAATGGGGAAGTGAGGAAGAGGCAGCTATTGAGAAAATTAAGGAGAGTTTTATCAACACTGTGATGTTGAAACATCCTAACCTGGAACAAAGAATGAATCTTTGTTGTGATGCCTCGGGACTAGCCATAGGTGTAGAGTTGTTTCAAATGGATGAAGAAGGACAAAGAAGGCCAATTGCTTTTGCGAGTCGTGTACTGCATGGTCCAGAGTTGAACTATACCGTCACGGAAAAGGATCTGTTGGCTATTGTATTTGGTTGCCAACAGTTCAGAATTTACATATATGGAAGACCAACGACACTCTATACAGATCACAAGGCCTTGACGTTTCTCAACAATTGTAAACTTTTACATGGGAGGTTAACAAGGTGGATCATGCTGCTCCAGGAGTATGATCTAGAAATCAAATACATCCCAGGAAAGGAGCAAGTTGTTGCTGACACGTTGTCACGCTATCCACCAGAAGGAGCTGTCGAGAAAGCAGTGGAGACAGAGTTTCGCATCATGGTGAATAGGAGGGACAAGAATAGTGAGATTCACAGAAAAATACAGCATGAACTGCCAACTCTCCAAAAACAAGACCCAAAGCTAGCCAAAGTATTTGAGGAATTAGAAGAGACAGAACCTAAGCATAGTATTGCAGCACACTATATTGTTCATAATGGTATTTTATTTAGAAATAAAACCAACATTCCTGGGTTATGGACCATTTGTATTCCCGCAGGGATGGTAGTACTTGTTATTGATAGCTGTCATGAGGAGAATGGGCATGTAGGAGTAAAAAAGTGCTATATGATACTAAGAGAATCTTGTAATTTCCCTAAAATGCACAAAATGATAGCCAAGGTCCTACGCGGGTGTGACATCTGCCAAAAAACCAAGGTAAACAACATTAAGTATGAAGGGTTGATGAAAAATGTCATCACATAAAAACCTCTGCAACTGGTATTTGTGGATTTGTATGGGCCCTTACCATCAAGCATTCGAGGAGTTCAGTACATTTTTGCGATCCTTGATGTCTGCACTAAATATGTGAAACTCTATGCCATAAGGAGGGCAACAGCTGTAGCGGTGACGAATAAGGTAGTAAGCCACTATGCACAGGAGGTTGGGACTCCCAATACTATTGTATCGGATCATGGGACACAGTTTACAAGCAAGAAATGGCGTGAAACGCTTGGGAACTTTGGTATTACTGTGCGATATACTTCGGTCTATCACCCGCAAAGTAATGGAGTCGAAAGATTAAACAGAGAGATTGGAAGATTCTTGAGACTGTTCTACTACCATAAACATGCCTCATGGGGAACATATGTTGCTAGGATTGAGATGTGTCTGAACTCAACCACACACGAGAGTACAGGCTTTACTCCAGTAGAGTTGATGAAGGGTGTTCGACCTACTAGGAAATTAGAAGGGTTATTTGACTTTCCACTGAGGATAGAGAAGGGGAGAGAAGAGAAGTTACACCTAGCTTTGGAAAGATTGAAGAAACTGCTCAAAGGAGGAAGCAGTCTCATGATAAGAGAGTAAAAAAACCCTATAGTTATGAGACGAATCAGCTGGTGTTGGTTAAGAACCACCAATTATCTTCCGCTTTGAATAAGGAGATCAAGAAGTTCTTCTTACTCTATGAAGGTCCTTATCAGGCGGTGAAAGAGATCAGTCAAAATGTATACCTTGTGCAAGACTCTGAAACTAAGGAAATTATAGGAACATTCAACGTAGCTGAACTTAAACCTTACCACAAGAAGAAATCGATGTAGAACAGTATTGGGAGGTTGTATGTTTCACATTGTCTGAGCAGTCTGAGAGAAGAGCTATGTGAATATTTGATTTATGTTGGGAGTTCAATTTAGGTGGAGGAAAGGGGTGTAAGCCCAGTTGAGGGGATGCTGGAAGACTATAAAGAAGTCTCACCACTGTTGACGGGAGACGCAGTTTTCACACTGTTGTTGAGGATATGAGGTAGATGTTTGTGTGGAGGTGGGTTTTGGTGGCTGTGGATATGATGTTTATGTCCTGAGGGACAATGGTTCTACGATGATATACTACTTATAATCTACATAATTCTATGATACTTCTATGATACTATAGTAATTCAATACTTAATTAAACCCCTACATGTATACGATGACATGATACTTAATACAAAAAATGCGTCGAAGAGAGCCTGATGTTGGATCTCAATGTGGTGTAGAGTGCATTGTTCTAGGGTGATATAGTACTTGACACTGTGGGATAGTTGTGAACCAGGTGGTTCTTTGTTGTTCGTTTAATGTTTTGATGTCTGATGAGATGAGTAGTTTGGAGCTGTGTGGATGGAGAGAGAGTTGAAGTGTCAAAACCCATAAGTGAGATGGAGTTCTGAAATGGCTATGATAATATATTATTAGAACTCAGAAGCTCAATTTTCAGTCATGAAGCCAGTGCCCACGATAACATCACCCTGATATATATCGCTGCGACATGAGATTGGAGGTTTGGATTTGATGAACTGTGACAATGACACAGAAGCTTTACCTGCTGCGAGGTCTCAGCGGAGATCAGTTTCTGCGTTTCAGTCTTAGAATAAGAATAGGCTAGGAATTAGTGCTGCTGGTAGGTAGTCGGTACTAAGGAGTCTCTGTGGATTCATCAAGCAGATTTGGTGAGGGGTGATTTTAATTATGATTCAGACTACACTTTGTAGGTTGTATAGCCATGGAGGCATTGCAATATATAAGAACAGGTGAGGGACAGTCACGCTCTCCTGGCAAGTATATTAGATTGGAGATTTGAGGTTTGTAAATTTAGTGTTTTTTTATGTATACATAGATATGGTAGAAGAAAAGTGTGTAATTAGGAGTGTTCATAAATCCAATGTTATTGATATTGTAAAGTTTTCATTATATATACAAGAAGTACCATGATTAATTATGTTGTAAAGTTTGTGTTGTAGAGATGACAAGTTTTAGTATTGATTGTCTATTCTGTATTTTAATTCTACTCTTATGATAAGTGTAAAGAGACAAGGGAAACAGACAGTATTCCACCCTTGGACTCGTATATACAACATTGCAGCGATTTTCTTTGTAAAAAAAAACTTTTCTTGTTTAGGTAATAAACTATAGGTTCTAAAGGTTATATAGCAATGTATGGAACTTTCTTAGATAATCCAAATAGTTCACATGGATAAGTGATTGCCTTTACTGAGTATTACATTTATAGGCTAATTGTTTTCAGTGTTTCAATCATGAGGCTCTTTATTTAAGTAATTCAAGTAATTTTCAGGTTAGATATGTTCACTCGCTTGGCCAGAGAGGTTATCTGAGGTCGGACGTTGCTGCGCATGTCCTTCCCCCAGATAAGGGAGGTAACTGTAATGTATACTTTTGTAAACCCTTAGATTATGGTTATTCTCCCTCTCTCAACTAATAAATATGCTTCACATATTTATTGGTTTATCTTTGATATGTTTAATTCACTGTGTTGTAAATTTGAATCGAGCGGGAGGTCTTCAATCTCTGCTAGAATATTGTTTTCTCTGTGGTGAATGTGCATTCTTTGTTCGTGTTTTTATTTTGTTTTGTTTTGTTTTGTTTACGCGTCCCTGACGCCAATCCAGTCTGGTCTCGAGAGATATTCGGTCACCATGTTTCTTTTTTCTCTTTTCGGAGTTTTAATATGAACAAAACATTACAATTGTGGGGAAATTGTTATTTAATAAAAATACTTTGATGACCATGTTTATTTTTCTTTTTTCGGTGTTCAACTATGAACAAAACATTACAAGTGTCATCTGTTCAATGAAACAAGTTTTGTCATAACGTCGTTGAGAGGCTATATGTGTATAAAAACTTTGGCCGACACGTTGGTTAGGTTTTGACTCATTGAAATCTTTACGCTACATATGTTCAGACATTATGAAGGCCCATCGCTACGCTACATATGTTCAGACATTATGAAGGCCCATCTTTACGCTACATATGTTCAGACATTATGAAGGCCCATCTTTACGCTACATATGTTCAGACATTATGAAGGCCCATCGCTACGCTACATATGTTCAGACATTATGAAGGCCCATCGCTACGCTACATATGTTCAGACATTATGAAGGCCCATCTTTACGCTACATATGTTCAGACATTATGAAGGCCCATCTTTACGCTACATATGTTCAGACATTATGAAGGCCCATCTTTACGCTACATATGTTCAGACATTATGAAGGCCCATCGCTACGCTACATATGTTCAGACATTATGAAGGCCCATCTTTATGCTACATATGTTCAGACATTATGAAGGCCCATCGCTACGCTACATATGTTCAGACATTATGAAGGCCCATCTTTACGCTACATATGTTCAGACATTATGAAGGCCCATCTTTACGCTACATATGTTCAGACATTATGAAGGCCCATCTTTACACTACATATGTTCAGACATTATGAAGGCCCATCTTTACGCTACATATGTTCAGACATTATGAAGGCCCATCTTTACGCTACATATGTTCAGACATTATGAAGGCCCATCGCTACGCTACATATGTTCAGACATTATGAAGGCCCATCTTTACGCTACATATGTTCAGACATTATGAAGGCCCATCTTTACGCTACATATGTTCAGACATTATGAAGGCCCATCTTTACGCTACATATGTTCAGACATTATGAAGGCCCTATCCAAAATCATATTACAATCTAATAAACTTGAAAAGCAAGCTGAAACAAAATATGCTTTGAAAAAACAACTAGAGAAAATCGAGTTTGTTTTCCAGGTTGTATTGCAAACCAAAATACTTGAAGCTGTTCACTTGCTTTCAAAACTTCTTCAATCAAATGATGATGTTCTTACGCAGGCATTAGCTCTTCTTCAAAATGCTGCTAGTACACTCTCTGTCTATAGGAATAATTTCCAAGGGGCAAGGGTATCTGCAATTTCTCTCGCAAAGTAATGGGGTATTGACACACACTTTGAGGATCAAAGAGTTACTAAATTCAAGAAACATTTTGAAGAGTTGGCTCAGGATGAGCGATTGTCAAATCCAGAAAAGCGTTTCCAAACAGTGGTGTTTACACTACATTAGACAACCAAATACAAACGAGGAATGAAGGAATGAAATATTTTAATGACTTGTACTTCCTCCTCAATTTCTGTCGACCGCATCAGATGAAGACTTAAATAAGAAAGCAGTTCAATTCTTAGTAGAGTATAAAGAAGACTTGACAGATGAATTTCCTTCTCAAATTCAAAGCTCCAGACTTGCTTTGATGGACGAGATAAAGTCCAAAACATCAATTAGGGAATTGGCTGAACTGTTAGTAACAGATAGTTACACCCTGGCATCTAGCATCCCAGACCTTTTCTGTTGTTTCTGACCATACCAGTGACTATATCACAGCTGAGCGATCCTTTTCAAAATTGAAATTAATAAAGAATTATCTACGCAGGACCAAGTCTCAAGAAAGACTAAGAGGTCTCAGAATTTTAAGTGTAGAGTGTTAAAAATCGACTAAGTGGTAAAAACATTTGCATCGCAAAATGCCAACCGATCAAACCGCTTTAAGTGACATTCACGACTGAATTATGGTAATTTCTTTGATGTAGCTGGTAAGTGATTTCATTGCAATGCCTTCATGATAATAGATCTTTCAGTTTACTAATAAATAGTTACTATCAAAAATAACAAAAAGATAATTGAAATAAGTTCTGTGGAGAGAAGATAATAAATAATCCTAAGTAACTGAAAATGATTACTAATTTAGTAATCACACCTTACAATGACTGTTCAAGCCATGGTTTTGCATTTAGTAGTATCTAAATAACTAGCCAGGTACTTTCCCTGGACCTTGTCCGTGCTGTCTTATGATGATGATCTGTGGACATGGTACGGATAGAGAACTCCGCTAGATTTTAGTTGATATTAAATAGAAAACCATGCCTAAAACACTCGTTATAAGGTGTGATTACTAAATTAGTAATTATTACAGACGATTCAATATTTCTTATAACATGTATTAAGGTAGTGAGGTTAAATTACTTCATGGGCATGACCCCGAAAATAAATATTGCAGGAGTGGGGGAGGGAGGGCGAGCTTAATCTGTTACACCACTGGGAGTGGTGGTGCTGAACACGATGAAACTTCATATTCTACTTGAAATAATTAATTCCCGTATAGGAAAGCCATTTTACTCTTAGATTACTTCAGTAAATTACAAATGAAAATTTCTTTTAAAAATGATAATATATTTTGACCAAGCCAAATTGTGGGGGATCCTTGAACTCCTCTTTAGGAAGAATATAATCAGTGACAGGAAATAAAGCAGGAGGGCTCCGTTGCATTCACCTGAATCATTTGAACAAGAGCGTCCATGACAGAAGAAATGTGTTTCGCCTTCATGTTATTGAGGTTCCTCCCCATGCTGAGATGTTTGATGGACTTGTTCTTGCTGATGGCGGTCACTACTGACGCCAGCTCTACGTCCATATCTGGTTACAACAGAACAATCAGTGGTTATACAGCACATTGGTTAGATGTTCACAAGTCCCATCAAACATTTTGTTAATGGCGTCTCTGGATCTTCAAAACCCTCAAATCCTTTAGAATATTTTAAATTCAAGGACTCAAAATTCAAATAAAACAAGGTGATGCTTACTAGTTTTTAGCCTGACATAGTTCTGGGAGCACTCTATCAACCAAACTACAAACTATTAACTTACCACAACTACCTGTCAATTCATGTTATATAGCAAACAAATGTTATCATTTAGTTCTTATTTATATTTTCTATGGCAAATTAACAAGTAATTGAAACAAAGTCATAATTAAAGAAGAAAATAATCTTATCAATGTATTTAAACTAATACTGTTAATTTTTCTAAAATATGGATTCAAGCTTCAGAATTTGTAGGCAAAATGAAGATTAGAATTCTGAGCTTGTAGTGTTTAAAATAGTTCCCAAAGCGTATTTGAAAGGCTGTGAATATCTCATTATTTAAGTGTTATATTTGATGAAAATAATGGTATACTTTCTCTTTTATTTTAAAATATAGATTTTTACTAAAAACTCTAAAGATTTGTGAAATAAAATAGTATAAGATGTTGCAGTAAAAAAAGAGCATCACATTCAACCACAAAGCATGAATGAAAGACTACATTGTTAGATGAACATTGAGAAAAGAGGAACTTCTCCCTCCCCCAGAGAGAATAATCCATTTAATTTTCAAACACCTTAATAATAATAAATTTATATTTGCTTATAGCTCAGAAAATATTTAATTACTTACAATGACATTAACCACTCGAGAGTTCCTTGTCACACAAAAGTACGCCACCTATACCTATCTTGAGCTAGTTCTATCCAGTCCACCTCATTAATCCCCATCTCTTTCAGTTCCATTCTAATGTTATCCTCCCAACTATGTCTAGGTCTTCCCAATGGTCTCTTCCCATTGGGTTTGCCAGTCAATGCCCTGAGCAGGGTTCTAGAATCATGTCCTGACCACCATAATCTATGAGACTTGATTATTAAAACAATGATTAGTACAGGGTATGTAACTAATCATTATGTAACCTCCTCCACTCACAGTAACCTCACCCCTTTTTGAAACACCTTGTTTTTGAACACCCTAAATTTGTTTACGTCATGTAAGGTAAGTGACCACGTTTCACATGCACAGAGAACAATCGGTAAAATTATTGTTTAGTATATTCTGAGTCAACAACTTAGTGACCAAGTAATAACATGCATTTTACGACTGTAATCATTTCCTAATTTCCATTCTAATATCGTTATTGCTAGTTAAAATTGTTAATAAATATTTAAACTCATTAACCCTGTCAAATGATATGGTTACTGAAGAAATCTCTAAATTATTTTCCCCAATCCTTGTTCTTTGTGTGATCATATACTTAGTCTTTTCAACGTTCTCTTACAGATCTATTTCCTTACTAGCCTTTGGTAAAATGTCTGCATTTCTTGCAACAGCTTCCTTACCATTGGCCAACAAAGCTAAATCATCTGTGTATTCTAATAGCTGCAGTGTACTGTTTAATGTGAACCCTTCCTACTCTCTTGCATTACCCTAACAGCGTACTCTAAGGCTAGATTCAAGAGTAGTGGAGAAAGTACATCTCCTTGTTTCAACCCAGTATGTATTTCTAAAGTATCTGCTAAGTGGCACCAACCTGTAAACTTCCAGGTGTATCAGTCAAACATACCTCAATTAGCTTGACAACATTTTTGGGTATCTCAAACATAACTAAAATGTCCTATTTTTTTTAGCTGAATCATAGGCCATTTTAAAATCTATATATAATTGATGTATTGTCATGTTGAATTCCCACTTGTTTTCTAATATTTGCTGAATAGTATAAATCTGATCCGTAAGTTGATCTCTTGTTGAAATCCACACTGATGATCTCCAACTATTTCCTCTGCACATAGCGTCAATCTCGTTAGAATTATGTTAGACACAATTTTGTAACATGTTGATAGCAGTGAAGTACCTCTATAGTTATTAGACTGCTCAGAAAGTTATAAAGATATATTTCAAATAAAATATTTTTATTTCTAATTGCAATTACAATTATAAGTTATTTCATATCCCAAATAGTTGGCGAGATATAATCTAAATTGGAAATTTATACCCATGAAAAGTACCCTTAAAGTCATTTTCATGGGAAAAGAAGTGATGCCATTTTGTGTATAATGTTAAACAATGCTGGATATAAATTTTAATCAAGATCAATAAAGTGGATTCAGTTATTACCGTTTCCACTGAGTCCTGTGTCAATTATTACTGTTTCCAGTTTGTGTACTGGGTTAGTTTTTTATTCAAGCCATATATATTTCACTACTGGCTTGCTAGACCTTTCGTAGCTTAATATGCCTTATAATCTACCTTAAGACAAGGACAAGCACAACATTCAGTCTCCTGCTCTAAATTTATCAACGTGAGAGTATTAACACATATTTCACCAATGATAAATTTTTTGGCCATGCCGTGAATCGAACTGGGACCCTTAGCTCAGTAGAAAGACACGCTACCGAATGAGATAAGGTGTCGGATTCTTGTAGAAATAATTTGTATTTGTATAAAGATAATACATTCATTTTTAAAATTATTTTATTTAACTACGTTTCAAGCACTATGTGAATTCGTTTAATACATCAAACAGTGTTTTTATACATGACCCTGACTTTGTAATGTAAGACAGTAGAGTCCAGTTATAATCCACTAACATGACTATAAAACATTTGAATTAGTTCCTGGGATAAAAATGAAGCTATATTTTCGTAGTTGAGAAAACATGAAGGATTATTAATAACATGAAATAATGTTTTGGGTTTTAAGTGAGACTATTCAAATGATGAATATATTCCTAAGTGGGACTGATGACATAGTGAAAAATACATATGTCTACCTAGGGATATCAAGCAACAATTGGATCTACGCTTCACCTCCGCACATATATAGTGTTATTCATTCCCACACATCACATTAAGTATTTAAACTATAGACATTTAGCTAAATTACAGTATGTGAGGCTGAAATGCATCCAGAAACGAAACATATGAAGTGTTGAGCGAGATTGTGTACTAAAGCATCTACTCTATCATCGAACACTCTGTGAACAGGCTCCAAGAGTGCCAAACCAAAGTTTAGCGTTCTTTTCCAAGGCTTTATGTTCTATTCTTGAAAGCAAGTTGTATAAGGGTTCCTGTCGAGCCTTCACGGCTACTATAGTAGTCCCCACTGTACTTCACCCCCAACATGGCGCCTTGTTAGAGACGTGAGCTATCACCACTACTATAGTAGTCCCCACTGTACTTCACCCCCAACATGGCGCCTTGTTAGAGACGTGAGCTCTCACCACTACTATAGTAGTCCCCACTGTACTTCACCCCCCACATGGCGCCTTGTTAGAGACGTGAGCTCTCACCACTACTATAGTAGTCCCCACTGTACTTCACCCCCAACATGGCCGAGGGGTCGGCGCCTTGTTAGAGACGTGAGCACTCACCACTACTGTTCAGTGTAGTGGTGGACAAAAGAAATAATGAAATAAGTGGTAGTAAGGATTTAGGAGGAATAATGACAGCAATGGTGTCCAAGGATTACCTAAATGAGGAGAAAGAAGTTCAGGAGCAGTTGGAAGTGTGGAATGAGGTTTAATGTAAGGAATGGCATGCGAGGAGAATAAAGGAGAAGATAATAAAGAAGATTTTGGAAAATGAAGTGATGGGCAAGTGGCCAAGAGGAAAACCAAAAGAGAGGTGACTGAAGTGAGTGTGGAGGAGGAGAGGACAGGCTCATGGTGGTGGAGAGGACAGACTCATGATGGTGGAGGAGAGGACAGGCTCATGGTGGAGGAGGAGAAGACTGGCTCATGGTGGAGGAGGAAAGGACTGACTCATGGTGGAGGGGGAGAGGACTGACTCATGGTGGAGGAGAGGACTGGCTCATGGTGGAGGAGGAGAGGACTGACTCATGGTGGAGGGGGAGAGGACTGACTCATGGTGGAGGGGGAGAGGACTAACTCATGGTGGAGGAGAGGACTGGCTCATGGTGGAGGAGAGGACTGGCTCATGGTGGAGGAGGAGAGGACTGACGCATGGTGGAGGAGGAGAGGACAGGCTCATGGTGGAGGAGGAGAGGACTGACTCATGGTGAAGGAGGAGAGGACTGACTCATGGTGAAGGAGGAGAGGACAGGCTCGTGGTGGAGGAGAGAACTGGCTCATGGTGTAGGAGGAGAGGACAGGCTCATGGTGGAGGAGGAGAGGAGTGGCTCATGGTGGAGGAGGAGAGGACAGGCTCATGGTGGAGGAGGAGAGGAGTGGCTCATGGTGTAGGAGGAGAGGACTGGCTCATGGTGTAGGAGGAGAGGACTGACTCATGGTGGAGGGGGAGAGGACTGACTCATGTGTGAGGAGAGGACTGGCTCATGGTGTAGGAGGAGAGGACTGGCTCATGGTGTAGGAGGAGAGGACTGGCTCATGGTGGAGGAGGAGAGGACAGGCTCATGGTGGAGGAGGAGAGGAGTGGCTCATGGTGGAGGGGGAGAGGACTGACTCATGGTGGAGGGGGAGAGGACTGACTCATGGTGGAGGAGAGGACAGGCTCATGGTGGAGGAGGAGAGGACTGACTCATGGTGGAGGGGGAGAGGACTGACTCATGGTGGAGGAGAGGACAGGCTCATGGTGGAGGAGGAGAGGAGTGGCTCATGGTGGAGGAGGAGAGGACAGGCTCATGGTGGAGGAGGAGAGGAGTGGCTCATGGTGTAGGAGGAGAGGACAGGCTCATGGTGGAGGAGGAGAGGAGTGGCTCATGGTGTAGGAGGAGAGGACTGGCTCATGGTGTAGGAGGAGAGGACTGACTCATGGTGGAGGAGGGGAGGACTGGCTCATGGTGGAGGAGAGGACTGGCTCATGGTGTAGGAGGAGAGGACTGGCTCATGGTGTAGGAGGAGAGGACTGACTCATGGTGGAGGAGGAGAGGACAGGCTCATGGTGGAGGAGGAGAGAGACAGGCTCATGGTGGTGGAGGAGAGGACTGACTCATGGTGGAGGAGGAGAGATGGTGGGGAGGCTTATGTTCCAAAGAGACGCGGCAAGTGACTGGAAAGTGATGAAGATGAAGATGATGATGACCATCCTAGCATAGTAAACATTATTTAATAAAGGTGGTAAACTGTGAGAGACTAATGAAAATAAGAGCTGCTCACTATTGTCACTGATGTCTAGAGAGCCAATGCAACGAATGCCATGTATACAAGACTCCAACACGTGAGCTCCTTGCGCTCCAAGATTGTTGTAACTCATATCCAACTCCATGTCTGTTGTAGACTCGTTGCAGGCAAGACCCAGCAGTAGGTTCCTGAGAACAGTTTGGCAACAAATTACCTCAGTCAAATAAAAACACATTTATACATTTATTATTACTCTACTGCAAATCACAATTGCCGAAACTTTGCACCGTATGAAAATAAAAGTACATGGAATTAAAAGTGAAAATGGCTCACAAGTGTTATTTTAAGCCCTGGATTATTCCTCCACACTCTTTCCTCTTAAGATTTACTCAAACCTTGTGACAAATACCTCACTCAAGTAAAAACTGCTGAAATGTCAGCAATATTTAACACAAGCCTCAGTGGGGACAAATGAGCCCTTGTAAGCCTGGTTAGTTGACAAATGAGCCCTTGTAAGACTGGTTAATGTGGACAAATGAGCCCTTGTAAGCCTGGTTAATGAGGACAAATTAGCCCTTGTAAGCCTGGTTAATGTGGACAAATTAGCCGTTGTAAGCCTGGTTAATGTGGACAAATTAGCCCTAGTGAGTCTGGTAAGTTGACAAATGAGCCCTAGTGAGTCTGGTTAATGTGGACAAATGAGCCCTAGTGAGTCTGGTAAGTTGACAAATGAGCCCTTGTAAGCCTGGTTAATGTGGACAAATTAGCCCTTGTAAGCCTGGTTAATGTGGACAAATTAGCCGTTGTAAGCCTGGTTAATGTGGACAAATTAGCCCTAGTGAGTCTGGTAAGTTGACAAATTAGCCCTTGTAAGCCTGGTTAATGTGGACAAATGAGCCCTAGTGAGTCTGGTTAATGTGAACAAATGAGCCCTTGTAAGCCTGGTTAATATGGACAAATGAGCCCTTGTGAGCCTGGTTAATGTGGACAAATGAGCCCTTGTGAGCCTGGTTAATGTGAACAAATGAGCCCTTGTAAGCCTGGTTAATGTGAACAAATGAGCCCTTGTGAGCCTGGTTAATGTGGACAAATGAGCCCTTGTGAGCCTGGTTAATGTGAACAAATGAGCCCTTGTGAGCCTGGTTAATGTGAACAAATGAGCCCTTGTGAGCCTGGTTAATATGAACAAATGAGCCCTTGTGAGTCTGGTTAGTTGACAAATTAGCCCTTGTGAGCCTGGTTAATGTGGACAAATGAGCCCTTGTGAGCCTGGTTAATGTGAACAAATGAGCCCTTGTGAGCCTGGTTAATATGAACAAATGAGCCCTTGTGAGTCTGGTTAGTTGACAAATTAGCCCTTGTAAGCCTGGTTAATGTGGACAAATTAGCCCTTGTAAGCCTGGTTAATGTGAACAAATGAGCCCTTGTAAGCCTGGTTAATATGGACAAATGAGCCCTTGTGAGCCTGGTTAATGTGGACAAATGAGCCTTGTAAGCCTGGTTAATGTGACAAATGAGCCCTAGTGAGTCTGGTAAGTTGACAAATGAGCCCTTGTAAGCCTGGTTAATGTGAACAAATGAGCCCTTGTGAGCCTGGTTAATGTGGACAAATGAGCCCTTGTGAGCCTGGTTAATGTGGACAAATGAGCCCTTGTGAGCCTGGTTAATGTGAACAAATGAGCCCTTGTGAGCCTGGTTAATGTGGACAAATGAGCCCTTGTGAGTCTGGTTAGTTGACAAATGAGCCCTTGTAAGCCTGGTTAATGTGGACAAATGAGCCCTTGTGAGCCTGGTTAATGTGGACAAATGAGCCCTAGTGAGTCTGGTAAGTTGACAAATGAGCCCTAGTGAGTCTGGTAAGTTGACAAATGAGCCCTTGTAAGCCTGGTTAATGTGAACAAATGAGCCCTTGTGAGCCTGGTTAGTTGACAAATGAGCCCTTGTAAGCCTGGTTAATGTGAACAAATGAGCCCTTGTGAGCCTGGTTAATGTGGACAAATTAGCCCTTGTAAGCCTGGTTAATGTGAACAAATGAGGCCTTGTGAGCCTGGTTAATGTGGACAAATGAGCCCTTGTGAGTCTGGTTAGTTGACAAATTAGCCCTTGTAAGCCTGGTTAATGTGAACTAATGAGCCCTTGTGAGCCTGGTTAATGTGGACAAATGAGCCCTTGTGAGTCTGGTTAGTTGACAAATGAGCCCTTGTAAGCCTGGTTAATGTGAACAAATGAGCCCTTGTGAGTCTGGTTAGTTGACAAATGAGCCCTTGTAAGCCTGGTTAATGTGGACAAATGAGCCCTTGTGAGCCTGGTTAATGTGGACAAATGAGCCCTAGTGAGTCTGGTAAGTTGACAAATGAGCCCTAGTGAGTCTGGTAAGTTGACAAATGAGCCCTTGTAAGCCTGGTTAATGTGAACAAATGAGCCCTTGTGAGCCTGGTTAGTTGACAAATGAGCCCTTGAGAGCAGGGCCGATCCTAGACAATTTGGGGCCCCCTGCAAAATGTACAATGTGGGCCCCATATTTTTTTAATAAAAGATTTAGAGCTAAGGCTATAAGACAATTTAATATATTATTTTATTGATTTCAAGAATAACCATATTTATATCGGGTTTGTGTGCTAATAATGAGTATGACTTAAAGTAGATAAAGTAATAATCAGTTGGAATTAATTATAAGAATGTTGGCAATAGGTTCTGATAGATTAGCTTTCTTTCACCTTTTAACTCTTGCTTTGTTTAAAACATTATTTTATATGTGTGCTGGTTCTTATATTCACAATATTAAGGATTGTCAAGATATAACTTGTGGAGGTAATTTAATATTTTAAATACCTTTGAGATATTTATATGTTTGTATTTCTAATTTGGCTTTATGTGATGTTTCATTTTTATCGGGTTTTTATTCTAAGGATTCGAGTCTTGAAATAAGATGTTTGAGATATTTAAATATTTTTTGTTTTTTCTTATTTTTTAAACTGGTTCAGCAGTTATGTGTGTGATTCTTTTGATTTATTATTTAATAATTAGGGAATTTTCTTTTAATTATTTTTATTCAATAAGTGATGAAAATTTAACAATGTTTTGTGGCATATTGTTTTTATTATTTATAGTTATTGTAGGTGGGTCAATATTAAGATGATTATTGTTACCTGAGCCTACTATGATTTGTTTGCCTATATATTTAAAATAATTAACTATTATAGTTTGTTTAATCAGGGGTTGATTGGGTTATTTATTAAATTATTATTTAAATATATATTATTTGTTCCATAATCTATTATAAGTTGTTTTGTTTTTAGGTTCAAAGTGATTTATAACTTTTATTAGAACTTAAAATTTAAATTATCAACCTTTATATACTGGGTATTAATTAATAAAAGATCAGATCTTGGTTGATTGAAGAATTTGGGTACTCAAGGGGTTTATTGAGTTAACTAAGCTATTTAAGTTAAATCAATATTATCAGTATAATGATTATAATATTTACTTATTAGATTTTATCTTATGATTAATTATTTTGATTACATTATTTATTATGTATTTAAATAGCTTAGTTTTAGAGCTTGATATTGAAGATATCAAAGGAAGTTTATATTCTTAAAATGTACCTAGAAAACATCAATTTAATTTTTATGATTAAAAATATAGTTTTATTTAAACTATATAAGTAGATGAATTAATAAAGTTTACCTATGGAAATAAAGAGTTAGCAGCTCTAATTTAAACATTAATATTTCTTATTTGGAATTATTTATTCAATATTATCATCATCAATGGTAGGCCTATACCTCCTAGTTTTGGATTCAATTAATAAAATAAGGATAATTTAATCTTAGATTAGGTCTTAACTTATTGTGATATATCACTTCTTATTTTAAGAATAATTGATAAAATCAATAGTTTTTGTATGCAAGTGATTTGGACTAACGGTTATTTAAATATTTTGGTCAAGAGTTTATCCTGTATTTCAAAAGGGTAGTTCGACCTCTTATGATGGTACTACCATAATGTAAGCGTAGATAAAGTGGTATTTAGAGGAAAATATCTCATTTTCAATATCACCAACACTGTATTGTTCAAAATAAAAATACGTGCTATTATGTAGCACCATGAACTGTCGGCCACTTAGTAGAGTTGCCCAGCATAATAATCGTTCACTTTATGATGCAAACATAAAATTTGGCACATTGGTACATTGTTTTGTGGGGAAAAAATAGGATATAGTGCCACTCTGAAAAAGTTATTTTACATCCACAATATTGAAAAAATGGCGTCCAAAAACACTTTTTTTGCAATTATCTCATAAACCGTTAATTATATAAAAATATTCGTTTTTTATAAAAATAAAGCAAATAACATTGTTTTCAAAACTTGTTACCATATATTTTATTGTAATCCTAACCGTTTTCGTGCAATATTGCGGTGAAATGTCAAGAGTGTGATTATCACACTAAGTTTGTGGAGTTTTCCTTCAGTTTCTTCTGTACAAACTTGTGATACTTCTCTATTAGGTATCCTCTCTTTCAGACTATAATATGAGATAATACAAACAATAAAAATGGACAAAACAAATCACTTTAGTAGTTATCCCCTCAATACATGTACGGTGGAGACAAATTGGGATTTATGTATGTACTGCCAAACAAATGATAAGCGTCTTACTACATGTCCTGGGAACATAAAACATTAAAACCCTGGGCTAGGATTCTACACAGCAGCTAAAGATGTAGAGGAATTTAATAAACTTGTTCACCTGCCTTTTATTGTAGGGTGTTGCAGAAACACTTGTATAGTGACAGGCTAAGTGGCAGAGAGCATCCAGAGACATGTATTATAGTACAAAATTACAAATACTTATCATATGATGTGAAAAAAAGAGCTTCTGAAAGTGCTTACCAATCTGTTAAGATGGAGAGCAATAATAAAATAACCAGGAACCAGTTCAAACACACATTTGAACATTACAAAATGGAGATATGGGTGCTCCAGCTGATCTTGGCGAGGCTAGAACAATAGAGCTGGATGTTGATGTTAGAGAAGCAGCTACAGTAACACATGACGTAGTCTATTAGCTAAGCTCAGTTCTGGAGATATGGTAG
The DNA here is from genome assembly GCA_033556935.1 of Timema podura. Classification (NCBI taxonomy): domain Eukaryota; kingdom Metazoa; phylum Arthropoda; class Insecta; order Phasmatodea; family Timematidae; genus Timema; species Timema podura. Next base: position 1,154,904 of record JAVRXN010000012.1, read on the forward strand.
CTTTAGAAGCAAAGTACCACAGGAAATGCCTTTCAAAACTGTATAATGAAGAAAGGCAGATACGAAGTGATGAACATGATAACAGGAGTGAAGAAAATACAGTGCACAGCTTTGTGTTCGTAGAGCTGATGTCTTTCATTACTGACTGTCAAATGACTCCAGATGTAGTGCCTTTGTAAAGTGTTTGATTCATGTGTTGTTTTATCGGGTTTTCTTTCAGAAAGTAAAGTTAACTCAACAAGATTAAAGGAGAAATTGATAGCTCATATTCCCAGACTTGAAGCTCACTGAAAATAACAAGATATTGTTTTAGCATTCAATGAAGATATTGGTGAAGCTATTGACCAATCAGGGCTATTCAGATGGCACAAACAGCAGCTTATATTAGAGAACAAGTTATGAAGTTGATGGGACACTGTAACCTAGCAATCAAAGTTATTTTGTTTCAAGCATCCCAGTTGAACTCACACGCATGATACTTGAGGGTTCTGGCATAAACAACCAATATGAAAATATGTGCAATCGAGCAGCTCTAAAAATTTCTCAGTTGATAAAATATAACAGATGAAAACATGAGACTCCACTTCCAATTTATTATGGGATGCACACGCGCGCGCACACACACACACCACATAATGAAAATATAATTGATAAATTGTTTCATTTTGGCCTGAGTATTTAATATGACAGAATTATTACTTTGACATCTACTCTAGCCAATGTTGTCAATGACGTGTACACAACAAGAAACTTGGAAGAGTTTTGATAGCTTGACAGAAGCTGTACTTCAAATTAATTGTGAGCATGAAGTTGCTCCAGAGGTGTTAAAAACTAATGAAATATTTGTGATCTTAATTTATGATAAAACAAACAATCACCATGCCATTGCTGAGACAAGAAAGCATCTTTTTACTAAAAGACAGAGGCCACTGAAATTGATACCTCCCAGCAACCTCTACAGCAGGCAGCATTTCAGGGAGCTTTTATCTGGGGCCAGTGTTTGGTTTCAAACCCACATTTTACAGAGCCTGAGTCCTGAAGGGGAGGAGAGAAAAGTGGCTTGGCCTCAGGAGAGGAGGAGATACGAGCTGTGAGGCCTCAGGAAGGGAGGATATACGAGCTGTGAGGCCTCAGGAGAGGAGGAGATATGAGCTGTGAGGCCTCAGGAGAGGAGGAGATACGAGCTGTGAAGCCTCAGGAAGGGAGGATATACGAGCTGTGAGGCCTCAGGAGAGGAGGAGATATGAGCTGTGAGGCCTCAGGAAGGAAGGATATACGAGCTGTGAGGCCTCAGGAGAGGAGGAGATACGAGCTGTGAGGCCTCAGGAGAGGAGGAGATACGAGCTGTGAAGCCTCAGGAAGGGAGGATATACGAGCTGTGAGGCCTCAGGAGAGGAGGATATACGAGCTGTGAGGCCTCAGGAGAGGAGGAGATACGAGCTGTGAGGCCTCAGGAGAGGAGGAGATACGAGCTGTGAGGCCTCAGGAAGGGAGGATATACGAGCTGTGAGGCCTCAGGAGAGGAGGAGAGACAAGCAACGTGGCCTCAGGAGGGGAGGAGATACGAGCTGTGAGGCCTCAGGAAGGGAGGATATACGAGCTGTGAGGCCTCAGGAAGGGAGGATATATGAGCTGTGAGGCCTCAGGAGAGGAGGAGATACGAGCTGTGAGGCCTCAGGAAGGGAGGATATACGAGCTGTGAGGCCTCAGGAGAGGAGGAGAGACAAGCAACGTGGCCTCAGGAGAGGAGGAGATACGAGCTGTGAGGCCTCAGGAAGGGAGGATATACGAGCTGTGAGGCCTCAGGAAGGGAGGATATACGAGCTGTGAGGCCTCAGGAGAGGAGGAGATACGAGCTGTGAGGCCTCAGGAAGGGAGGATATACGAGCTGTGAGGCCTCAGGAGAGGAGGAGATACGAGCTGTGAGGCCTCAGGAAGGGAGGATATACGAGCTGTGAGGCCTCAGGAGAGGAGGAGAGACAAGCAACGTGGCCTCAGGAGAGGAGGAGATACGAGCTGTGAGGCCTCAGGAAGGGAGGATATACGAGCTGTGAGGCCTCAGGAGAGGAGGAGATACAAGCTGTGAGGCCTCAGGAGAGGAGGAGATACGAGCTGTGAGGCCTCAGGAAGGGAGGATATACGAGCTGTGAGGCCTCAGGAGAGGAGGAGAGACAAGCAACGTGGCCTCAGGAGGGGAGGAGATACGAGCTGTGAGGCCTCAGGAAGGGAAAGGAGACGAGTGACATCATTGGGTAAAGGAGGGAGGAAAACTAACAAGCACTAATCAAATAGCTGGTGTTGTTTTAACTAATTTTATTTTACTGTTCTAATATATTTCATTTTTTTATTTACATGATTAAAAAAGCTGTCTAGATTTGGGGCCCCTGATCCTTGGGGGCCCATGCGGACGCATCGCTCGGATAAGCCAAGAACTCGCCCTACTTGAGAGCCTGGTTAAGAGTTGAAACATTCAAATTATATCCCCAGGGGCCAATCTATATAAGTTTAGCTCTGAATTGATTATGTTGGCACACAAACAATTTCTCAAACGAGAATGTCAAATGTGGTATTTTCAAGTTCATATGTTTATAACCCAAACCATTCATTACAGTGATGTCCATGCTGTAAAAGTGAAGAGGAGCAGTTTTTTCTCAGAGGGAGTGACTTACTTGAGAGCCTCAAGCGGCAGTTTACAGTACGCCATGATGAGCTTCTTGAGGCTGAGTGTACTTGTGAAGAACTGTTTGAATGAAGGTGGAACTTCCTTTGTCTTCTTGGTGCTGAATGCATTGCGAGACACGTTCAGGTGGACCATGTTGGTGGCACAGCCCCTCAGTAGTGCGCCAAATATCTACACATCATGACCAAACTAGTGCAAACATCTCGGGACAGGGCGTTATTGAGCAATCACAAGTAACTGATGATAGATGATTCAGTGATGGCTAGTGACTCTATAGGATAAGAATCACTAGTGATTCAGTGGTGGCTAGTGATACAGGATAAGAATCACTGGTGGTTCAGTGGCGGTGGCTAGTGACTCTATAGGATAAGAATCACTGGTGGCTAGTGACTCTATAGGATAAGAATCACTGGTGATTCAGTAGGGCTAGTGACTCTACAAGATAAGAATCACTGGTGGTTCAGTGGTGGCTAGTGACTCTATAGGATAAGAATCACTGGTGATTCAGTAGGGCTAGTGACTCTACAAGATAAGAATCACTGGTGGTTCAGTGGTGGCTAGTGACTCTATAGGATAAGAATCACTGGTGGCTAGTGACTCTATAGGATGAGAATCACTGGTGATTTAGTGGTGGCTGGTAGGACCATAAGACCACATGACATAATGTTTTGTTAATGTATTCACAAAGCTATCATTTAGTAAAAGCTACTCACGGTCTCCAGAGCAATGTCTGTACCAGAAATGTCCAAGTAGGTGATGGTGTTAGGTTGAGCCAAGAAATTACAAAGGTTCTGGAACAACAAGTAATATACAATGTGAAACTTTCAATCTTTAGTGTTAATATGTTCTAACATGTGTTTAATGTTTAACGACAGAAATGTTTCTATGCAATAGTTTTAATAACTATTTGAGTTGGTTGTATGTTAATAAGGGACCTTATTTACAAGCAAACAAAAATTGGGTTGTGAATAACTTTTAGAGTTTCAGTTAGCAAACTTAGGTTTAATACAGAAGACTCTAACAATATTTGCCAACATTTCTAAATTCACTCAATGAACTGAATCTTACAAAAACTCTTCATTGTTTTAGTCTCCTGACTGCATTACAACATTAAATGGTTAAAATGATAATTTTTCAACTAAAACACAATCACGTACCAGTCGTATGTTATAAACATACTAATCAAGTACTGTACAAGGTTTAGAGGTATCAAAGATATTCTAACTAGTCCACTATTTAACAATATTTTAATTTTTAACCTATAGTTTTAAACTCCAGAATTACAGCCAGTCCATATATTGCGTTTCATATATGCTATCTATTCACAAATTATTATTATAAAAAAAAGTATTTCAAAACACGGACCAATTTTTGCTGTGCTTAGTTTTGACAGGGTGTGGTGTGCACTTAGCTAATTCCTAAAATTCTTATTCACCCATCTAAACAGACAGCCAGTCAGATTTTAAAATTATAATTACTAAGAGGATATCCAAATTTATATGCTACAGAGCTTTCAGCGAGAGAATCTTAAGGTTTAAGTTTAATAATAAGATGATTTATATTTATATAGTGTACAAGTTCAGTGAAATCTGATATTAATCAAAAACGAATAGACAAAATAATATTAATTTAATTATTTAAACCATACAAGCATTCAAACACACAAGTCCATCAGAACACAAACCACACATGCAATCTATGGCAAGTGAAGATTTAGCTGGAGATCATGTGCTTCTATTGGAGATATAACATGTCCATTTGTTGTGGCAGCAGTAACCAATAATGTGTCAATGTAAGTTTACTAGCTTAAATAGTGCTTGATAAAATTTAAAATATAAGAAATAAAGTCATGTTATGTTATGTGCTCTTTTAACTATGAGACATCCTAGTGAAGAATCTAAGTTCTCAAACATTTGTTGGTACCATTAAATAAATTTTATTTAATATTGATTTATGTTGCAAATGTAACAACTGAAGAGAGAGGATGGCAAAACATTTCCATTTCCCTTAAACAGATGTCACACATGCATGTCATGTCTAAGTGCATGTTAGTGGACATTAGCGTTTATGGTTACAAACATGTTCCTGTGTTACAGCTCGACTGGCAGTGTGTGGGAACGTTTACAAGACAGTCCTGTATGGTTACAAACATGTTTCTGTGTTACAGCTCAACTGGCATGTGTGGGAACATTAAAGAAGATCAGTCATGTTCTGTTAGTGGCTTTTAACATACAGTCCTGTATGGTCTGTTCGTTTACAGCTCACTGGCAGTTGTGTGGGAACATTAACAGATCTGTATGGTTACAAACATGTTCTGTGTTACAGCTCAACTGGCAGTGTGTGGGAACATTACAAGACAGTCTGTATGGTTACAAACATGTTCCGTGTCACAGCTCGACTGGCAGTGTGTGGGAACATTACAAGACAGGTCCTGTATGGTTACAAACATGTTCCTGTGTTACAGCTCAACTGGCAGTGTGTGGGAACATTACAAGAAGATCATGTATGGTTACAAACATGTTCCTGTGTGTTACAGCTCAACTGGCAGTGTGTGGGAACATTACAAGACAGGTCCTGTATGGTTACAAACATTTTTCCTGTGTTACAGCTCAACTGGCAGTGTGTGGGAACATTACAAGACAGGTCCTGTATGGTTACAAACATGTTCCTGTGTTTACAGCTCGACTGGCAGTGTGTGGGAACATTACAAGACAGGTCTGATAGGTTACAAACATGTTTCTGTGTTACAGCTCAACTGGCAGTGTGTGGGAACATTACAAGACAGATCCAGTATGGTTACAAACATTTCTGTGTTTACAGCTCGACTGGCAGTGTGTGGGAACATTACAAGACAGGTCCTGTATGGTACAACATGTTTCTGTGTTACAGCTCGACGGGCAGTGTGTGGGAACATTACAAGACAGTCCTGTATGGTTACAAACATGTTCCTGTGTTACAGCTCAACTGGCAGTGTGTGGGAACATTACAAGACAGGTCCTGTATGGTTACAAACATGTTCCTGTGTTTAAAGCTCAACTGGCAGTGTGTGGGAACATTACAAGACAGGTCCTGTATGGTTACAAACATGTTCCTGTGTTTAAAGCTCAACTGGCAGTGTGTGGGAACATGGTACTCACGTTGATATCATCACGCAGGTTGTTACCACTGAGGTTCAGGTAGGTCAGGGAGTTGGGCATGAACTTGTTGAGAGAGAGAGCATGCGCCAGTTGGTTCACCCCTTTAGACGAAAGGCCGCAGTGACCCAAGCTTAGATGAACCAATCCTTTTGGTACCCTGGCCAGTGGGTTGCTTAGATGATTGGCACCTGTCAATAACCATCAACACATTCAGCTATCTAACCAAATGAATGAATGCTCATCAAAATTCAATATTGACAACAACCTCGATAATTGCAGTCATTCAAGACAGAATGTGTGTGAGATTACTTCTCATTGACGGACAATTGCATACTTTTCAAATCAGCATAATGTACAGCAGCTTACACTTTTATTTTCAAATTTAATCGTTAAGCTATAAATATTTTCTCTGGTAAGAAATGTAAACATCAAATAAAATAAAGTTTTCTTCTATTTATATATAATTATATATGTGTGTTTTTAGCATTGTCTTATTACCTGTTTAGGCTAGACTTATATATATATTATTAACGCTAATGGTTTGGGGATGAGGAAGGTTGAATTTATATAAAGTGTACCCCCATATGCGTGGGCAGAAGGGAAAATGAGCCTCAATACCCCTGGCCGTGATTCAAACATTGATCTCCCTGTCATAATTAGTATAGTCTAGTGTGGAGGTGAAGCCTTAGACCATGTGGCCACCAAAGCGAGAGTTTATTTACTCTGGCAAAGCTAAGGTGTAACCTACTGTCTTACAAGTAACCAGATTTCACAATAACGCACTTATTAGTGTGAAGTGAAAACTTAAACAATTAAACTAATATATAATATAATGTATATATATAAACTTTGTTTACAAATGATTTTAAGAAGATAAACGAGTATTAAGACAATCGAAATGGCAGATTCCTAAAATCAATATTGTAGTTTATCAAGAAGATACATAAGAAATCATGTGAGCACTTCTCCTCTGATAACGACAAGAAGAACAAGTCCCCTCCCTACAAAGAGGCTTTAGTCACACAATTTTAATTATGTTTTTAAATGATATACAACCTACTATCCAAACAACTGGAGGAGTTCTCGAGAAACCTAATAAACTTTGAGAAACGAGCCATCTCAAATATTTTAGTAGGTTTAGATCTACAATGTCACAGAATGGTGTTTTAAAATAATAAATACATATATAATTCTTAATGAATTGATAAAATACAAAACTGCTTCGGTGGTCAAATAGTTTGGAGTGTCACTACCAATGGTCCGTTGAAGACTGGGAGATTGAACTTCCAATCCTTGTCAGGGCAAGTGAGGGGGGAGGAGGGGGTTTCCTAAATGGTTTTCCACTCGGCCTCCATGTAAATGGGGGTACATTTCCTTTAAATGTAATCTAACTTACCCCTAGCACATTAGAGTAATTAGTACTGAGAGGTTTAGCCTGGACAGGTAATAATATGTGGTGCAAAAAAAAAATACAAAGTTACACTTAAAACTTTCAATCTATGTGAGCAAAGAGTTTTCTTATAACTCATTTGTAAATTAGCAAGAGTTTTGATCTTATGCTACTCCTTCAAGAATATTTTCATGTATTTCAACAGTCCAACCTTTGTGATAAACCCATCCAACCATAAAGGAGCCATAGGTTGTTTTGTATAGAATTCTGTCCAGACAGGTGAATATAATGGTTATCTTTAGTTGAATATCCTGAGTTTGTTCCCTCTCTAACTTCCTGATTAAGCACATTGTTACTCACCATTTCACCAGTGCTGTCACAATCACAATTATAAACACACAATGTATCTTTTTCCATCTTTTCTTTGGCCAAGAATTGATATCAAGTTACAAGTGTTACAAGTAATAGTCAAATTTGTTTCCTGTTATAAAGGCGTTGCTATGATGAAAATGTTGACCAATACTTCAGACACAGTACGTGCCTTACCTCCCTTTCTCAATGGACTTCCCAAATGTAAGCTAAATAAATATATAATACATCAGTACCTTAGACCAGCGGTTTACAAACTTTTTGAATGGTGTACCACCCCAACCGTTTCCTAATTTGGAGTACCACCAAGATAATGTTGAATATTTACTATTTCGATACCTATATTTTTAATGGCGCCCAGGGATATAATAACACAGACTGGCCGGCCGTCAGTGTTGCCACGCCAACCAATGTTTGAATCTGCTTTACTTTTGGTTAGACTATGTCATAATATATTTATGAGATTTGATAGGCCACTTGTTCTGTTTGGCTTCTCATGGCGGGCGTGCGTGCGGTCATAACTGTATGTACCCCAGTTTGGGAACCGCTGTCTTAGATAACGTACCTCAATAGGTTGTCTACATCAACATGGGAATGTAGATTGTTCTTATCATGCTTTCGGTGGATTGATAAAAACAACAGTTTGTTTACATACAAGCAATATTAGTCATGTTTGCATAGGACATCAGGATAGAAATATTAATATGGGAACACAATAGAATGCAAACCATATAGAAGGGAACCAACTCAACAAAGACATGTGACGTCTTGTTAAATCTTGTCGCTCACTAAGACGCGCCGCCAAGAAGAAATTTCGGTTGTCTGCTTCTTAGGAAATCAAATGGTGTAACACGCCGTGCAGAACCGCCTTGTGGAGTTTCCGTGCCGGAACCCTCAAGGTTTCTAGAGAAGAATTATTTTGGGTGTGTCGCGGTGAGCCTGAGTGGGCGGGGGGTGGTGGAAGGAACTGTGCGAGGAAAACGCTCTCGTGCCATTCCAGCACTATTCGGGTGCGTTGTCTTAGTGCCGGCATGTATAGAACTTCAACACATGATTTTTTTTTAGCACCGAGTCTTACTCCTGTTCGGGTTATACGCTTATGTCCTAATTAAGCTAACAGGTTAGGGATTAGGAAGGTTGTATTTAGAGGAAGTGAACCCACATTTGCGTGGAAGGAGAGTGGAAACTCATTTAATGAAAACCACCCCTATTCACTAGAGCGAGATTTGAACCTCGATCTCCCCGTCTTTGACAATCTAGTCCAACATGAGATTAGAGCGTTAGACCACGCAACTACTGAAGTGGGTTATTATTACTGTTGATTTTGATAAGTAAAATGCACATTGGATTGAGGTAGAGTTCTATATAGTTACCAGCAAAGTCATTGTGTTTTTCCTAGTAGATTTAATTAATTAAAAATAGAGGCGTAAAGTGATAAACAGAAGGTGAATATTTACTATAACATTTTGACCAAATTAAATCTATCAACTTCAAAAAACTTACCTTAGCAAAAAATAATCATCACTTCTCAAACAAAATAGTGTTATGTGCAGATTAATTTGGCCATTTAAGCTGAGTTTAAAGTACTCTACACAACTTAATGTAAAATCTATTAGAGTTTATTAGATTCTTAGAATGAATGACAAAGAGGTGGTTTTATTAGTTAAAAGAATATTCCAACCTATATAACCTATCTCAGCCCAAGTTCCACACGGCGGTTCCACGTGGCGCGTTACATGGGCGGACCTCCGCTGTAAAGCGCACAGGGCTGTTTGGCGCGGTTTAGTGGGCAACCAGCTTAACACATGTTTTCACTTGTTTCTATTTGTATCAGGATGTGTTTGGAGAAGTGTACGACACAAATCATGCTCAAGACAACAGAAGGATGCAGGGAAGAGCTAGACCAATACAATCATTCTTTGTTTGGTTTAAAGTTGTACAAGAGGGTGTGAGGGGAAATACCCCTTTTCCTGGTGAGCAGTCAGTTTCGTTTGTATTCCTGATAGTTACCAACAGAGATAACAGTTACTATGCCAATAGTAAGGTAAGTTTTATCTGACAATAAAATATACACAGAAACCATACAAAGTTTAATATTGATTCAACTTTATAAGGAAAATGAGAATAATTGCATCCATTGAGCTATACTAATGTCATGCAGAAAAGTCTACACTACACAATAACAAATTAAGTACGGTATTGATGTCATATCTTGATAACACTAACTATTCACCAAATTCCAGTGATTGATGCATTTTTCATTTATTACAAATGAACGTTTATTTGTGTTTCATTTAAAAACACTTAACATGTAGTTACATTTTTAAAGAGTGAAGTATGTTTTATCAGTGGCGGCTCATGAATTGATTCAAATGATATGCTTGAAGAGAACTTTCTTGAGATTATTTCTGCATTGTTGACCAGAATATGGTTTGATGGAGGTGTCATGAAAAGAGTTCAAGTACGCTCGCTTTTAGGATAATATTAGGATGAGAACTGAAAAAGGAGTAATGATTGCTTCTTTGACAAAATCTATTATTACCCATCAATCCTTAGAGATAATTTTACTCTACCAGAATCCTTCCGGAAGGAGTGTGAAACTACAATACAACTTCCTAAACAAAAGGGATAAAAAAGAAATTTGTAAATGATAACAGAAACAAATATAATAAAGTAAAATACAGGATATGTAACAAAAAAGACGTGTATTTGATTAATTTACTAGCTGTAGTGGCAGCAGTGTACAGTGTGAAATGTGTTCCTCTTTCAGTTTGAATGTGCGAGGGGTGTTTGAAATGAAGTGTTGCTGTTTTTATAGTGTGGTAGTCCTGACTGACAATTACTTTATTATTTACAGGGAATTGTTATTGTTATTGTTATTAGCACCGCGTCTTACTACCCGTTCGGGTTATACGCACTTACGCTAATGTGTAATGGTAGGGTGATTGTGAGATGAAATGGAGGACCTACAGTTTAACGTGGAATCCGAACCAGGGTAGAGGCCTGGCATTCCTCACATTCACAAGTTGTGATTAATACACGTCTTGTCAGAGGTGAAGGAAGGGTTTGGCAATCAGATAAATCTGTGCCGGGACCGAGGATTGAACCCCGGACTCCCAGCACAGAGGTCTGACACCTTACCCCTAGACCACCAGGTCACCTACAGGGAATTCCCGCCTCTTTAGGAATCATAGGTTTTTTTAACATAATAATGCATGTTTTCAATATTTATTTATATTTTAATGACTTAGTTCCCAATGTAGTTCTTGAAATTATTTTTTTTAAAGTTCAAAGATATGTTGAAGATATGCCGATAGATTTGTGTGGGTATGAATGAAGGAAATTTGTAAGCAATCTCCATAAGTTATTAAAAAGCTATCTTAGTTTAAGATAAGAAATAGTGTATTAGTTTTTACTCTTCAGCTCGACTCTACCCAGCTAACACATCACAAGGGTATTGGGGGGTGTTTAGAAGGGCGGTGGGCACACTGGCTTATACCTTTTAAAATTTGGTATTAAGAAGTTATGCTGTAAGATATGTGATATCACAGGCCACAGCTGTCACACAATACCATGGACCATTGCATGAGTAATGAGCACTTATGTTGCATCTAGCATATATTACAATCATTATATGATAATTTACAACTCAATAGCAAAATATATGTTTGATAGATAGTGTCTACCATGATGTTTGATCGTGACGTATAATAGTTGTGATCTAGTGTTTTATGGAACTTGTCAAGTTTATTGTTTTAAATTACTGCAAATAAGAACTTGTACTCAACCTCAGCTATAGAATAATACGGTAAGATAAGTATTGGAACCCTTCAATTGATATTTTGTGTCCTAAATGTGATGTATAAATAAACATTTGTAAATCAGAGATTTATCACCTTATTTATGATACATTGTCTCACTTGGTGATGCATTGTACTGCCTATCAATAATTGAATGTGATGCAAATCAAAACATGGTTTGGATAAGTTATTTATTAATGGCAAGTTACCACAATTTTAGTAATCCCTATTCACATATTGACTGTAAATAAATACTTTAATTTCCAATATATTGCTTGGAAATTTAAATAAATAACAAATAAAGGTGGTCAAACACATTATTGAGATTTAAGAGCTAACCAGTTGTAGCTTCGTTGTCGCAGTCACCCAATCTTGGTTCAACCTTTAATCACCAGGTATCATGTCAAGTAGAGGTAAGTCTAAAGAAAATAGAAAGGTGGCGCCACTTGGAAGAATGTGATGTCATTGCTTACATCAGCCATGAAGCACACGTCACCCAGCACACCAGATATTAGGCTTTGGACATAGATACATTAAATAACCTTGTATTTGGAATGGAGACAAAGAATTGTGTTTCAATTGTTTTATTTGCTAGTAGTTTGCAAGAGATGAGTTGTGCCTAGTCATGGACAAGATTAATATTTAAAGGACCAGTGGTGTACCCAAACATTTTATTTGGGAGGAGCATACAATGTCTTAAGCTACTATGACTGTACCAGTTTTTTTTAAATTGGGAATTGTATATGTACTTTTGATGTGCGTAGCACCTTCTGAATATAATGTACCTTAATCATAGCCTTAAAATTTAGCCTATATATTTTCCACATTTGTATAGCTCTATATTTGCATAACTCTGTGTTAATTAATGTTTTATTATTTTATTAAAATTAATTTTGATCTTCCCCACTTTCCCTACTTTGAGAGAGCTACTGTAAAGGACAATACAAATTAAATTAAATATCCCTTTCATTAGAAAATGTTTGTATGTAGTTAGATTTTAAAAGTTCCCTTAAAAATTTATTCCAAGCAAATTAAATGTTAAAATGAATTCATCTGTCAAAGTTTGATCTTTAATAGATATAATTACATAGTAAAAGTTCAACAGACAGTTCCATGCGTCTTTCATATGTGTTGGGCTAGCCACTTCAGGTGTTATCCATACACCTCTTCTGAATTAGATATTCATAAAATGAGGTGTATCTACAACACTTTTATACTCTTTGGTGTCAAAAAACCTCTAAATACTCGACCAGTGTATGTTTAGTAATCTAGTCACTCAATGAGCTGACTCAAAGAGTCAAGTGCAATTCTAACCTACTTTAGACTGATGAGTTATTGGTTGAGAGTAAGGCTTAAAATTTATATAAAATCTATTTCCTGCTTTAAACAAATATAAATCAAAACAGTCAATCATCATCATTTGACGTTTCCGCCTCTGCGGGTCGTCTGTCCCATCCTCTTCCATTCCTGTCGATCTTTCCAAACTTCTCCCTCGGCCACGTGTCTCCAGTTCTCTCCTTTAGCTTCCATGTCCTTCTGTCCTTGGTCCATCCATCTTGTCCTTGGTCTTCCAATAATTCTTCTACCCTTCTCTTTGTTCTGTAAGGCTTTCTTAGGAATTCTGTCCTTCTCCATTCTCATCACATGAACTAGCTACAGCAACCTTTTCCTTTTCAGTGTCTCTTCTAATTGTGTTATTTTTAAACCATCCCTAATTATTTAGTTCCTTCTCCTGTCTCTTTTTGTTACAATCATACTGCCTCTCAGGAATCTCATCTCTGCTGCCTGCAATCTACTTAAATCTCTCTTTGTCCCTGTTTTGTCATATTTCCTGGATCTCACTGTTTGCATTTATCTTACTTTCTAGATAGAAGAAATCTTCCACCTTTTCGAGTTCCTTTCCATCGATTGTTACTTTCTTTGCTGGGTTTGTGTTTCTACCCACCTTCATCATCTTGCTCTTTTCCACATTCTCGTCCAATCTATATTGTTCCATCGCTCCTGCCCATTTAGCTAGTTCTCTCTCCAAGTCATCTTCCGACTCCTCCTCCATCATCCACGTATATCATCACCTTCTGTCCCCTCAGGTTTATGTGAGCCTGGACTTGGGCTATAATGTCTTCCATTACAATATTCAATAGGATCCATGCTCCATCCAACTTTTTAGCTTCACTAAGCCTTATCCTCTTCCTTGTCATTACCTTCATTTCACACTTCACAATACTAAATTCCATTCCACACTCTTTCCCTTCCTCATTCCATTCTTGTAATTACTTTTCCTGTACTTTGACTTCCTTCTCCCCAATACTATCAAGTCATCAGCAAACATCATGGATTTAATTCTTTCCTTCCAGAGTTTTCCTCCCACTTAGTTCATGACCATTTCCATTACCATTACAAATAGTAATGGTGAAAGGGCACTCTATTTTTTGTTTGGAACCACTCCATCCTCTCATTCTCCATCTTAAAACAACTCCTGTTATCCTCATATGCTTTTTACTTTAATTACAACTCCTCTTTCCACTCCAGCCTCCTCCATCACTTTCTCCCCTTTCTTTCATTTTATTTCTTATTCTCTTTTCCAGTCTTCCAGTACCTTGTTCTCCTTCCAAACCACTCTCAGCTCCCTGTACAACCATTGTATTCATGTTTCTCCTGCAGCTCTTATTGTTTCCACAGTCAGTTCGTGCACACCCAATGTTTTTCCTTGTTTCATTCTATTGAACGTATCATCTACCTTTTATCAAGTGACCTGCTCCCTCCTCTTCTGATCATCTCGCTTCATGCTCCTAATAAAATTGTCATTGTTGCAATGCATACAATTTTTACTTTAATTTTGTAGTTTGTAGTGTACCTAACATTTTATAATGTCAAAGTTTGATATTGAAAAACAATATTTATAACCAATATATACTGCTTTTGGGGAAAGAGTGGGACCTAATTTTGAGTATGCATGAAATTATTTGAAATTATAACCAATCCCATGGTATAATAGTCAGAGCCTCTGGTTGCTGGCTTAGAGGTGCCGGGTTCGATTCCCGGTTGGTACAGGGGATTTTTATCGAAAGGGGAATAATTCCCATGGTCACCAGGATTTGGTTAATTAGGCATAGTTAAGACTAAGATCCTCAGTGGCTCCACCTGTCATATTCAACATCATCATCTCCTCATCTAGTCTGGACAGTGGACATGGAAAGAGCTTTCAATACATTCGGGCTTCAGTACATTAGTACTGGCTAATCTTTCCACAAAACTGAGCTAGAGATTGATGTAGCCCAGATGCCCAGATGCAAAATAATAATAATAATAATAATTATTATTATTATTATTATTTTATTATTACTTTTTATTATTATTATTTTTATTATTATTTTAATTATTATTTTTACTATTATTTTTACTATTATTTTTATTATTATTATTATTATTATTATTATTATTATTATTATTATTATTATTATTATTATTATTATTATTATTATTATTATTATTATTATTATTACTACTATTATTATTACTACTATTATTATTACTACTACTATTATTACTATTATTATTATTATTATTATTATTATTATTATTATTATTATTATTATTATTATTATTATTATTATTATTATTATTATTATTTTAAATTTATTATTTATTTTAATTTTTTTATTATTATTATTATTATTATTATTATTATTATTATTATATTATTATTATTATTATTATTATTATTATTATTTTTATTTTAATTTATTATTATTTTAATTTTATTATTATTATTATTATTATTATTATTATTATTATTATTATTATTATATTATTATTATTATATTATTATTATTATTATTATTATTATTATTATTATTATTATTATTTTATTATTAAGTGTTTTACATATACTTACATCTGTATGCATTCATACTAATTTAGTAATAAGTAAGTGAGCGACATAAAAAAAAATACATTCTACATCCCCCATTAAATGTATTATTTAAGTGTATAAATAGCTTTCAGGAACATCAATATTGAGAAAGTTTTCTTTAATGTCATTTTATGGACACCCAAGTGCAAATGTCACAAGCCGCCACTGATATTTGGTAAAGGTTTTGATACAAAGCACATTAAATAAATATTTGCGTTATTTCCCCACCTATAAACAGATCAATTGTTATCAAATACACGCACGTCTACTTCATGCAGCTAAAACTAAACATTGAACAAGTGTATGAACCAAATGGGATATTAGTCGGGTGAAAATAAAACTGAAAGGCACACCTTGCATTATTTTGGCAATAATTCCACACAAACTAGATGCACCTACAAAAAATAAAGAGAGAAATCACACTTAAATATATAAAAACATCAATGTGCAGAGTCAAATGACAACACAATATAATGTAAATTTAGCATGGACTTCAAACAGTGTGTGTCTGCGACAGTGCCGTAACTAGTGTTAAATGTGCCCTGCGCAAGGTTTTATTTTTAGGGGGGAGGGAGGGGAAACAATAATAATAAAACAAATACGATATAAGGTTTTTGTACACAACAAATATACACTTTTCTTGCTTTCATTTCAGCAAACTCACTGAATACATCATTATAATAATTAATATATTTAAAGTTTATATTATTTAACCGAAATTATGGAAATATTGGATAATCGTTCTTGTCCTATAGTCAATCTTCAATAAGTTTCAATTAATTTTAACGTCTCTCACAAGTAAAAGAATAAACGGCAAGAGTGAGAGAACAACATATTATATATTCGGATATGACTCAATTAATACCAAGTCATGAAGAACCTATAAAATATCAACGAGCGTTGCTGTTTTAATGTTTTGTATTAGTGTCAAGGATTCAAACTTAAAGCTTTGAATTTCACATGTGTTTAAATCTTTGTTATACTTAATAGCGAGATCTGAAGCTGATTTTTGTAAATGAGCAACCCTCGTGGATTTTAAAGATGTATCGATTAGTCCTGCGATTCAGTCATTCAGATGTTGGCGAGCAGAGTGCGTCAAGAGCACCCAGGAACAGAGCAATGAACCACTAAATAATGCAAATTGCCTGTTTGGAACGGACAGCAGAGCGCAATGGCAACATTTAAAATAATGTGATTTGACTTTTTTGTTTGTGTTCTATTTCAGGACCCCCTATGCACCTGTTGTACCTTCCTAGTCACGGCACTAGTCTGCACCCTATGCACCTATTGTACCTGCTTAGTCACGGCACTAGTTTGCTTCATTTCACTCTCTAATGAATTAATTACATAAACTGTAAATCAGTTAATTAAGTCAGCTTTTGATAAGATTGTAAAATAAAATGAGAAATATGTTCAATGTTGGAATCATTATCTGGAAAATCTTTTCTATAAATAATAAAACGTTACATCAAAATTTAATTTCATTACTAATTTTGGTAATCAGTCATGTTACAATTCAATTAAAATTTAATCTAACTATGTTCTAAATCAGTTCACTTAAATTAGAAAATAAGTCACATTAATCTTAACTACACATAAATTTGAAGTCTGCTATTTAATAAAAATGCAACATCAAGAATACACTTATAGTGAAAACCAGAATTATTACAAACACAATTTTTTTGTTTCTGTCATGTTGAGTTTAGGGCAACAAATGGAACATTTTCAGTAGGAAATGGAGGGAAAATACTTCGGTTTAAATCTTTTTTTTTTGTTGATGAAATTGGTTTTAAGTATCAGTTCACACTTGAGATACTTAAATACACATTAAATAAACATTATTTGTAATAAAACACTGAGCTAAATCATGGTTAAAATTTAGGGGGTTGGGGTAAAAACATGATAGCCCTCATAGGCCTTAGTGATTAATATTAGAGTAGAAATTGTTTAGATAAACTATTTTTAAACAATTTCTAATGCAGTATCACCAAGAAAAGTGTGCTACCTAGCCTTCCTAATTTTAACCATGAATAAACATTAGAGAATTTCTAAGATTTTTCAGTAATGATGAAAGTTTTGGGATATTTTGATTTCTCACATTTTAATTCACGAATTTCTGTATTTTACACTAGCCTAGTAATTAGTTATAGTTATTATATTAATCTAAAATCCTGAACTTTATATTGAAAATGTAAAAAATGAGCATATATTGTCTAAAAAAAGTTAACAAAAGTAAAGTTGGCTGTCCTTGTGACAGTTTAAAAATTGTGTTGCCCAAGAGTAAAGAGAAATGGTCTAAATGTAGTAAACACAACTCACCTTTGTCTTCGATCAAGTTGTGCGAGAGGTCGAGAGTATGCAAAGGAGTATTATTGTTGGCTATTAGCGCTAAGGAGAGTTTATGAGCGAACTCCCTGAAAGACAATTAGTCAAATTAAATCAAATACCAACACAATACAATTAAATCAAATACCAAAATGTGTAAATATCTGATAAAAAATTATTAAATCTAAGATGAAATAAAGTACAGGAAAAATGAATAGAAACGGATAAAAGTGGGCAAACATAATATGGATATTACAATGAAAAGAAGTACACAGTTCACACTTTACATTGCTGCCACTAGACAAAGAGGAAATGCTTGGCTTTTGAAGAAATGATAGTTACCAGCCAGTGTAAAACAAACAACGCAACTTCCTAAAAGAGGAAACAAAAAAATCAAAAATGGAAGGAAAAGTAGATAGGTGAAAAATGATAGGAACATGTAAAAGGAACGATAAACATAAATTAGGCCAAACACAGGAAATGAACAAATTGGGTGTCAGTATTTAATGAAATTCTCTAAAGAAAAGCTCGTTTCAATTTGTACCTTAGATAAAAGATAAAAATAAACAAAACATATTAGTAAAGTGAATTAATAAAACAGTAATATCTGATATGTAGATAAAAGTTGCTTATGGGTCAAATCTTGTTAAACAGCAGTGACAAGAATAATGAGATTGTATTTGGAAGTTGTGGCGAGAAATGTATAAAAATTATTAGAAGCTAGTGAGGAGATAGGTTTATAAGTGAGCGCTGAAATGTATATGATCACACAGAGAACAGAGATTGGGGTTTATAATTTATAGATTACTGAGAACAACACATAATTTAACATGGTTAATGAGTTTAAATATTATGGAACAACTTTAACTAGCAATAACGATATTAGATTGGAAGTTATGAAAATAATACAGTCGGGGAAATTCATGTTACTACTTGGTCAGTAAGTTGTTGGCGTCTGGCCTGCTGTCAAGAAATGTAAGTCTCAGAATATACAAAACTGTAACTGTACCGGTTGTTATCTACGAGTGTGAAACGTGGTCTCTTACCTTACATGACAAACAATAATAATTAGGGTGTTGAAAATGAGGTGCTACCGAATAGTGGAGGAGGCTACATAATAATGAGTTGCATACCCTGTACTCATCACAATAAAGTGTTAGGACAATCAAATCTCATAGATTAGAGTGGACAGGACATGCATCATGAATGGGAGATTCTAGAACTATGTTCAGGGTACTGACTGGCAACCCCAATGGGAATACCTAGATACAGATGGGAGGATAACATTAGAATGGAGCTGAAAGAGATAGGGTTTAATGAGGTGGACTGGATAGAACTAGCTCAAGATAAAGATAGGGTGTAATGAGGTGGATTGGCTAGAACTAGCTCAAGATAGGGATAGATAGGGCACTTTTTTAAGTGCGGCAATGAGTTTTTGAGTTCCTAATGCCATAATTAAACCAAGGAAAAATGGTGCCAAACAGTGATTTTAAATTAAACATTGAAAAGAGGAAAGAAGGGCAAGATCTACACACTTACCAGAAAACTGAAGGCCTAAAGTTCACAATTAAAACACAACAGAACACATAATTATGAAATTTTCAGGGTACATCAGTCCCCTCTTCAATAAAACGGAGTAAAACACAGAGTGGACTATGGCAGCATATCTAGAGGTTGATCATAGTCACTTTGATGCTGTTGTTGCCCGTTTCTTGATTTATTTATTTTTTGCTTTGATTCTGTAGTTGCCATTTCACACATGTGTGTTGACTGTTTATAATGTTTTATTAATATTATATTTAATTACTAAATGATTGAATTAAATTATTTATTATTGTTTACATGGGAATGATTGACTGTTGTGAGTAGGCTTGTTTGGAAGAAAAGGAAAGGTTATCTAAGATTGAGTGCCTGGATTTGGTAATATATTGGTGAGCAAGTTCCCATGTACAAAGCTGGGAAGTATGCAACTATGGGAGGGCTCATATAACTCTAGTACTATAGCCTGAGGCAAAATCTGAATTATGTGTTTGGGCATGGTTTGTCAGGGTTGTTGTGGATGGTGTCAAAACAATGACCATTGATTCATTGTCCGAATGCTCCTGTCGTGAGGCCAATGTATTCAGCAATGCAGTAGTTGCATTGTAGCTGATGTATAACATTTTCTGTGGAGCAGTTGTGCAGTCATAGTGGCCTTTAATGGAATATTCCATTTGTGTGAGTCTGCTGTTGAATGAGGTGGAAAGTTGGTGAATTTCGCAGGTACTGCATCTACAATTGTTGCAAAGGTAGGAACCTTTCTTTGGCTTGATGTTTGTTGTTGTTTGTGGCTTGGTTCGGCAATTTAGAGTGAACCAGAATGTTGCAAAAATTAGGGGGGGGCGTTTGAATGTGATTCTTGGAGCACTGTTGAGAAGATTTTGTGAGAGAAGTGATGAGGTTAGGAAAATGTAGCCTGTGTTTAGGATAATTCTGAGTTTGTCTAGGCTTTCATAATTCTGGGTGGTGAGTGGTATGTCATTGGAAGGTTGTTTCTTGATAGGCTCTTTATAAGATAGGGCTCTGTTTATTTGACTGTTGACTCTATGTTTAGGGTATCCTCGGGCTGTTAAAACCTTGAAGTGTTATCGACATAGCTTGTTAAGGTCTTCTTCCTAAGAACATATGCGTTTGTCTCTGGTAGCTAGTCTATAGGGTAGAGAGTGTTTTACATGAAGAGGATGGTTGCTTTGGAAATGGAGGTACTGTTGGTGGTTGGTGGCTTTGGTGTGGACTGTGGTGTTAATGTTTCCGTCATGAAGATTTATTTCCAGATTCAAGAATATGGGATGATATTGTGAAATGTTCCAGGTGAATCTGAGGACGCTATGGTTGTTTAACCTGTTCAGGAACTGTGATCAATTAGTTTCAGAATCTGTCCAGATCATGAAGATGTCAATAAATATCATCCAGCAAAGCAGTTGCAAGGGTTCAGATCGCAAATGTTTGTCCTTAGTTTGACTTATGAAGTGGTTAGCATAGGAGGGGCCCATACGTGTAGCCACTGCCGTCCCTCGGATTTGGAGGTAGTGTCTGGCCAGGAAGCGGAAATTTTTCTTTTCAAGCATGAGGAGGGCAAGTTCCGGATTCAGAAAATGTTCCATTGCAGAAAGTCCTTGGGTTTGGGGTATATTGGTGTAAAGTGAAATGACATCTATGGGGACCAAGAATGCATCGATGGGGATTTCATTTTTAATGTCTTGTATGTGGTTGAGAAAGTGATTTTCATTCTTACTGTGTAAGGGAAGTTTTTGGGGTAGAGGTTGAAGAGAGTCAACCAGTGCTGAAATGCGTCTGGCAGGGGCCCCACAACAAGCGAGATTGGAACACCTTCCCTTAGATATATACTACATCTACTAGTGTGATATAGTTATGTTTAACTATCCAACTATTACAAAGACAATACTGACCATTTGACTGCTAGATTGTCTAAATACAATTCTTCTATACTAAGAGACTTCTTCATGACGTGCAGAATCCGTTCCAGTGATTCGTGGGTCAGCTTCATGCCACTTGCACGCAGCTTGGTGAACCATGTGTTGTACTCCAGAGCACTGATAATAGGTACAAGATCCCTGAAACAAAGTGAACACCTATATTACCGAGACACTTTGGTTTAAATCCTGGTGCAAATCACCAGGTATGAGGCTTTAATAGACGTCACATCAGGATTCATTGAGAGGCACTGCCCGGGTTATCTGATATTCACACTGATAGAGTACGAAAAGAAAAATATAGCTCTCAGGAAATGTATCTGGAGTTCCGTGATGAGGGTGGGAAATCATTTATTTGAAGTCTCCTGAGTAGATTCAGTAAGATTAGAGCCCCAATCTCTCCATCAACAGTCGTCCTGACTAGACAATACCAACGGCTTTGTACACATGTACCAGAATATCACAAACTAATTTGATTTATATTTAGCTTTACTCTTGGCTCACTCACTTCTGGTCTAAATGGTCAAAGTCCCTCAAACAGAGCTCACGAGTGTCGTGGGAAAGGTAAATAGTGTCGACATCCTGGAACAATAAACAAACAACATGTACTATGAAGATTGATATTTTGTTAATAAAAGGTTGAGAGTTGCAGCCCCACTTACCCAAGAGACCTCGTCCCTGTAGGGCATGCCATGATAGTCGCACATGCAGGCATACTGAGTGGAGAATCCCCCGCAGGGACCTACACTGCGCTTGTCACAGCCACAATCTCCCTCGTGCAGTTGCTGAATGCGCTTGGCAGGAACAACATCCACTTTCCGGATTATATGCCTAAAAACATCAACCTCCAATGTAACAAGATAAAACTAGCATTCACAAGGGTATTTTAATATTGTATAGTTGCCAGCCTTTCAAGATAAAAATGAGTCAAAGTTGCCCCTAGTAGGATTTATTTACAATGCATGTATCATGTGCGTGCACACACACTTATGACACATTACCACACTTTGTGTAAAACCACACACACACATACACATAAACATATAACAGGCCAAACAAAATTAAATCAATTTATTATCATGAAAAAATACTTCTTCTAAATAATGAACAGAACCCGCAAAATTTCATAAAAATTAACAATTAAGGGCCTTTGTGTTTACTTTGACTATCTATAGGTGTAAATAAGATATTTTGCTATTTTTCACTTTAAAGAAAGTACATCTTTCCAACAGCCTGCTATATCGTCTACAAATCCACATGAATCTTACAGAAGATTGTCACATGCACCAAGTTGGTGAAAATAAGTGGAAATCCATGAAGTGTCGTCATATCATTTGCATTATGTTGTGAATGTATTAATATAGCGTAAGTTTATATTTGTTTGTGTGACAAACCAAATAACTGTATTGAATATTATAATTATATCAGACTGGTACAAATATTGGGCGCAGGTATAATTACTCTTGTACATAAAAAATGTCAAACAATCTAGCATACGTGTGAACATCTGAATAATAATGATAATGATGATAATAATAATAATATTTTTATTATTATTATTATTATTATTATTATTATTATTATTATTATCATTATTATTATTATTATTATTATGATGCTGATGATGATGTTTATGATGGTGATGTGATGAATGATGATTAGTGAATAATTAAAGTAGAAGAAGAAGGAAAAGTAAAATATAATAAAATAAAATACAAACAACAACAATAATATCAATAATAACAAAAATAATAATACTAATAATAATAAACTGTTTCCAGCCTGTGGCTGGGTCAATTTAGTAAAATGCATCCATCTTCCTCTATTCTTACAGTTTTCTTCTCCTCTCACTTGCACACTTTATATTATCTGCTAGTCCCCTATCTTTCTTGGACTCCTTTGTGGTCTTTATCCTACATATGTCATCTCCATTTTCTTTGCTTCCTAACTTCTTCATCCTCATTACATGCCCACACCATCTGAATCTTGATTCCTCTACTATCTCATGTACTCCTTGTACCCCAACTTTTTCATTCCTAATCTTGTTTCTCCTCGTGACAGCTAACATGCTCCTCACAAACTTCATTTCCTTGGCCTCCACTTTCCTAGTCTCTCTCTTACATTCACTGTCCATGTTTTTGTTGCATGTGTGACAATGGGTACAAAGTATGCTCTGTACAACACTTCCTTACACTTTAAGGACACTTCTCTTCTCCATAGCTGGTCTCTTACACACCTATAGAACAACTCTCCCTGCTGTCCTCTTCTCAATACATCCTCTCTACTTCCAACTTTTGCCTCAATCATGCTTCCAAGATATTTTACTTTTTGTATGCTTCTCAGCTCTACTCTAACCAATGTTATAGTCTAATTAGGCCTTATCCTCTTCGTTGTCATTACCATCACTTCATATGTCACCATGCTAAATTTAATCTTATACTTTTTCACTTCCTTTTTCATTCCTATAGCTGTTCCTGTACTTCCTCTTCCTTCTTCCCCCATACCATCACGTCATCAGCAAACATCATGGCTTTCAAGCTTTACTCCTCGAGCATTCATCCCACTTTGTTCATGACCATTTCCATTACCACTATAAATATTAATGGTGAAAGGGCAATCCCCTGCTTCCCCCCATATTTTATTTGGAACCACTCTGTCCACCCTTTCATCGCCTTAACGCAGCTCCTGTTATCCTCATACATGCCTTTCACTCTCATTACAATTCCTTATATGCTTTCTCCAGATCTATATATACCAATTCTTTCCCATATTCATACCTTCCTTCCATCAGCTGTCATATGGCAAAAATTAAGTCTATTGTAGACCTCTGTTCCCTAATTCCTTGCTGTTCCTCTCTCCACCTTCCTTTCATTTTATTTCTTATTTTTATTTCTTTTTCCAGACTCTTCTCATATATTTTTGTACAATGGCACATTAGCATTATCCCCCTATAATTTATACACCTCTTACTGTCTCCTTTCTTGAAAATATGTATTATAACTCCCTTTTCCCAGTCTTCTGGTGCTTTGTTCTCCTTCCAAACCACTCTCAGCTCCCTGTATAACCATTGTATACCTACTTCCCCTGCCGCCCTTATCATTTCCACAGTCAGTTCGTCCACACATGGTGCTTTTCCTTGTTTCATCCTCTTTAATGCATCCTCCACCTGTTTCCATGTGGAACCTCTTTCTTTCTCTTCTACTATTTATTGCTGCTCCTCCATCTCACTATGATCCCTTTCCTCTTCCAGGTTAAACAGCTTCTCAAAATATCTCATCCATAGTACCTTTGCTTCCTCTTTTGTCTTCAACGTTATTCCTTCTTCATCCATCATTTTAACTTCTAATCTTTTCTCTCTCCTCCTGTTTCTTACTTGGATATATAACACCTTCTTACTTCCTTCCACATTCCATTCCAACATTTTCGTCCATTTTCTGCATCCATTCTTTAGGATTCCCGTAAAACTTGCTTCGCTCTTTTCTTCTTCTTCTTATATTCTTCCTCTGTTTCCTCATTCCTACTCTTAAAACTCCATCTGAATGGTTTTATTCTTCTCCTCCATTGCTTCCTTCCTCCTGTCGTTTCACCCTGTCGTTTCACCTCTTCACTTCCTCTTATTACTTGTCCTCCCACATACCTCCACTGCAGTTCCCATGAGACTGTCCTCAAACTTTTCTCATTCCACCTCTACATTTTGCATCTCATCCTTGGGTATTAAGCTTCTTGCCTTTCTTAGGTACAGTTCTCTCTCCTCTTCATTTTTTAGCCTCCAGATCCCTATTCTTCTTTCTGGTCTTACTACCTTTCTCCCACATTCCCATCCCTTTATGTCTGCCACAACAACCTGTGGTCACTATCTACGGACACACTTGGTATCACCTTGATGTTTACCCCATCCTTCCTTCCCTTACACCTCCTCAAACCCTACTCTCTTTTCCTACTTTTGCATTCAGATTGCCCATTACGACCCGACAATCGTTTCCCACCCCAAACTTATATTTTACTTCCAAGAAGATGTTTAGTGAGTGCATGGCAACATTGTAAACAAACTTTAGTTTTACCATGGAGGAATGTGATGTCACATCTCATATTACTACTTTACATCAATTACTGTTTCCAACCTATGATCTGGCTCAGTTTTTTATCCAAGCCATATAGTTTCCACTACTGGCTTGCTATGTCTGTCGTAGCTTCATATGCCTTATAAGATAACTTAAGACTAGAATAGGCACAACATCCAGTCCCAGGCCACTTATTTATCACTATGAAAGGGTAAACCCACATTTCACCAATGATATATTTTCGGTCATGCCAGGAATCGAACCCAGGACCCTTCAGATCAGTATACAGACATGCTACTGACTTAGCTAAGGTGTTGGATATCACATAGTACTGTATGTCTAGTATAAATGCTTCACACTCCCTCCTGATAAGCTCCCGAGAGAATAAAACCTAGGTCGGGGAATCAAGTGGTTAGTATTTTCTTCAAGAGACAGCCATTACATCTTTGTTCAGTGGCAGCAGTGTAATGTATGAGGGGTTGTTAAAAATGATCAAATGATAAGAGATAAGAAAGGTTACTGAACGGATGCACCAGCATTCCTCTAGATTATGTTATTAATTGACAGTATATGGATGTAGATGTTATACTTATGAACCTTTTATACCTTCTACTATGTATTAAATTTAACGTTTCAACAATCATGGTATCCACACTAAATTATAATACTTGATCAAATACATATTGGATTTAAAAGTGTAATTAATAAAAATTTGTGTGGTATCAACAAATTCATGTTGATCTTCTTGTCTAGTCTAGTATTATAAATGTCCAAAATGACCTGCATTGGTGGTTGCATGGTATTAACCCACATTAGGGGGTGAGATCATGGTTCAATTCCCAGTCGGGTAGTTTTCTGTGAATGGTTTCTTAGTCTTCCTCATCCCTACTCTATTAGCATAGTTTATGTCTCAGTGCTGCCAATATTTGCTTAGTACAGAATTTCCTGGGTTTTCCAGACACTGTAGAAAGTTGTAGAGAAGGAATGAAATTTAATCTTTCATAAAATTAATTAAAATAGAACATTTGTTATTCTAAATAAAGTGGGGTGATCCAATTTCATATAGCCAAAATTTCGGTTAATTTGTAAATTCGAGTAGTGGTGGTAAAATAAACATTTATTCTGAAACACATTTTATGATAGTAAACTTTATTGAAAGTTCATAAAATATGTAATATGCAATCCTGAAATACTGTATGAATTAAAATTGTTTTAATATAATGCTATAAGCATTTCAATATTAATAGAGTTCTCAATGACTGAGAGCTTGAAGTTCAAATCTCGATTGAGTGCACTGACGGTGGTTTAAAAAAAATCCACTTTATCTCCACACAAATGTGGGTACACTTCCTCTAAATATAAACTTCCTCATCCCTAAAACCAGTGGCGTAATTAGTATATAATCGTATAACCCGTAACAAGTAGTATGATGCGGTGCTAAATAAAGATAGAGTTATACATTTATTCCATGTAGCTATACATACATAACATCTCGACTAAAAAAACAACGGTGTTTAAGATTCGGATGGACATCTCCAAGTTTTGCAAATCTCTCGTCCAAGTAGTTCCATGTATTATCACCTCACTAGAGGTGCGCTGCTGTAGTTATGGCAGTCACCTCACCGACCCCTCTCACCCCCTCTATTTTAACCCCTTTTCAGAGTGTCCTTACATTCCACAGACAGACCCCCCCCCCCCCCCCCCCCCAAGCACCAATCCTTTCAACTTTTGTTACTTGCTACTCAACAAAAGACAATCTATCCCCGTTATCATTTCCATGATGCCGGGTTTTTAGCCGATATCTCGGGGTCTGTAGAATGACGTCCAAAGTCATAGGACTAGGGCTCGAATCCCTGTCAAAGTATAATGTTTCTGAGCTACCTTGGGAAATCATTATCTACAGTAAATTGTTACATTTTTATTTAGTTTATCTATTACTGTAGGAAATATATAAATATATATTTTATTCCCTATACTAAAAATATATATAGCCATTTCTTTTTGTTTTTTTCAATGACATAGTTTTTACGGTCACTACTTACGCTAATTATTTAAATACATGATATAAGGAGGTTAGAATTAAAATAAGTGCACCACAATTTGTTTGTACAGAAGATATAAAAACCAAAGTGAAAACCACACTTTCTTCCAGGTGATTGCCTGATAAAAAAAAATTTGAAATATATTTTAAAAAATTAATGAGTTAGAAAAAGGTGGCCAAAGGTGGTGAAAAATTGTAATTTTTAAAATTTTATTTCAATTAAATATAATTTACGTACTATACGCCTACTTCACTTTACAAATAGGCCCTATTGTTAAATTTTTTCGAACACCCTACTAACAAGAACATTGTATTTTATGATCTGAAAAAAATCAAAATTAAATAAGGCTCGCTAAACCATGTTTCCATTTAAAATTATTAATTTATTGCTATATGATTATAACCCGTCCAAAACCAAGTCTTTTCTTTTTTATTGCTACGTTCAGAACACATGTTATTAACGGCTTAATCTGATTGGGTAGAGATGAGGAAGGTAGCTAAGAGGAAGTGAACCCGCATTTGCATGGAGTAAAGATGGGAAAACCAGAGTGATATATCACTTATGAAAAACCGTTAAAGATATATATATATATATATATATATATATACATTTAACGGAAAAACCATCTCCAGTTCACGCAGATGAGATTCGAACCATGACCTCCCCATCAATGGCGATCAAACCAACGGCAAGCAACGGCTGTGGGTAACTAAACTTTGTAAACTAATATTTACTTTGTCTCGACACCTTGGAGTGAAAATATTGTGATCGTCAAAAATTCGAAACCGAGATTTTGAAAATTGTTGACGTTTCATAACCCCCTGAAACAAAAAAAGTTGTTTCCGCAATGCCATCTGACTGTTTGTACCTTAGTTTGGGCTAGAACCGAAACCATTTTACCGTTTGGGCTACAACTTTGTATCTGGGGTTTAAATAAGAGCCCCCCCCCCCCCCCCCCGTCCCCGGGGGATTTTTGAAATTTGATATCTAACCCTAAATTTAAGGCTAGTTTATTGAAAGGCAAAAAGAGAATAAATCTATTTTATCGAAATTTACTCTAATGGTTTTGATTAAATTTGATATCTAAACATAGTTTATCATTATAAACAAGATGGACATTTTCATTTTCTCATGAACATGACTTTGAGGGTACTTTACATAGGACAGATTTTCAAATTTTCATCATTTCTCCGTAACTATTTGAGACTCGTAATATCTTATTATTTTAAAGTTGTAGTATATTATGAAATGTAAAAATCTTTTTTTTTATAAAACCAATAAATTTTTAGCTATAAACAAATATATATATATATATATATACTTTTTAATCAGGGGTGTAGTGGAGTGGGATCCCTGGTGAACGCCGTTCTGGCACTGCTTTTCGTGGCAAAATATTTTTTTTAAATGTTTAGTAAAGTTTTATACTTTGCAATTTCAAGTTAACTAATTGATTTTATATCAATATTATGTTAAAACTTTTTTCATACTATTAATCAATAAATTCTGATGAAATTAACAGTGCTCTATGTGAATTCCAGGAATTTTAGGGGAAGTGCGTTAAGTAAGTTTCTGCTTTAGTAATCATTAAAAGATGCTCCAAATAGCTTTTAGAGGCAATTATGTTTGTGCAATTCTTTCGTCTACGGTGGTTGGGGGTCCCAAAACCCCACTTCAACTTTGGGGTTGCTACGACCTTGCGTTTCGGCACTGCTAAATTTACGACTACACCACTGTTTTTAATACAGGTTTTTGAAAATAAATTTGATTCTTATGCTCTTTAGTTGACAAAGATGTTTCTTTTTTCCTCATTTTTTCTGTAACAGTGCTCCTTGTTCCTAAAGCCATAGAGTCAGGAGCGGCCTGAGGTAAATTTCGCACCCAGGCGGTATTGCTTTTTGGCACCTATTTACGTAACCGGTGGATAATATAATCCATTCACCATAGGAGTGTAGGTAACTAACAGCTAGCAAAAGTTAGCAAATCAAATCTCATGTATCAATTTGCCAAACCATATTATCTGCAATGACCATAATACTATGTTGATTTATTGGCATTTTTGGCAGTCAAAACTTTCACAAAAACAATTTTATTTTTAATTTAGTTTTTATTTTGACAGTTCTTAAATCTTCTGCTAGCTGCCAGCTATCACATTTCTCATGGTGATTGTACTCTCGGAAAATATGAAAATAGTCCATAATAAAATAATAACGTGACTTGGGCGTGATAGGAAAATAATCCACAAACCTAACAACTCAAAACCTAACGTAGCCTGGGCGTGATAGGAAAAAATGTGAAAGGGAAACTCCACAAATGTTAAACATACGTTAAACGTTTCACTTCGGGATTGTACAAAAACTGTTAGGATTACAAATAAAACTATAAGAACCTGTTTTGTAGACAATGTCATCCTCTATTTTTTATTATAAGTTTAACAAACACTTTGACATTATGAATGGTTTGTGTTATAATCGCAAAAAAAAAAAAGTTTAATGGCGCCATTATTTCAAGCTGGAAAATATAAAATATCTTTTTAAGAGTGACATTAGATTCTATTTTACTAACCACAAATTTAAAGAAATGGTAAAATTTCATGTTAGTATAAAAAATTGAATGATTGTTAAGCTTAGCAACTCCACTATCAC
Organism: Timema podura; assembly: GCA_033556935.1. Taxonomy (NCBI): domain Eukaryota; kingdom Metazoa; phylum Arthropoda; class Insecta; order Phasmatodea; family Timematidae; genus Timema; species Timema podura. Next base: position 1,184,736 of record JAVRXN010000012.1, read on the forward strand.
CCCCTGTCTACGTTATGTTTGGAGTTGTTAGGTTTGGGGACTATTTTCATATCACGCCCAGGCTACGTTAGGTTAGAAGTTAGCCGCCCGGTTCGCACGGCCCTTGAGCCACCCTTGCATAGAGTGTATATTATTTCATTTCACAAATCCTAACGAGTTTTTAGTAAATGTATATTTCAAGATAAAAGCAAGAGGAAGTCTGGTGGTGCACCGTACCATTTATTTTTTATTACTAAAATACAAAATTACCTTTACCTCTATGTGAGTAGGTTTGTGGACCTATAGTTTCCAAGACACTTTTATTTGTATTATAATTATTATTTGAGTTTACCGACGTATTGGCACAACTAGAGGTCATGTAACATCATTAAAATCATTCCACACATGTTAATGTGTACAACAAGATCCATAATTTCTGAACCCCTTTTTTTAACAACCTGTATATACGCGTGTGTGTGTAATTTCTCTAAAATAAAAGATGTATTAAACTAAAATAATTTAATGAATATTTTCAGGGGATAGAAATAATAGCTATGACACACATACCCACCCTCCCCTAAGTAAACTCCTGGATGCGCCACTGAATCTTAATACCTTCAAAATTAAGTCTGCTATAAGTGGGAAAAGTTCTTGTTCGTCTATAAAACACGAATAAAACTATTTAGAGAAATCCTTTTCACCTCTCTCTTCTTACAAAACCAACGTTATACAAATAGGTTTTATCTAATCAAGGAAACACTGTTTATGCAAATTATTTATAAGGTAAACATAATCAAGTTTACTCTATAAAAAACTTTTAACCTAGATCATACAAATACATCATAGGGAACATTCTCAATAGCTCAGGTTTGGAGGTGGCAGACAATTAGTGTCCAGTCAAGGGTTTTACCTGACTGAACAGGATATACATAGTTCTATGGAAGGGGGAGTAGCGGGGTTTACATGGGGGAAAAAAGATGGTAAGAAAGAAAATGCCAAAAGGGGGTTTGGGGAGGAGAGAGGGAGAGGTGCTTCCGAAGACAGAGCACTCTACCAGGAAGCTGCTGAACTTTTTCAACAGTTTAGACACGATTTAATTTGAAAATAACAAATTTTGTACCCGTTATTGTACTATAAATATATGTCGTGTATGATAGAACATTATCTTATTCTCTATAATGATATGGTAAATTCAAAACTATATTCTTGTATTTCATGTTTTATTTCATTTAAATTTAATTGAAATTACGTCTTATTGCAAAAAAGTAAATAGTAACTTGTAACTTTTTTTATTAATATAGTTCATTTTAAATTTACAAGTTTAATGCAATGCAAAAAACCGCATGTTGTTACTATGCATATTTTTTAAGCAATGGCGGGCACAACTTTATCGTTCTTATATAGTAGGTGTCCATCCGAATCTTAAGTGAAGTGAAGTTTGGTCAACCGAAGTTCTACTGTAATGTTTGAAGTTATGTGATTGCAGCTGAGAACAGAATGTTTAGATCTTCATGGGGAAACCTAAGCATTTGTTTGGACTATGCCACCCAATGTTTCAAGGATGGAGAAAAGGAACGGGGAGAGTAGGGGAATAGTTGTTTGAAATTGCGAGCTTAGTTCTTCAGCTCACCTTTACTTCTACAGGAGAATTTTGAGTTAGCGTGGCAAAATGAAAAGGGTGGAAGATAGTGCTATTATGACTATATTGGGATAAGGAACCCCTGGTCAGTGATGTCCTCAATAGGTGCTGTGGAACTTGAAACATTTGAAGCTATGCCTGAAGACTAGATAGTGGTAATGGCATTATCTAAATGTCGAGCCTCATACAAGCACAAGTCACGTGAGTACTGGAAGCACGCCCCACTACACAGACAACAGGTTTGTGCCATACAAGAGTGGAAGAGAAATGGAGGAATACACATCCAGGGAGCCAACCGACATAACTCTTGTTTACAGGGTAGTTTGTTGTAACACCCCTTCAGAGGAATGGTTTTATCATCAGAGGTTCCCCAAAAGGCGTCACTCAAGCTGACACAAAGTATATCTATTGATCGGCGTGTCAAGAAAGTTGTCTAGACTTGAGGCAAAACTTCAAATTTTCCTTATTCCAATGTGTTCATTATAGTACCATCTTTTAACATTTGATTTTGGCACGGTCATTCAAAATCATCCTGTATACACATACCTACTACTATTTAAACCTTACATTTTAATGTCCCCAATTCACTATTCAAGTATTTTTAGTTTATTTTATTAAGTTTTCAGTGTTTTCCAGAGTTTGTCAAACCTGTGTATAGCTTGAACAGGTATTCAGAGAAGGGGAGGGGGTGGGGGGGTTAAAACCACAAATGTGTAACAAAGATGACGAAGATTGTATGAAGAAATGAACAGAATAGTTTATTTGTTTATTTAATTTATTTTTTCTTTCCAGATTGGTTCCCTTAACTATCTCTCATATTTTACAGTGATTTTACACAATTTTAATATATCTCTTAATCATTTAAGCACGTATTAGTATTACTAATTATTATTATTTATCATTAGCGCCGCGTCTTACTACCCATTCGGGTTATACGCACTTACGCTAATGTGTAATGGAAGGGTGATTGCGAGATGAAATGGAGGACCTACAGTTTAACGTGGGATCCGAACCACGGTAGAGGCCTGGCATTCCACACATTCACAAGTTGTGATTAATACACGTCTTATCAGAGGTGAAGGAAGGGTTTGGCAATCAGATAAATTTGTGCCGGGACGGAGGATTGAACCCCTGACTCTCAGTAGAGAAGTCTGACACCTTACCCCTAGACCGCCAGGTCACCCACTATTACTAAGAAATAATATGTCAGACCATACATGTTCCCAAGCAAAGTTAATATAACATGTTATTTTACAAGTTTAACAACAATTATCCAAATTATCATAAACAGAAAACTTACGTCAATGGAACTGTGGGGAAGATGTTTCGGATTGCAAGTCCAAGGGCCATAACCATGTTATCGACCTCTTGGGTGCCATTTTCCTCTGGAGTAAGAAATGAATAGAGTTTGTCTGCCACAGTGAGGATCAACTGAAACATATTTATTAACAATTAAACTAATTATAATTCCATATTCTTTAAATTGAAAAAGACATGTGAACACGGGAATCAAACCCGAGACCTTTGGTTTAGTACACCAATGTTATAACCACTGAGATATCCAGGAGTCGTTCTGTGCCCAGGACACAGAGAAGGAAAGAACAGTATCCACAGCCGCTAGGTTAAACATGTTGTGCTTCTTTTTGAGGCTTTACTCCTTCAATGTTGGGATCGCTAGGTGCGGTCCCCAGTGACTACAGCGCAATCAAGTGAGCATTTTTTAAACGACTCACTTTAAACTCGAATGTACTAGAAGGCAGATACAAAATATGAGCTCCTCAAGCTAACCTGTCGGCTGGCTGTCACCGAGCAAGCTTCAGGTAGCAACCCCCCCCCCCCCAACCCAACCCCTCGCCCCTAAGTAACATCCTGCCACACAAATAAGTTTATTCTGACTGCACATTACAAGAAAACTTGAAACACAATGGACCTTTTTTTTAATAAGGGACTGGCTGTATTATTAGCACCGCGTCTTACTACCCATTCGGGCTATACGCACTTACGCTAATGTGCAATGGTAGGGTGATTGCGAGATGAAATGGAGGACCTACAGTTTAACGTGGGATCCGAACCACGGTGGAGGCCTGGCATTCCTCATATTCACAAGTTGTGATTAATACACGTCTTGTCAGAGGTGAAGGAAGGGTTTGGCAATCAGATAAATCTGTGCCGGGACCGAGACTGGCTGTAAACTGCAATCATTTGTTAAGGAGCACTTAGGAAAATTGCACACGGCTAGAAATACCAATTTATTTAAGAAGTGGTTAGATATTTTTAATATTGTTTTCACCAAAATGAAGGCGAAAAGTTCTGACCAGTTAAATAGTTTAAATTTTAATTATAAAGTGTTTTTAAATGTGTGATATTTATATAAAACCGTACAAAACAATCCCACAAATTGTGACCCTATCAAAACTGACTATTTGATAGAGGAAGGCTAGATACCATACCACGTGGCCACTAATGCAGGTCTATAATATCTATTTGATGTATGTATTTAAAATCATTAATGTATACTTGAAATAATTTAAAAACTGGTATTTTCCCGGTGTAAATTAAAATTCCCACACTCAAGTAATTTAAGATAAAACAAAAATGTAGGATAGTTTTAAATAGTTCTAGGGGTTCCTGTTATTTAAAATTACGTAATAAACACTAAAGTTAAATTATTGTATTTTGTGTGAGTACATGGATGCAGGCCGGATAGTAAAATAAAGATATTGCAGACAAATGGGCCAGTCAGCTTGTCTCGCGGGCCGTTTGTTTGTGAATCCTGCCTTATCATTCAACCACTGAAGGGGGTTCTGTTTGTTAACAAAAGTTAAATCAGTTTGAAATTTTAATTAATCATATAGGGCCCATACGTATAAATAAAATATGCACAGTTTGTTGAAGCAATTATTCTACATATTATACACCCTACACTCCATATACCTTAAAAGTTAGCAAGCTTTCTTTTATGAATTACTAGCAATCCCGCATGACGTTCCGTGACCCACTGTGGTATTTAAAAATTTTATAAGCACCCCTTTCCCCCCCCCCCCCCCCCCCAATTGTGCTTGAAACTCTGAAACGTAATTCTAAAACAGACCAAAAATATTTTCTTCAAAAATTTGTTTAAAATAGCCTAGTTAAAAAGCTAATTGAAAAATTAAAAATCCTGCTTTGATGTGCATTCAGACCCCCTTCCGGCCACCTTGTTAAAAATTTAGATCTCTGAGTGTCCGTAGATTTGGCTGGGCATCGCACACAAACAGACACACACAGACAAACACTTCCTTTTATTATATAGACTATGATGTAGCATTGTGGCTTATAAAATCGTCTAGTGTTAGTCCATTAAAGATTGATGATTAGTGTGATACGATTTAGGCTACATAATATTATTTTGATACATGGGATATAAAATTAAATAGTATCTCAAAATGCTTTCCTATTTACTATTTAACATATGTTTGTTATTAAATGAATGGTATTTTAAATAGGAATTAGTGAGTATGAAAATACACATACAATTTTAACATTATTTTATCATCACAAATTAAGATTAGATACTTATTTGTTTTACCGTTCGATCTTTTAAATATGTTGCTGGCTATCTTGCATATAAGATAGAACAGAAATTTCACTGTATGCCAACATGGAGTCTTGACATGATTATCTGATTGTTCATAGAGCATATCTCATTAAAGGTCATGACGACTTAGGGAATCTCAAATCCCCTACAGATATTTTCACACACATATCCTAGAAACATTTACTGTGCAATTTCCTTATGTGCAACACAACGAAGGTATTGTACATTAATGTTAGAAAGCATGAAAAATAAGGATAATATACCCTCATTGACTTAAACAATGCAAAAATCACAAGCTATTTTGCACAAAGCCCCTCCTTAAAGTTAGAATCCACAATCACTTGCTGTGGACTGCAAAGGAGAATATTTAATGTTTAGGGAAACCGACGCAGAAAATATGGAACATATTACACAAATAATCTCATCTCGTTGAGTGAAATTTGTAGAGTTGAGTACTTGTGAATTTAAAGCTTATTTTGATCCCAATTAAATGTAATAAATTAACTGTTTTGACATATTTTTATGAATCTAGACTCTTTTCTCAAAAGTAATATTTGTAGGTGTTCCATTTTGAAACGTTGAAATAATTTAAGGATTTATAAGAAGTTTTAATGTTGAATAATTTTGATTGTTTTACAAACAAAACCAGCTGTTTGGCTTAAACTTTAGGTTAACAACTTTGGATTTTAAATAGTAGGCTTGGATAGGAGGTATGTTTCAATAAAACACTTTAGTTGTTATTGTCTGTAAAAGTTCAAATATGTACCGATATCTAACTAAACACTCTTCATAAGACTATTTAACTATAGTTGATAGGCTAAAAATAAATACAATATTCAAATAATGGTACATTATGACTGTATGGACTCAAAAACTTACATAAGTGCTTCTTAAATTGTGATTATTCTACTCCATAGTGTCATTGAGCCTTTAGTTGAAAGTAGTTTTAAGAATGTATAAAAATGTGTTTGTACCATTGAAGCATATAAGACTATGATTTGTGCTAATCTTTACATAAATAGAAAATTTTTACTTTCTCACAACACCTTGAAAAGAAAAGTATGTTGCTCGTAAATAAAGTCCAAATTTTGATAACTGCCAACCCCCGAAACCGAAAAGATGTTTTTTTGCGAAGCTGTCTGCCTGGGTGTCTATATCTAGGCCTAGAGCCACCGACACCATTTACTGATCAGGTTAAAACTTAGTATATATGGTTTTTATAAGGTTCCCCCCGAGGAGATTTTGGAGTTAGATATCTTACCCTAAAATTAATGGTGATTTACTAAAGGTAAAAAAGAGAGAAAACAAGTTATCTCAAAATCTGCTGTAACAATTTTTATTAAATTTCGCATCTAGGCATTGTTTATCATTATAAACTAAATGGCCGTTCTAATCACCCCATGAACATAATTTTAAGGGTAATTTACATAAGCAGATATTGCCAATTTTAATCATATCTTTGCAAGTATTAGATACACGAAATAACTCATTATTGTAAGGTTGTAACAAAATTAAAATTAAAAAACCAACCTTTACTTGAAATATAGTTGTCCATAAGTTACGTGAGGATTTTTTTAGTTATATTCGACCCCCCTACACCCCAAATCTCCCTACTTAAGGGATCGTAAGATTTTTCGTTCCCTCCTCTTCCCTTACCAATCTTACGTAATTTTCTTACAATTTGGTAAATTATATTATTTTAGACATAAGGATTGGTGATGTGAAATTATAGAATACTTATCGCAGTAAAATTAGGTGTAACACATCATAAGAAGATGACATTTTATAGTTATGTGTAGCTGTGTACGTCTATAGGCTACGCTTCAGCGCCATCTATCATTGCTAGGTGCAACCTTTTTGACTGCGTGTCTGTAAAAGTGTTTTTTTTTTAGATTTTGTCTCATCATATATATTGATAAAATTCTTAGTTAAGATGGATTCTGCCCACCCCACGAAAACGTAAGAAAATACTGATCACCCCCACCCCAAAAAAATCTTTACGTAATTCTTGAATGGTCCCTAGATTCCGAGCTATTGGCTAATATATATTTTTTAAATTGAGGTCTCGGAAAATGGGAGTTTATTATTATCCTTTTTGATGAAAATTTGTAAAATCTTTAAAATATGAATAATGAACAATACGTTTCTTTCATTTATGCCTCTTTGTGGAATGTGATGCTCTTTTTTTCCATCATGTTTCATGCAAAAGTGTATATTATCTGGTTTCATAAATCTTACGAGTTTTAAGTAAAATGTTTCCCAATATTAGACAAATGAGAGAGAAAGTCTGTGTGGTGCACCATACCATTTATTTATTGAGGTAGGCCCAGTTATTAGCCTTAATTATATAGAAACTAGTTAATATTATACAGCTTTAAACTAGTTTGTAGTTTCGTCTTTAGTAAAACATTATTTCTCCCTTAGTGGATATCAAAACTGATATCACAGGAGAATCATCTATTGAAAACATTTATCTACAGTTAATTTCGACCAAATAGTCCATTTCAACTGCAATTTAAAAATAATATATCTAAATATTAGAAGTATAAAGCACAGATATGAGGATTTATTATGTTTTCTTCTTATATTAAACTAAATATTGATTTAATAATATTAACACGGGGATGAGACATTATTGTTTAAATTCCAACTACAAGGCCAATTTTGCCCGTAGAGACAATAAATGCGGGGGACTTTGTGGCTCATAACATTATGTAATAAATAGCTAAGTTATGTAAATATAAGAGCTTAGCTATTGTATCCATAATCATGATTCCACTGATCAGGAGAAGTTACTTACTAGATCCAAGACTGTACTAAACAATATCATTTTCTGACTATAAAATACATTGACTATGTTACTGGAGTTGAAACTAATATTGACAAAAGTATTAACCTAACAGAGAAACATTCAGGGCCATGTCGTCTAGGGCGCATTCCAACAAAATGTAATTATTACTGTATTCTATTACAGTATATGAAAAATTCATATGATTCCCCTCAGGTCAAAAGTTTTTAATTTTATGGAATTTAATCACTAAAAAAGCTAAAATACTCTAAACTAATTCAGGACAGTTTCATAGCAACTAAAGTAGCCCCATGGCTTCTTTGGTGCTGACTGACAGTTCACAGCTGACTTCTGACACTCAACATTTAGGTATATACCTAAATTTTGACTTTCAGAAATGACAGCTGCTAAACACATGTTTTTTGCAGATCATATGGTTCGGCGTAGGGATACATAATTTGGTCCGGTAGCTTTTCAAAGCCGTCAGCTGTCAGCTGTGAGCTGTCAGTCAGCACCTAAGAAGACATGAGGCTACTGTAGCTTTGTCTAGAAGTGTACAATTTTAAGGCACAAACCTTTCTTGTTTTTAGAGAAGCTCTGTTAAAGTGGATTTTAAAATACAAACTTGGGAATAAACAAGAATTTAAAAATGCTTGCAAAATGTTTTAAGAAAATTTAGAATGTGTTATTTTAATGCGCAGCATACTGGAAATAAGAGCAGATATATTTTGCTAGTATGGTTGGTGTTTTTATTGAAGTTTACTAAACATACGTTTTGACTTTAGTATAACTTACACTTTGAATTATATAGCAAAATATATGTATAAATAAGAGGAAGAGTAATTGCAAGGTTAATACAATTTGATGTAAACTCTCTGAAAATATGTTCTGATGTGAAATCTGTATGATTTAAATATAAAGTAAATACAATTTTTAACTGTTTAAAAATGTTGAATGAATTAGTGAAACTGAAAACATTTAATAACAGCCTACAAATATGCTAGAGGTTCCCAGTGTCTGCCGGCTTGGACTAACGTCAAGCTTAGCATCGAGGCTTGTATAGAGGTGGTGTTGGTATGGTCACTTGCTGGCTCACGCCTCGAGGGTTTTTACAGTAAAAAGAGGATCGAGTACTTTGAGTCCTTTGAATTCTGGAGGATGTTCTAGATTCAGTAATTTCAGGATTCAACAAAATATCATATTAAAGATTTAAAAGGTATATTTACTATTTTTTTTTTTCTAAATTGAATACAAATTTGTTTTTAGATCTATAAAATGACTTATTGAGTTTAGTTCAGGACAAACTTAATAACCAGATCCAAAACATTAATTTATCACTTAAGATAAATTATTAATGCTATTGAGAACACACAATAACAGAAAATGTCAACATTAGTTACTATTTTTACTTTCTATGCTGACTTAAGAATGAATGTGAATCTAATCAGAACTGGAGGGTATAGAGGGATGAGAGAACTATACCATGCTTTCTAGGATTTGGATTAAAATAAAAAGTGTAGCCAACCCATTTTTAATGAAAGCAAATATATAGTTAGACCTAGTATTCATGTTATACTGCTTTCACAAATTATTTAACCCTCTTAGTGCCACGGTCCGATCTGATCGGCTCTGCCTACTATCGCTAAAAGTGCACAATCCAATCTGATCGGCTCCACCTACTACCGTTAAAAGTGCCAGAGCCGATAAGGTCAGCGCTCTAGATTTGTGCTAGTTCTCGCTTTACCTGTAAATAGTGTAGTAGTGTCTATATCACTGGAAAGAGAACATTTCCCTCTATTATTTTATATAAGGTTGTCAACAAAAATCAACCTTAAATAATTGTTATTGGAACTGTGAGTTTACGATGGTGGACAGTCAGGTACTCAAGGTGCTAAGTGCAACACCGGTTTATATAAGAGCTGGATAGGAAAACATAAGTGTGGCTCACATTCATACTGATGTCAAAAATCTGTGTAAACAGTTTTCAAATGTATGGGTTGAATTGTTCTGAGTTTAGAAAAATATATTATTTAGATTTTCATGTTTAGGTCATGTGAATGAAAAGATTTCTTTACCAATTAAGTAAATAGGTGTAATCTTATATATAATTTGATCGGCCCATTTCCGGTAATAAAAATTATGAGGAAATGACTGAACAGATTTTGACAAACTATACTATTTTAACGGTTAGGAGTCCAGGATGTAAAGACAAATAGTAGTTTTCCACGAAAACCTGATTTTCACAAAGAATTTTCAGTTTTTCATTCTTGGTTTAGTCACCATGTAAACCGTTATTTTCTGCATGGCTGTGAATCTCTAAATAAACTATATCATCTTGGCTAAAAAATAATAACTCAATCTTCATTAATTGTTGGTCCAAACACATCACAATTTTCTCTTTGGATGCTGGTCATAACACATCTAAATTGAGATTCCTAAAATTAGGAAACATGTATTTCCTATAAGAATGTTGATATCGTTAATTCACATTTAAACCAATAATATTGAGCATAATTTGAAAATTAAAAGTTTAAGTTGTTAAGTTCATGAAAATATGGTGTACGTTTTATTTTGTGCTGGAAAATTATGTTTAAATATGTTTAGGTATGTATTATAAGCTCAAAAACGATCTAAAGATCTTGAATAATGTTAAAAAATAACCATTTTAACTATCTAAGTATGAGTTTTGGTGTTCAATTTTTCCAAATAATGGGTTTTGATACACATGTGCATTCGCGCGTGCCCACCACCACACACACACACACACACACACTATATATATATAAACACACTCTAATACAATCTTTTCTCATTCTCTTTCTAACACTTTATCCCTCTCTCTCACACACTCTCTACCCTCACATACACTCTGGTATATCACACAATTTATTTCACATTATTTTTATTATACTCTTTCATCAGCTCTCTCTTTCACAAATGCTCTCTCTTTTGCAAATGCTCTCTGTTTCCCAAATACTCTCTCTTTCTCAAACACTCTCTATCACGTTCTATCACTTGAACACACTCTCTCTTTCAAATGCTCTGACTCAAACTCTATCTATCTATCTCACTCTCTCAAACTCTAACTCAAACTCTCTATCTCAATCTCACTTTCTAAATCTCAAACTATCTCCCAAACCCACTCCTCTCTATCTCTCAAACTCACTCTCCCAATTTCTCTCTCTAACTCTTTCTTTCAAACACTCTTTCTTTCTTAAACTCTCACTCTTACTCTCTCAACCTAATTTTCTCTCTCTAAACTAATCTCTCCCTCTCTAACTTTCTCTTTCAAACTTTCTAAAATGCCCTCACATTTTCTATCGCTTTCACACAATATCTCTCGCAAAATTTTACACGCTTTCTCTCTTTCTCGCTCTCTCTCTCACACACACTCTTTACCTCTTCTCCCAGTATTTCTCTCTCTAACACATATACATTCTCTCACTATCACTCACTCACACTCACTCGATCATTCTCAGTCTCTTACGCTCAGTTTCTTCACACTCACCCACACACTTACACACTTACACAATCACACATTCAAACACCTACACTCTCGTTTTCACTATCACATTCTATCACTCTCTCTATCGTAATATATCTTATATATAATTTGATAAGCCCGTTTCCAGTAATAGAAATTATGAGGAAATGACTGAACAGATTTTGACAAACAAACAGTCATTTTTAGATAAGAGCCTTTGACGAGTAAACTTTTAACTAAAAAGTGAATGAGGGCTTATTATATAGATTATTTCTCCATAAAAAGTTTAAAATACATTTTAGTGCATTAATCTGCAGACACCCTGCAACGACCCACTAGTAATTTTATAAATGTATATAATATGTAAAAATATATATGAAATTATTTATTATAAAAGTTTTTTTAAAATGCATTCAATATGTGTAGGCCTAAATATTTATTCATGAGGTAAGCAATATAATAATCTTGCTGTTAAGATAAGCAATAACGACCCAAAAATATCTAATGTAAGATATCAAATAAAAATTCCTTTAATTCCTATTTATAACATATATATTCAAAACTTTATTTTCTTGTATAAAACTAAATGCACTATGACAAAATAATAGTGAAATGTATATATATATAATTTTTTTTTATTTGTTAGCTAGCCTTAGTTTTGAAAAAAATTAAAAAATAAAATTAAAAATTTAGAAATGAGATAATTGTAATTAGATTCTATTAATTTATTATTATTAAGGAACAGTACATGCAGGTATAAAATTATAGAAAAATCAAAATAATCGTTTCATAAATAAAGGTTTGACTAATTTTCTTGCAAATTCTTTAAAAAATGAGGAAATAGCTGTGGCATTCTTCGCACACAAAACCTAACAGGTCTCTGGCACTCTTCGGGCGCGAATTCTGGACTAGCCATGGTACTAAAAGTGTTAATGACAGTGAAGTTAAAACAAAATATTAAATACACAGACTGTCTATTTTTAATAATGCTTCATTGTATTTTGTTTTTACAAGTTATCTGGTAAAGCTAAAAAAAACTCGGTGTGAGACTGCAAGTGAGCTATACCACTGTCTGTTGGTGATGATAGTGCCAACATTTGCTGATAGATGGTGTCATGTGGTCTGCTGCTAAATCTTTATTCAAGTAGCTCCTCATGAGACCGAGTTGACTCCATTCCAGACCCATGTTTCACAAACAAGTCTTGGAAGCGGCGATGGGGGATTGAACCCGAGACCTCTGTATCTGTAGCTAAGAACTCTGGCTACTACACAGTTGGTAAATATGTACGTTATTTTTCTTGGTTATAATTATTTTTTTTCTGGTGTCCCAAAGCTTAGTTTTTTGTGAGTTTTTAATAATTTCTATTCCCTCAGGAAAAAAAGTATTACTGTGTTTATTTATTGATTATTATGTTTTAAGTTGAAATAAGATGTGCATTTTATCTAAATATTTTATAGCTTAGTTTCAAATTCTATATTAATAAAGAAGTATTCTATATTAAATGTGCTTCACCACATTTCAATTCAAGTAGTCCTCCATGATTAAAATAAAAAGTGATAGAAATAAAACACAATATAACCCAACTAATTGTTTTATTTTTTAAACCCAATGAATTGTCAATGCTGAATGAAAGTGATAATAATAATAGAGATTATTACTAAGCTTTCAACTGCAACTAAATGTTCAGAATTTAGATGATAGGTGAGAAGAATTGTGGTGTCAATATCTCAACATATGTCTATCTTACCTGATTAGGTTTCTTGCTCTCAATCGCCTGAATTTCCAGGTAATGGAAGTGGGAATCAATCTGAGAACAAAACATTATGACTAAGGAAGACTTGCTACTAAACATTTATTTAGGTAACATTTCCTTTTGCTGGTTGATGAAATATAATAGCCTAGGCCTATTAGTTTTATGTTGGCAAAGATTCGTGGCAATATTTGTAAATAACATATATGTAATTGTGTTCAGAATTGAGCTGTTGACCCATTAACATAATTTGATTATGATTAAATATGTTGTCAATTGACAGCTGGGTACAGGAATAAAACCAAGGACCTTGGACTCGGCCTGCCAATGCTCTACCCACAAAACTATCTTTCTTCACTCATATGAATGATGAATCATGGATTGCTCAGGGTCCTTCTTCACTCGTATGAGTGATGAATCATGGATTTGCTCAGGGTCCTTCTTCACTTGTATGATCAATTAATCATGGGTCGCTCTATGGTAAAACATTGGCATACTAATCCAAAAGTACCGGGTTCAATTCCGGGGCCCAGAGGTCAATTGCACCCAATTTAATTTAACTAAAGTATGTTACCAAAACATGGCTGTATTCATACCAACGTTAATTTCTACTAGTGCTATTAATTTAATTATGTCACATCTGCATAGGTGGACATGCGTCCCTGCCTGATCTGGATTGCCAACGAGTGAAAGGTCGAGGTTACAATATTTAACAAGGGTATTTTTTCCACTCGCCCTCCCCAAAGTATGGGTACATTTCTTCTCAATTATATTTTCCCAGTGCAAATATGAGTACATTTATTCTCAATTATTTATATCAATTTTTTGTTTGGTAATACCCTAGACTTGAGCATGCTCTATAACATAAATCTTTTGTAAAATATATTATTTTATAAAAGATCTTGAATGGATCATCAAAGTTACATCATATGTATTTAATTAAATAATTTTATAAAAGAGGTATCACCTGCATAACCTTCAAATGGGCCTAATTTATCCTCCGAGTGAATACATATTTACAGTGAGAGTGAGTACAAATACATAATGTTAGGATTATTAGGGACAGGACAAGTATTTATTCATTTCAACAATAAGTGTGCCATTCAATTTGGAAATTAACTGGAACAAAGGCAACTTGGTTTTTGTTACATGTCACAAATATGTTGAACCACATTAGGCGCTAAATGTGAAAACTGGCAGACCCCAAGGAAACGTGACACCACTTTGGAAAGCACTGAATGAACTGTTTCAGATGCATCTTAGCATGTCATAGTACTGAATGAACTGTTTCAGCTGCGTCTTAGCATGTCATAGGACTGAATGAACTGTTTCAGATGCATCTTAGCATGTCATAGTACTGAATGAACTGTTTCAGCTGCGTCTTAGCATGTCATAGTACTGAATGAACTGTTTCAGATGCATCTTAGCATGTCATAGTACTGAATTAACTGTTTCAGCTGCGTCTTAGCATGTCATAGGACTGAATGAACTGTTTCAATGCATCTTAGCATGTCATAGTACTGAATGAACTGTTTCAGATGCATCTTAGCATGTCATAGTACTGAATGAACTGTTTCAGATGCATCTTAGCATGTCATAGTACTGAATGAACTGTTTCAGATGTGTCTTAGCATGTCATAGTACTGAATTAACAGTTTCAGCTGTGTCTTAGCATGTCATAGTACTGAATGAACTGTTTCAAATGCATTCTTAGAATGTCATAGTACTGAATGAACTGTTTCAGATGCGTCTTAGCATGTCATAGTACTGAATGAACTGTTTCAGATGTGTCTTAGCATGTCATAGTACTGAATTAACAGTTTCAGCTGTGTCTTAGCATGTCATAGTACTGAATGAACTGTTTCAAATGCATCTTAGAATGTCATAGTACTGAATGAACTGTTTCTGATGAATCTTAGCATGTCATAGCTACGATTGAACTGTTTCAGATGCATCTTAGCATGTCATAGTACTGAATGAACTGTTTCAGATGCATCTTAGCATGTCATAGTACTGAATGAACTGTTTCAGATGTGTCTTAGCATGTCATAGTACTGAATTAACGTTTCAGCTGTGTCTTAGCATGTCATAGGACTGAATGAACTGTTTCAATGCATCTTAGCATGTCATAGTACTGAATGAACTGTTTCAGATGCATCTTAGCGTGTCATAGCACTGAATGAACTGTTTCAGATGTATCTTAGCGTGTCATAGCACTGAATGAACTGTTTCAGATGCATCTTAGCGTGTCATAGCACTGAATGAACTGTTTCAGATGTATCTTAGCGTGTCATAGCACTGAATGAACTGTTTCAGATGCATCTTAGCATGTCATAGTACTGAATGAACTGTTTCAGATGTATCTTAGCGTGTCATAGCACTGAATGAACTGTTTCAGATGCATCTTAGCATGTCATAGTACTGAATGAACTGTTTCAGATGCATCTTAGCATGTCATAGTACTGAATGAACTGTTTCAGATGTATCTTAGCATGTCATAGTACTGAATGAACTGTTTCAGATGTATCTTAGCGTGTCATAGCACTGAATGAACTGTTTCAGATGCATCTTAGCGTGTCATAGCACTGAATGAACTGTTTCAGATGCATCTTAGCATGTCATAGGACTGAATGAACTGTTTCAGATGCATCTTAGCATGTCATAGTACTGAATGAACTGTTTCAGATGTATCTTAGCATGTCATAGTACTGAATGAACTGTTTCAGATGTATCTTAGCGTGTCATAGCACTGAATGAACTGTTTCAGATGCATCTTAGCGTGTCATAGCACTGAATGAACTGTTTCAGATGCATCTTAGCATGTCATAGGACTGAATGAACTGTTTCAGATGCATCTTAGCGTGTCATAGCACTGTATTTCTATAATTATTATAATATAAAACTTACCCTAGTTGGCACTTTGGCTGTGAGCAAGAACAAACGACAGGGCGAAAATACCTGGAACAATAAGTATTATTGTTGGCATGGCCTAGTACATACAGATGTCTACTATCATAGTCGTGTTACTTGTAGTCATCAAACACAAAGCAGGCTGAGCTACACTCCAAGAGCGAACCTTGACTCACTCCCAACATGTGGAGGTGTCAGGATGTGAACCAATGTATCTCACTTATGAGAGCATAATGTTTTTATTGGTTTTGAACCCTATTATATATACTATTGTTTCTCAAACTGTGGTTTGCATTGTAGTACCAGGTGGTCCACAGAGAGGACAGCGTGTACAAGATTGTCTGATATGGACAAGAAAATAGGTGGGTAGTATGTTAGAGGGACAGGTGGGTCTAATATTAAAATACTACTATGTAAACAAACACACATCATTTATTGTTTGTTTCAAGTTATTCAATTATCATGAATGTCGGAAAAACAATTTGGTAACTAGAGTTGTGGTGCTTAAATTAGAAATCTAAATGACCAGTTTGTTCTCAATTGGAGCCCAGATAAACCCAATAATACAATAATATACAATCTGCTAAAATCTCCCTATGCAGACCTAGTACAATATGTATAAACATTCATCAATCTTTACACACCTTACATTTTTACTAAAATAACTTATGGTAAGACATTTAAAAAACTTTGTTGGATATCTAACTTGAAGTTGATAATATTTCAAATATTGTAATAATAAAAAATACACCAATGATCACACAGTCTAAAGACTCAAGCTTGATTGGAATGTATCAAGTTTTGTTTAAGGGTTTGGGTACAAACCCTGGCTGAGTACATTGGAGGATGGCTTTTATGCAGATTTATTTGTAGTTTTCTCATTCTCTTATCAAATGTGGGTTCGTTTCCTCCTAAGTGCCCCACACACAATCGGTCCAGCTCCCAGTTCTGACTGATCAGTTTGGATTGAAATGAGGCGTTGCCACCACACACCATCAATCCAATCCTCAGTCTGAACTAAACTGACATACAACTGTCAGTTTGGAACAGAGTGGATGATGCTGGACGTAGTTTTGTGTTTGGCTTCGATACAGAAGAAACTGTGTGCTGCAATTGTACTTAATGTTACAAAGAGGAGAGAAAGAGGGAATTGGAAAGAGAATGTGAGGTGAAGGTTTGGCTACTAAAGCAAGGACAGCATTCTTGTATTAATATCCTGAGAGAGCCACAGGTCCGAATGGATAGTACAAAGAAATGTTTTGAGACAATTAAACAACTGAAACATGGCAACAGCATAAACAGAGACCCAGGGGCACACAATGATGTTAGCTCCAGACTGGTGGACTGATGGTTTGAACTGACTTACTTGAGAGAGGGTGGTATTATACAATGCACTGGTTTTTATTCTCCCACACAGTTTAGCAGCGCTGAGTTCCGTCTTGTTCCAACCAAATGTTCCAAGTTACAAAACAGAGTGTATCGAGGAACAAGGAGGAAGGCAGCAAGCCTACACGACCTACCACCACTCCATTTGGAACAA
The DNA here is from genome assembly GCA_033556935.1 of Timema podura. NCBI lineage: Eukaryota > Metazoa > Arthropoda > Insecta > Phasmatodea > Timematidae > Timema > Timema podura. The sequence continues at coordinate 1,202,404 of JAVRXN010000012.1, forward strand.
TTGTTCTACTCAAGCCGGTTGAAGATCTTAACTTGGCTCCTTTTCTCAGACCCATTCCAAGAAACATACTCTGATACCATATGAATACACCAAAACAATTATTGTTATTTGAAATGTTGACAGGAAGTGATATAACTAATTGGTTTTGGACCTGTAGGTATACATTAATTACACTAGTGTGTAAAGTGAAAGTGTAAAACCATTTAGTAAATCCCCCTCAGGATACCAAACCGAGACTCAAACCTTGATCTCCCAGTCAAGTTTACAGCAATCACGTGGATAGTTAGTAGTAAAAGTAAAATATAAATATCATGTTCTGCAAACCAGAACATGTTAATGGAGTGATCACTATTGAACACATAGACTCTTTACACTGACAAATGAGAATAAATGTTCTTTCAGACAGCGAAGCTAAGATCTGGCATTGCTCAGGCACTTTGGCGAATAAGATGGGTTAGAACTGTAAATGAATGAAGAAGCTTATATTGTTAAGAAAGCATTACTGATAGTAATTTATTAATTATAATCAATCATATGTTTTCCAGAATGGGATATGTGTGAAATAAAGTGCATTAAGCAAAATAAAATATGTAATTAAATAAATATAAGAGAATTGTAGAAAAATGAATTACAGATTTGCTATGTTGCATGATGATTTGTTGATTTGCATGAGCATTTTTAGAAATGGACAGAATTCTTCCCTCTACCGGCCGAGGGTATTTACCCTTCAAACCCCCAATTTACCAATTGCACTAATTAATTTATAACTACTCTGTCTCCATATTATCATAGGGCTACAACTATGGTTATTATATAATTATATTATACAGTACATAAATGACCTTGTTGAAATTAGAGGACCAGTAACACATCAAAAAATGAATTCAAAACTTTTTTAGATAACCCAGATATTATATCTATGAATAAAAAATTGAAATTTTATTTATGAATTTGAGAAATCCAGATGTTAGCTTTAGATTCACATCTGGTGATTTAAGACACCACGGTGAACTTAAAACATTAGACGGTGCTAAATATTGACATAAACATTAATGCTTTATATTATATTGACATAAACATTAATGCTTTATATTATAGCAAGACTAACTTTAGATGTGTGTTCATGATTTTTAACTTTTACTAATATAGGACCTAATTCAATCTAGGGCATAATACATTTTCAAATAAGAACTTACTGTGCCTCTATTAAAAGACAAATGGCATAGCCTATCATTAGATTTTTGTATTTTCATTCATAAGTTATTATCAATCATATTTTATAAAATCATGCGAGTGAAATATAACCGATAACACTATTGTAACTCAAATACTAATGAGTCCTTTAATGTAGCCGATTAAATGTAAAGTGTGGCCTAACTCAAAAGTTGCTCCACTTTATACTATTGTACACAACAACAACAACAATTATAAATGAGTGACAAGATTATTAATATTAATAAAGAACTACCCGCCTCGGTGGCGTAGTTAGCTAACGCGCTAGTCGTGTTGAGCTCGACCGCCGAGGACGGGGAGATCGAGGTTCGAATCTCGGTCGGGTGAACTGAGGGTGGTTTTTCCTAAATGGTTTTCCACTCTCCCTCCACGCAAATGCGGGTTCACTTCCTCTAAATTCAACCCTCCCAATTCCTAATCCATTAGAGTAATTAGTATTTAAGCGTATAACCCGAACGGGTAGTAAGACGCTGTGCTAAAAAAAAATAAAAAAAAAATAAAGAACTCACCAGAACTCTGTTGTCCGTCTTATCCCCTTTGGTCTCCAGCTTGACAACATTTTTATGCAGTATTTTAACATGTTTACCAAGAAGCGACTTGACACTCTCTAGAAACATAAATTCAATATTTTATTGCAGTGTCCATATGAATGCAGGTTAATGATCAAAATGAAAACCAAACATTAAAAACAAAATAACTCTTTAGAGAACAGGTAGCTCCCAGGTGTGTACTACTAGAATGGTATCAAGTTCACATTGTGTTAACATTACTTGTGTATGTAATTTTAAACAACTTTTTCTAAGTTTCAAGATTGGTTAACAACAAAGGTTTGAGGGGGGGATCAGGAAGTTGATCAAAAGGTGGGGATTTTAGGGAATAGACCGATAACTAAGGAATGGGGATTAGAAAGATAGCTAAGGAATGGGGATTAGAAAGATAGCTAAGGAATGGGGATTAGAAAGATAGCTAAGGAATGGGGATTAGAAAGATAGCTAAGAAAGAGAGATTAGAAAGATAGCTAAGAAAGAGGGATTAGAAAGATAGCTAAGGATTGGTAATTAATAATATATAAGTATGAGGCTGATATTCAAAGGTCATTCAAAATTATGATAGCCATAGAAACTGTTTTAATTTAATCTACTCCAAAATTAATACTATTGACCCGGTGACATAGCCAGGAAGCTGGGGTTTATTCCTCGCTACACCATTTGTTTGGCCAGAATCTAAAAATGTCACTTTTTATGTTATACTTGACAATATCCATGAAATTTATTCAAACAGATAGTACAAGGAAAATATTTAATAAAACAGGATATTCTTACACAAGGCAGTAAGCTTATATTATAAATATTTTCATCCCAAGAATTTAGATTTGGGTTAAAATAGGTTGTATGCCACAACCATACAAATATGTCCAGTTATGCCCATGTAATGACCTAAAGTGAGCATCTGCAGGTGCAGGGTATGTAATACAGATTATATTGTCTCTCTGCATGCCTTCTAACAGCCATTACAAGAGCACATTTATCTTACATCATGAAGAGTAGATTGTTAAATAACTACCAAATCCCATTCAAGGAGCAATATTAATGACTACTCAGATTCAATTTCATGACATCAGGTAAATTGGAGCTTAGACCTGTGACCACAATATATGTTCACATCCCTCAGGAATTGGGACACTACTGACATCAATCTTTTCAACAGCGAGAGCTAGACGTAGCCAGATGACCCATGTAACATTATTAGCTCCAAGATAACTTGTGTAGACTCTCAAGAATGTGTCAATTGTCTTTTACAATTTCAAACTCTAAGACACTGTTTACTTGAAAAAAATACTAATTGGACTAATGTACGGTAATTAATTTACAGTGTAGATATGTGGATGCTAGGTATAACAAACACCTTCACCATGGAACCAGCACTCAAAAGTCTGTTCAGTTGTTCTAAATAAATTAGACCAGTTACAATGCAAACAAACTGTGCCTGGATATAAAATGAACTGCACTTTGGTGGTGATGTTCCGAGAGAAGTCACAAAGATGAGTGGATGCTGACAGGACCGAGCAGGTGTTTTGGGGAGTCAAATTCCTCCTAAAAGTATTTTTGTATTTTTCAACAATATTTTGACTTGGTCAGTAGCTATCAAATATTATGAAATTCATAATATCTAAAAGAGTACATAGTTCTAGACCTGTTTTTTTCTCATGGCACACTTTTCTATAACGTGAGTCCTTGCAGCGACTGAAAGTGTAAGTTGGCAGCACTCGGCCACACGCACACGCAGATAGACTTATCTCGGTTGAACCGAGAATGTGAGTGTTTGTTCTCTATTCAACCACAAATTGAACTTTCTGTAAAAAGCAACAAGCTCTATCATTAATTACACAGCTCTTTGGGTGTAGGCTATTGAATTCTATGAAAAAGAAATGTTTTAATGCTTTCAAATTGTTTTATTTTTATTTCATTTATTTGAAGTAGGTCTATTTAACGTGCAATTTCTGAGCCAACTGATTATATCAGCACAAGAGAATTTCTATGAGTGAGCTCTAAACGGCAACCAATTTTGCTGGGGAAGGTATCTTCACATACCTTACAGGGTTTTTTACATGCAACAATCGACATGGGACTAACCAACGGCTTTACTTCCCCTCCTAAGGAAGTTGTGCTACGGATTTTATCACTCAAGAAAATCTGTCAACCTCGGCTGGGTTTGAACCCTCAAACATCGGGTCTTGAGGCGAGCATTTTACTGTGATGAGCCCCAGCCCCAATTATGTTGAAACTATTACTTTAAGAGAAATTCAATGTTTAAAATGTGTGTTGCTGTCGGTCATGTTTGGGGGCTTCTCCCCGATTCACCGCAGGTTGTACCCGTCTAGAAATAATGGTGATGGTTTAAAGTTGAAATAATGATGCAATCCCACAGGGCCAATCTATAAAAATATGAGCAAGAAATGATCTTAACAAAGAGAACAATTCTGGATAGCTGTGCTAATGCATTAACACACAACATCTGAAGGGCCCAGCTGTGAAACTACAGTAATATTCAAACTGATGTTTCAACTTATTAAAACGGTGAAAGCATTCATTTGTTTAGCATCCAATTGAAAAACATATATCAATGATCCTAAAAAATCTATTTGTTATATAATGAATTTTAAGAAGACATAAGGAAACCCTAAAACTATTGTACTCAATATTTGATGTTTATATAGTAACCATGTTAATGTTAATAACTTGACTTTGAATGTTTACATACATATTCATGAATTGACATTTCCTAATTATTAGTTTTTCTAAGGTAAGATAATTAGGGGAGAGGACAGACAGTATTGCTATTGTTGGCCTGATATAAGACATTTTTGTTTGTAATATTAATATATTTCATTGTTATCATTAGGGCTGTGGAGTCAAGAGTCGTAAGTAATTTTGGGTGGAGTCGGTAGAAAGGTACTGACTCTGACTTCAAAATAAAAACCTATAAAATTATAATTAGGGGTAGAAATGGGTGAAGTCTTACATAATATTATGGAGTTGACGCATGGACCATCAGGAAACTGATGAAAACATTTTTGGAAAGTTTTCAGGGTGTCTACCAAACTATAGTTTTGAAATTCTAGTATATTTCCAGTATATTTTAAAAATAAATCCAGTATATATGAAAGGTACTCAGAGACAAACTATCCCTATTTCAAAATCATAAAATGATAGAAAGTCATGGCAGACCCAACTCTGTCATAGTAAAACATTTCAACATCAATAATCAGTGTATTTATGCATGTATTCTAACACATACTAAAGATGGGACCCTAGAACCTACAAGGAATATTCATGGATTCAAGACTCAAATCATCATCATTTTTTAAATAGGTACTAAGTTTGAGTTATTTTTTAAAGGTATTAAAATAGTTTAATAGCTTCTTGTGGTTAAAACCAAAATAATGATAGGAAAAACCTAACTACCAAACCCCAGATCATTAATTTTCCATTTAATGTAAACAAAATCAGAAGTGAAGGAAAAAATCCTAGTTATTGGGAAAGTTAAACACTTATGCTTACAATATTTTCAAATATTCAAATTTTAGTTAGGGATTTGATGGCAAAATGAAGTTTCAGATTTGAAAAAAGGTGGATCTGACCCATCTTTAATACACACACACACACACATATCACATTTTTTGATTGCCCTATACCACAGTCGACCTCGGTGGTGTTGGGGTAAAGTGCTCGCCTCAGGACCTGATGTTTGTGGGTTTGAACCCAACAGAGGCCGAAGGTTTTTTCTTGAGCAAGAAAAAATCATAGCTCAACATCCTTCAGAGGGGAAGTAAAGCAGTCGGTTCCATGTGGCGTGTAAAAGAACCCTGGAAGATATGTGAAAATATCTCTCCTGGCAATATTGGTAGGTCATTTCACCTCCCTCATAGAACTTTATAAGTACAAGTAATCAGCCTTGGTGGCGCAACTTCAAAGAATGATTACAACCAGGGAGTTTACTCTACCACAAAAACTAACTATTATCCTCATCCCCCCTCGACAGTCGATACTTTCCACAAGTTATATTTTTGATAGTGAATTTGTTTAATAAATATATAGTAATAAAGATCAGAATCTTCAATGAAAAATAACCAACAAAATGTTGATAAAAATTACTTGGAAATAAAGATAATTGCAATTACCTAACATTATTAAAAATTAAGATGATAAAACCCAAAAACAAAAATTTTTTTTAGAATGTAGACAAAAGTTAAAATCCATTCAATCACAAAACTTTTTCAATTTTTGCATTTCATGTTCTAACACTTCTTTGCTTTCTGCAAAACTGTTCTTCTTTTCACTTCTAATTTTCTTATTTCTTCAGACGCTGTTTTTCTTTTTTGACTTAAGTCTACTTCAATCCTTTTCTTCTTTTCAAGTGCATATTTCCTTATTCCTGATACATTCCTCAAAGCATGAATCATCTTTTTGAAATTGTCATATTTAGAAGTTCCTCGGCTGCAGTGACTTCATCATAAGTTACACGTTGAGTAATAAGGCTGTCCTCATGTAGGTTTTCAACCAGACATTCTTGATTCACAGACAAACTTTGCTCAACATTTGCATTGCTATGGAAGAGAACAAGAATTTTTTTAGTGAAATATTGTAGTTCATGGGATGCATTTACTCTAGAAAAAATATCCATGAAGAACTTATCAAGCTGGTCACCACTTTAAGTGAATTGTTTAGGGTAGTCAATAACTTCTTGCTCTGATACAAAGTCCAAGTAGTCTCTTTTTACAACATCAGCTTGCACGCTAGATAGTTGTTTCTTGTCTAGTAGGACTTCTAATGCAGGAGTTGTTATATAGGTCCTAACAGATGGATTGAGCATGACTACGGGAGAGAGACAACTAGCACCCTTGACAATTATGTGGAGAGAGGACACTTATGTAAAAGTTTGTTGCAGAGATCAACTAGGAGTTTTTGACAATCTTCTCTGAACTGAAGTATCTTGATGTCTTTAATTCCTTTCAAGGCTGCTGATGCTGTGAAACCCAATATCTACAGTAGGGAGTGATTTCATGTTGGATTGTTTATTTAAATCAACGACTAATGATTTTTTGAAGTATTTGCTGAATTCATTACATCACATTTTACAATTCTGTTCATTAAGTGGTCAGGTAGTTTATTTAGATCTGCAAACATAAATGGCAATAAAGGTTGATTGCTCTGATATTCGGTGATAAATTGCTCCAACTTAAGTGAAACTGACAGCATGAATCCCAACTTTGATGTCAGAAGTTCATCCTTCACAAAATTGCTTATTTTTGAAAATTATAGATTTTGGAGAGTGCTTGTTAGAATAAAAATACTGTTTTAAATACGGCAGCATTGGCATTGCTTTCTCTAACATCCTTGAGTATTCTACCCATCTAATAGAACAAAACTTCATCGGGAAAAGAGATGATCCTGTTATTCTTTGATAGTCTGCACGGCTTGTTGGAAAATCTTTAAATAAATAATATAGTGAGCGCAAAAACTAGTTAAGAGTCCAACTAGAGTTAGCATGTGCTGTTTTATAGCCAACATGGACAATGTGTAAATAACAGGTTCCAAATTCAGTAACTCAGGATCTTGTGGAGAATCTTCCTTCAAGTAACTTTTGAGATCACTTAAAAATTTGAGGTTTACATTTGGTCCATCCATGGAAACTTGAAGCATTTTTTAAAGATCCAAGCCTTCGTCTTTAAGTGCAGGTAATAAAGTTCATTAATTTATCTTGAGCTGTTACATGACCTAAAAAACAAGATGTTAAATATCTTGTATGAATTTCACTTTCACTCCAGAAGCGGACAACTTTCCATCTGGGTCTTCTGAGCCACAGTATTTATGCTCTCATCAAATGAAACACAATAAAATGAGCATTGCTTAACCATAATCACAAGCTCGCTTTTGAAAAAATGACCTAGTCCATACATGAAAGTTTATCTTTATGCATTTGAAAATTCTGGGCAATATCACTATCGGAAAACATTACTTTAGAAAGATCACTACAAGCAGAAAATATGTGTCATTATTTGATTAATATCCCACAATATTTCAGCAAAGAAACTTCATCTTTGACAAGGAAGTTCTGAATAGGACAACTAGGTCTAGTTTCAGGTTTTAAAACTACTTTATGGTAATTAGCACTAAAATGTACATCTTCATGTAGGCCTACAGATAACATCATTTTTGGTCGTAGGGACAAGTCCAATATTTTTTTGCTCCAACTATCAGCTTTCACTCTGTCAACATTCTTCTTTCCCTTGGCATGAGATCGATTGAAGATATTCCCATGTTAGGTATATCAAAGTTAGTTTTACACAAAGAACAATGGCCTTTACTTTTATCACAATCCACTTTTTGTAACTACAGCCAATCTTTAAACACTGTAAAGTGAACAACACAAAAATACTGTACTGTGAGTTGGAATTGTAAAGGTCAGGCAGGTCACCAATAGTTGAAGTGGTGTTTGAAACTACAGCACTTATAATGGTTACTGCTGGAAAAAGTTTGTGGGGGGGAGGGTTAGTGTGAGGATGAGTGAATAGAAAGGTCAGCAAGTGAGGCAAAGCATCCCACTGGCAAGGTCATTCTAAAGGTCAATCTAATTGTGTGGAAAAAAGATAGACCAGAGGGGGGAGGGAATTGAGGGGATGGTCAAAATAGTCTATCAGTAGTCCAAATCATATCAGGGTCAAATGCTAAATCCAACATTTTTCAACAATGTAAAAAGGATCATGTTATTCCAGTATCTGATTCAATTCCAGTATTTCTAGTAATCAAAATAATTAAAATCCCAAGTTATATTTCACAGTATATTTCCAGTATTGGTAGACACCCTGGTTTTGATTGCTGCGTTGGAGGACAGTAAAAAGGATAAAGCAGATGGATCAGGGAAATGTAGGAAAGTTTTCCTTTTTCAGAAATTGTGATAAAAAAATATATATTTTATGTTCTATGGATCTAAAGAGGTAGCCTAAGGATTCAAGTGGTGCTGATGAAAAGTTCTGTGTTACCATTTTAGTATTTAGTATTTTAAAATATATTAATTAGTAATACATTTAAGAGCACTATAGTAAAATTATTTTACTACAGCAGGTAAATTTACCTACTAATTAATACATTTGCCATTGGAGTCCGGAGTCAGACAGTAGAAAAATGTCGGAGTAGAAGGTTTAGCCTACTGACTCTACAGCCCTGGTTATAATTACACAATCATGAAGATGGCAAATCAAATAACAAGAAAATTAAACAAGTTTGGTTATTTAGAATAATTATAAAATCAAAACAAAACTTGCTAACATCTCAAGAAAAACGTGTAGGGCCTAAAAGTAAATATTGACTAGGTTTATATTGTATCAACTTATGTAGTTTGTGTTATAATGTTAATATTGTTTCTTAAGGTGCGCAGAAAGGGAGCGAAGTGTTTTTACTGTTTTTTTATAAATTGAAATTTTTGGCAAAATAAATCAAATATTTCTCCAGTAGCAACATAGAGTTTATTTTTCTGCACATGTTAATATCAACAGATCTTGACTCAAGGGTATCCTGGAATTTTGTCAAAACATTTTCTCTTTATTTAAAAAGTTTTGACAAAATTCCAGGACACCTCTAACATATATTCAAGATCTGTTGATATTAGCACGTGCGGAAAACTAAACTCTATGTTGCTACTGGAGAAATATTTTATTTATTTTGGTCAAAAAAATGTAATGCTATAAAAACTGTAAAATCACTCACGCTCCCTTCTGCCGCACCTTAAAGAAACTACCTAATTGTATTGTTTATGTGATCGATATTTCTAGGCTATATACATTTTTTTTCTCATTTATTATTAATGCATGAAAGATTAGGTCTAGCTAGATTGAGTGAAAACCAAAATAAGATAACTTACATAAATTATTGAAGGATATAAAGTTAGGTTTATATCCTAAACATTATTAAGATATTTATTTGCGCCTTGCAGGTGCAAATGTGGCAGTAAGGGTTTCTGTTTTAGTTTGGTAGAATTCTTGTATGATGTTACATAGTCTAGCTCCATCTGTATATTTTCAAGATTCCTTCAAACAAGATAAATAGATAATTGTGCCTCGTTTGCAAGGGTTGTGTTTGTTATGAAAAAAAGGTAAAAATGTGATCATTGTAGATGAATATTGCATTTTTCAAAAGTCAATCATTCTTCGGAATATAGTTTGAGGTGTATTACATGTTTGCAAGCGAGACGCATGAGCTAAAGGAATCCTCTGACTTATGTGTGAGTTCTATTTTTTGTTCTTCTTTCCTTTCCTAATCAATTCACCTTCTTTTTCACTAAGTAAAATAGTGATATTTTATTTGGAAAAAAATAAGTGCCTTAAATACGCAATAATGTGGGTGGTGTACTCAATAATTATAGCCTGTTAAGTTATCTTATCATAATGTTAATATTTCTATACCTAGTGTGTTATTAAAATATATTTCCTAATTATAAGAAGAGTTCCATTCAGTTATAACATAGACTTAATTCGTAGAGAACATTTATGGTTTATTTTGAGAAAAGTTACTACAAAAAAATCTTAACTTGCAATGTTATTTAGTCTAATATTTTGGTTGCTTGTTTAAATAATTAATTAACTAAAATGTCTATCAGCACACATAACCACTTTGAATGAAATAACTATTTTCTAAATGTATTAATCCATCAAAAAATTGTATTTTAGTTGAATTTTAAGAGACTTTTAAGTTTGGGTTAGTGAACTGGTGGTCTAGGGGTAAGGTGTCAGACTTCTGTACTGAGGGTCCGGGGTTCAATCCTCGGTCCCGGCACAGATTTATCTGAATGCCAAACCCTTCCTTCACCTCTGACAAGACGTGTATTAATCACAACTTGTGAATGTGAGGAATGCCAGGCCTCCACCGTGGTTCGGATCCCACGTTAAACTGTAGGTCCTCCATTTCATCTAACAATCACCCTACCATCACACATTAGCGTAAGGGCGTATAAACCGAACGCATAGTAATAAGTTTGGGTTAAGATTGTTTGATTAAGTCTTTAGGAAGTTAAGTTACAGCTTGTTTGATATAAATTTTATTATTAACACATAAAAGATTGTTTCTATTGAATTATTATGATTAAATATAATAGGTGTTTAGTGTATTAGAATATTTTAAGTTGGCAGTTCTGTAACTATATCAATCCCTTTTATCCTAGTATTTACTTATAAACTTAATTACATTTTTGTTGGAGGATTAAGTAAAGCTCTGTGTATGAGATTGATTAATGTTGACTAACTAAAAGATCAACAATGTGTTTGAAAAGGGGGTAGGCCATACCAGTGAGATAAAATAAATATTTTTTTGTGTTTATAATAAAGAATAATCAAACATGCTTGGCTTTACCTAGCCTTCAAAAAAGTTAATCATCTAAGTTTAACCTAACCTTCAAAGTAGGCTTATATTAAAATTAAACTAAAATACAATTTTAGATGTATTAATTTATTTAGAGAATAGTTATTTCCATGAAAAGTTGTCATGTGTATATTATGACACACACATTGTAATTTATTATTTAATCAAACAAACAAAATACTTTAATGGGCGATTCTTTTAGGTGTCATATAAAATATTAACAATGAAAGATGAGATTTTTTTTAATGAAAATATATTTTCTCAAAAGGAACCATAAACATTATTTAGCCCATTTTGCCAAATAATTTAAAATCATATTTGATAAATTTTTTTTTTTTTTCTGTCTTGCGTTAGTTAGTGGGTAAAGTGATATATTAATTATGTTGCCTTGAACAATAATTAACCCGCCTTGGTGGCGTAGTTGGCTAACGCGCTAGTCGTGTTGAGCTCGACAGCCGAGGACGGGGAGATCGAGGTTCGAATCTCGGTCGGGTGAACTGGGGGTGGTTTTTCCTAAATGGTTTTCCACTCTCCCTCCACGCAAATGCGGGTTCACTTCCTATAAATTCAACCCTCCCAATTCCTAATCCATTAGAGTAATTAGTACTTAAGCGTATAACCCGAACGGGTAGTAAGACGCGGTGCTAAATAAATAAATAAATAAAACAATAATTAAAAGACTAATGATTAGCATAAACGGTAATTAACAATAATAGTAAAAGGCAAAGAATAGTATTATTTCGTAAGATGGCTTTCTGAAAAGTATTTTAAATTAGTCTTAAAGAGTAAAATAAACTCAAAAATAGCGACACACCCCTTCCGGATATCTACACTAGTCTTGTTCTACCTGTCAAATGAATATAAACAAAAAGATTTCTCACCATTTAAATCTTTTGTTAGTTGTGATCTTGTGGACATTTTACAAACATGCGAGGGATCGTCATATGACAGGCTTTATACACACTCTAAAATTCTAAAGTACTTTATTTTTTAAATTAAATAAAACATCATAACGTCTAAATCATCTCAAGTTCACGGACAAGTAAGAGATTATCCGCAAAACCACCATCTTTGGTAATAAAAGTGGTGCCACTATGCTTACATTAAAAGTACCAAATTCTCCTTAGTCCTTGGGAGATATAGATTCATATTGTTGCCGTTAAAAGCAGCTCTGACATCAGGTACTCAAGTGGGTAAGAGAAAGGTAGAAATATCTTGGTTTAATTGACTTTATTTTTCTTTATAGTTTAGTAGATAGTAGTATATTTTAATATTAGCTTAAGCTCGTTACATTAATCATATTAAATATATATTGTACAAAAAAGTAGTTAGTTCATTCTGCTCATTCCATTTAAATATTTCCTTTCAAGAAAGAGAAATGTTTTTTATTGTTACTACATATTATTATAATTTACAAATTATAAACGTTAAGATTACTTTATTATAGATAGTAAATAATATATTATACACTGTACCTCTTATATTTTATAAATATAGCTAAAGCTAAAGGTGTTATATCAAAGTGACAAAAGTATTATAATGTGTGTGTGTGTGTGTGTGTGTGTGTGTTGTTTTGTGTGTGTGTGTGTGTGTGAGAGAGAGAGAGAGAGAGAGAGAGAGAGAGAGAGAGAGAGAGAGAGTGTGGGTGTTGCAAAACTCTTTTGATCAGCAACAAATTATTTTCGGTAAATCGCAAAAAAATGTAAAGCTCATGCCTAAATGTTAGTTTATGATCTTTTTTATTGATAAATATTGTAATGGGGGTTTAAATATAGATTAAACATAAATTTTACAGTAAGGCCCGTATCTAACTATGAGATGCCAGTGCAGTGTTGCTGACAGGGCTGTTGGCATTTTTGAGGTCTGCCACCCAAGATGCTAACCAAGATGACAACCAAGATGCCACCCAAGAAGACAACCAATATACTGTAACGTGGCTACAAATATCTTCGCCACTTAACCTCCACCCCCTACAAAACTACACACACTTACCCCGTTTGACCGGGAAACCAGCGCCGTGTTTTGATCCTCCACACACATCAACACATATGATTGTTCACCGTTCACGTTAAACAAGAATTAAGTCACGGAGTGCTACGTAATCCAGCTCACCTTCCCCGAGTGGAAAGCGATGCGCAGGCGCTAGAACTTGGAGAAAAAGGCGCTCTGTGCTATCACGTATGTTACCCTACCACCCAAACTGTCGCTCTTTCGACGTTGTGCGCAGGCGTCGAGGAGAGCCCAACGCGTTAACTTGCCGAAAATGACATCATTGGACTTGTATTATCTCCCTCCCAAATTTTTCCCGCTGGGATAATTCGAATATAAATATGTACCCAGCATGGAACAATCACTCTTTGATGCAATTAAGATTTTGGAACTTACAACATGTAAGTGTACATTATGTTGGAAAGTTTTTTATATTTTTTTATGGGTAAACTGAGGAACGACTAAACTTTTACTATATTATGAAGGGATTCAATTTGATATTGCTTCGGGCAATTTATTTACTAATTTTGTGCCGAATTAACTTTCCTGGTGTTCAGATTTGTTTAGGTTACGGGCATGCTATAGACTTATGCCTTTTAGTGCTGGTTAGGTTATATTATTTGTAAATCAAATTAAGTAATTTATCTTTGTGTGCTATTTTGCACTATAGTTTGTTTGGCCATATTTCTGTAGTTGTAATGTATCTAGATGAAACTTATATGGTTTGGTTTAATATTTTCAATTTCTACGCGAGTGGGAAAGTCGTTAAAAGAATTAAATATGTTCAAATTTTATAATGGACTAAGTAAATAAGTTTGAAAGATATTAAGCTTTTGATGTGTAGGCTACCCCCGACTCACGGGATGTTTGGCGAGGGTAATGACTTTACTTGTAAATATTGTAGCCAGGGGTATGGTTGTGCACAGAAATTTAATAGTTGTTATGTATAAGTTATGAGATATGATATGTATAGAATTTCTAACTAGTTTAATTTCATACGTCTATAGATATCATTGAATGGCTTAGCCATGTTAATTTGACGATAGGGCGTATTCCTATTTTCACTTCATTTTGATTATTGTTCACAATAATTAACTTTGTTTATTTTTAAGATGGTTCTGTTAACGCATTAAGAATGTTATTTAATCTTGATAAATGCATTTAGTGCTCTGTATCCTTATAGTATCATTCTTTTTGCTTATGTACAATTATTCGCTTCCCGATATATATTGTTGGATTATTTGGTATTACGCATTGTTCGCAACCAACAAAATAAATATTGTTAACCTTTTAATCATTATCTCTGATAGTAAAATGGCCTTTGACCATTGTCAATTTTACGTAATTGCTATGCATTTACATAAAGCAACCCCAACTTCCTTAACTTGAATGGTTGAATACTTTAATTTACTGATTGTTAATACTGCTAGATTTGGGTACTTGGGTTTTACTAATTTGTGTGAGGGCCAAATTAAGATCCCTAGTGATATACTTTTCTATTCTTTGTCTTGCAACGCCTTCTCTATTTAGAGAAGGTGTTGATCTGAAACAAAACTGCTAAGAGGGTTGAGCTGCGCCACTCTGCTGCACAGGGTTTCATCTGTTTTGGTCATATTACTCAAATTGTTGCTTTGTGTGTTACAATCCCGTTCTATGCCATGGATCCGACACCACTGGACACGACTGATGTACTTGTTGGTAAATCATAAGTGTATAAGTTGAAACGAGTGGCGTTTGTTGCGGAGATCATGGGCCGTGGGATCTCAATTGACCCTGAATCCACTGTCAGTGAATTGAGGGCCATGCTGTCCCGGGAGTTGGGTGAGAAAACTCCTTTACATTCTGATATTAGTAATAGTGATGCTTCCCGTCAGGTGGTTGATAGAAGTGTAGATGCGTCTGTGGCAGATGTTATTATGCGTGCCCCATTAGATCCCGTTGGTTATACTCCGTCCCTTCAGGACTCTCTTTCTAACAATATTATTGTTCCGTTAGATAGGTCATGTTATAATAGTACTCGGTCCAAAGTTGTCGGCAATTGATTGAATCGCATACCCGTCTGTGACGAACAGGATAGTTCTGCGTTGTTCTCTTTTTTGTTGGAGGTAAACAAAGTTCATAAGTTGCATATTGTTGAGGATTCTGAAATATCAGTGCCATGTCTTGGGAAAACCGCAGGGTTTTTAACTCACCTTATCTCAAAAGGGATTAGTCAAGGAATCCTTTGGGTCACCATGAAGGATAGAATATTTGCATTGCTAGTCTCAGAAGAGAAAGGGAGCGTCTTTGTTCGGAGTTAGTATATCGCTTTCAATTCCCTCACGAGTCCTTCAGAATGTTTATTTTGTCTGTGTCTGAAGCATCAAGCGTTCTCAACTTAACAGTTGCTAGCACTTGCTAGTTAATAGAAAAGCCAGAACTAAACTGATAGATCACATCGAATTTCTGTGGATGGATGGCATAATGGAAAATTTCAGGGACCATAAAGAAATATGTAAAATAAATGGTAACACCAATAACTTCTAGCAAGAGGCCTTCGTAGGAAAAGTATGAAAAAATACAAAAGGTATGGAAAGATGGAAAATCAAGGATTCCTGGCCACATGCTAAAAATGGGATGGTTATAGCTGGCCAGGAAATGAATTCTGGGATGGAAATTACGGGTCGACAGGAGACTCGGCTTCTGCAGCTTCTACATACATAGCCCAACTACACAACCCAGTAATTAATGTACGATTACAGGATAACTTCCTTATTAAAGATGGGAGAAAGATAAATAATATACAGAGTCAGATGGAGAAATAAAGGGGATTAAAGACTGGAATAGCTGCGAATATATAATAAATGGTGTCCCTCCCAAATAAGGAACCAGTATTGGTAAGATCAGTAATAGTAAGTGTGAAAGAAAGGGCTAAAACAACATAATCGGTCGTTGTTGCAGAAAAAGCCAATAGCGAAAGAGACAGGAAGAAAATAGAAGGAATGGTGTGTAAACTATGGAGGAAAGGAGAAAAATAGGGTAAAGAACAAGATAAACAAGATGAAAAGAGGGTAAGGAGACCAACTTGTGACAGCACAAAAGGCATGTGAAGGAGTGGAAAGGGGCAGTTTTGATAGAACAGCAAATCTAGAGGAAGGGGACGTGAAGATTACTGACGTAGTGCCACATTTCTATCCCAAACTAGAGGAAAACCTTCAGCTATCAAGATTGGAAGAACATCACAACCTTAACCTGGCTATTCGTCACTTAGTAAGGAAGAGCCATGATAAAGGTAACACATTAACGATTCCAACACCGGAGGCACAGGACAGAATACAGTTAAAAGCGGCAAATTTACCCACAGATATATCCAAATTATAGGAAATTGTAAACAAAGTATTTAAAAAAAGGGAGGAAGAATGGGATTTGGAAGATGTATATATTAACCTTGTTCAAGCACGTGGTCGCACCGCGTTCGATACAAAAGAGAAATGGCCGAGATGTTACATCCACACGTAGCATCCGTAATGGAAGAAATCAAGAAAATAGGAATCAAAATAGGATAAATGGATGCGATGCGAAATGCGATCGTAATTCAAGAAGTGAGTAAAGGGTGGAAGAAAAGGCGCTGGATGTTGTGTGCCTACAGGAGCCCTACAGAACAAGAAATGGATTTATTCCGCATATGCCAAAAGAGGCCAGATTTATATCAAATGGGAAGGCACCAATGAGTGTCATTATAGTGCTCAACAGGCGCATAACAGTAACAAGGAATAGTCAATTTTGTAAAGAGATGGTCATATGTGTGGAAATTTGAGCTGGGTTTGTTGGATGTCTACTAGTTAACATGTGTTTTCAATTCCAAAAGGAAATAGAACCTTATATAGAACAACTAGAAAAGATAGACGAGGCAGTCCCTAATATACCAGTTGTATACATGTTGGATGCAAATGCCAGGTCTCCACTCTGACATAGCAATGACATTAGAAGGGAAGATGGTATAATAAGAGGGTATAGGGCGTATCAAAGAGGAAAACTACTAGAGGATACACTAACAGCAAGCCATCTGGAGGTGGTAAACCAGCCAGGAACTCCTGCAATGTATGTAGGAAAGGCAGGAGCCAGCTCTAACGTTGATGTCACCTAGTGTAGTGTGGAAGCAGGAGAACTAATAGGGAACTGACAAGTGCATGATTGTGTGACACCCAGCGATCATAATCTGATAACTTTTGAACTAGGTAAAGAAGTAGATAAAGAAAATGTAGGCACGCGACTCCTCTACAACCTGAAAAAGGCAGATTGGGAAATATTAAGAAGAGAGCTGGTACTACCGCAACCGGTATCGCAGGGAGATCACATACACCTAAAATCGAAGGAGCTCATTTGGGCCTTGCAGGCAGCTATGAGGAAAGCAATACCGGCTATGAAGGAAGTTACGAGATGTTTAGGGAATCGACCATCCAAGGAACAGCTGCAAAAGCTACATGGGTATGAAAGGAGAGTAAAACGAGAATGTCAATTATGCCTAGAACCAGCTTGAAGACTCCTACTATGGAATATATACCAACAAAGGAAGGAATAATTCGAAAATACAATGAAGATTGTTAAAAATTATAGCTGGGAAAGATTTGTGCAAGAAGAATTGAGGAAGAATGCATGGGTATACCCTTTCAGATTGCAGCAGGGAAAATTAGACCCTAGCTGTCATTTCAACACTCGAGAAACCAAAAGTAGGAATGATCTTCTGGCAGGAATCGGCTAGGCTACTAATGGATGTGTTGATGCCTGATGATAATCCGGAGGAGGGGAATGAGTAGAACGAAAGAGATAGGCAGGATATGAAAATGGTATATAATAATAATAATGAAAACATGTTAGTGGAGCCAGTAACATAGGACAAGATAAAAAAAAACTAATAGCAGGAATAAGAAGAAAGAAGGCACCTGGACCTGATGAAATCAGGGTAGAGGTGATTCGGGAAATCAGTGAGCAGATAGCACCCTTTATCGCCCAGTTCATGAATGAGTGCTTGGCTCAGGGCAGAATCCTAAATGTGTGGAAGTTGAGCTAAGTGGTATTACTGAGAAAAGGGGAAGACAAAGACCCGCAACTCCCAAGGTCGTACTGACCAATATGTTTGATGAATGTATGTGCAAAGTGCAGGAGAAAATTCTATGTAAGAGACTGCAAGAACATAGAGAGGAGGTGGGAATGCACCCTCAACAGTACGGCTTTAGGAAGGGCAGATCTACAGAAGATTCGATCTGTGCTGATCTTTGCCTGGTAGAAAAATATAGGGCAAAATATCTAATTGGAATATTTGTGGACATCTCAGGTGCATTTGATAACCTTTGGTGGCCAGCCTTATTTAAGAGATTAAGAGAACTAAACTCTCCGGGGAGTCTCTACAAAGGCTTTAAGGACAACTGTAGGGACAGGTATGCAAACCTAAGATGCCCAGAAATAACAATAAGCAAAAAATTAACAAAAGGATGCCCATAAGGATTGGTCAGTGGTCCCATATTTTGGGACGTTGGTCTCGAGCCTAAGTTGCTGAAGATTGATGCACTACCTGAAGTGATGGGGGTGGTTGCTTTTGCTGACGACTTGCTGATAGGAGTGGAGGCAAGTTCAAGGAGGAACCTGGACGGAAAAAGTAATAATGTACTGGGCGTCTTGGATAAATGGTGTAGGAAAGTAAGACTCAGCATGGCACCGGCGAAGACAGCCTACATGCTACTCAGGGGAGTGATTAAGAGAGATCCTATAGTTAAGATAGCAGAACAAACAATTAAAAGGAGAAAAACTGTTAGATACCTGGGGGTGACGAGTGACGAGAAGCGTAGCTTCCTAGATCACATGGACAACGTATGCTGGAGAGTCTTATGGTCTGTGAATTGAATAGTCAGTATAGGGCAGCGGAAGTTCCATCTGCTCTTAAAACTGATTAGACTATACCATCAGGCATTGCTTATGTACATAGTGGGATATGAAGCAGGAGTGTGGGCACAACAACTGAGAGGGGACAGAGCTAAGAGGAAGCTTAGAGGCCTTAAGAGGTAAATTCTCTTGAGACTTTCTGGGGCCTACAAAACTGTACCAACAAACGCATTGTGTGTCAGCCTAGGTGTTTGGCCCCTAGACTTAGAGGTACGAAAGAGGGCCGCTGGATATTGGCTTGGAAAAGGGAAGTTAGACAAAGTAATAGAATTAACCACTAACGGTGTAAGTACCAAGGATGATATAAGAGAGACCCTCCTAGTGGAGTGGCAATCAGACTGGCAAGAGAGTACCACAGGTAGAAGGACATTCCAGTTATTTCCGAAAGTATAAGAAAGACTGAGAATGAAGTATCTTCAACCTTCCCAGAGACTTGTCCACTATATCACAGGGCATGGCCCATATCGACCGTCCCTCTTTAAGAGGAACTTAAGTGAAACCAGTTTTTGCTGTTGCGGAGGAGAGGCTACACTGGAACACGTGACCTTGGAATGTATATTTACGAAAAGGGAAATAGCGGAGCTACTAATGCCTATACAGGCCAATGCCATATACCATATATTGAGGAATGTGGACCGGTGGAGCTACCTCGATGAGATAGCAGACAGGGTATCGAAAGCAGAAAGGGACAGGCATATGGACGAACTAAAAAAAGAAGAAGACAAAGTGTAGCATTAGCTCCAAGCTAACCACAACGACAACAACGGACTTTACTTACCCTATTATACGATCACCGTCTGCAGCTGGCTCAACGTTACACTCGACCGGCCCACCAACATACACACACATCAACAAGACGTATCAACATACTGAGGCTACACCTATTCTACTCCCAGGCAACAATCCTGAAAACCAAAGATCTTCGATTGGAAAGAAGAAACTCTTCGCCAGTGCCTTGTGTCGTTCCAGTCCAGAAGCTTGTGGAACCTCCCCTTTCTTGTTTGTGTTCTTTGGTTTCCCCCTCATAATCACCCTGTCATCCCCTACTCTGTGGACTGTGTTTCAACCGTATAAAAGAGTGATCGTGCGAGTGAAGTGCCACTCTTGGACTGGCTTTGGTATTCGCTTGAGCAAGCGAACGCTTCAAAAAATTAATAATGTAAGCTAAATTCATTTTCGGCCTTATTCTTTTAATTTAAATTCTCTTTCGGCGTTATGGACTTAATCTTTGAACACGAACTAAATAAACAAATATATTATGACATTATTCACTATGATATTTAGAGGGACTTAGTAATTTTCTCAAATATAAATGCACGTGGACTTAGAACTTGATCTGATTTGGATATATCTTAAATAGTAATTTATAAATTAAATATTGTAAATGGTAAACATTTGTTTCTCGTGTAATGAACTTAAACTTAGAACACAAACTAAATAAACGAATATATTATTATATATTTCATTATGATATTTAGATGGACTTAGTAATTTTGTCAAATATAATTGCACTTGGACTTAGAACGTGAACTGATATGAACATATCTTAAATTGTAGTTTATAATCTTATTGTGTAAGTGATAAACATATGTTACACTTGTTAGGGACTTAAACGTTGGAACATATATCCTGTATCGTTATCACTAATGATGTTCCAAGTCAAACTTTACACTTGTAATGATAGTAAACTCAGGCTTTTGGGCGTAAACGTGAACTTTAATTTCTCGCAATCTAATTGGTTTAGCCATTGATGGTATTAAGGCCATTCTCTGTTACATTGTACTTTTATGTTCTTCTTTGAAATTTAATTATAAAGTAAAGCTATTAACATTTCACTTCCAAAATTTATGTACGGACTTAATGAATCGGGCGCCATAAGCGCTAGCAAGGGGTTAGATTGAGGAGTATTATATGTCCCCTTAGCCTGATTGCTAATTTTGTTAAAGTAATTAGTGATGATGATCGCATGTACTTTTAAGCACTCTCAATACAAGGCCATTGTATTGTAATTACAAAATGTTGTATCCCATTGGTCGAATTAATTATTTTAAATTAATCATTGTTAATTTTTTCTGAATATCTAATAAACTATCTTTGAACTTAGTTTCTGGTCACTATTTTCACTCTTTCATCCTTAGGTACAAAATGCAAAATATACAGTTGTATAATAGTCAAGTCAGTGGTATCATTATTACTTTTATCCTTTATTGTGTATTTGAACCCGTTATGTTAGGCGTCGGGTATGAAGTCGGGTTCAAAAGACAGGACTAAGCCTTGAGACAAAATAGATAGGAAGAAACAACTGAGGAGGAAGTGACGAGTGAAGACGATGGAGACTGAGGAGAGGCAACATCATACTCAGGCGAGACGTTACCAAATTGGTGAAACAAAACACAGAAAGCGTAATAAAATGGAGGGTGGACTAGATTTTGATGGATTCTGGATATGTCTAGAGCTCTAACCGAGGAAAGGCGTCTCAGGGATACCAGTGATGAATAGTGATGATGAACCAGGGACAGCTGGAATACTGGCTAGGAGTGAAGGAAGGTAAAGTGGATACAGATGAGAGGTCAGAAGTTGTTCCTTACTCGAAGAGCCCTGCTCGCTTGGAAACAAGCGTGATGCTGGGTTGGAGCTATCGATCACTCCAGGGATTTCGACCGGCCATGGTAGGAAGTGACCAGATTATAAAAAGAAAAAATGAGACTCCCTATAAGGAAAATATATAAACTGATTGTGTAGACGACGGCACTATGTATAAGTTAGGTTAAGTTAGATCTAAGTCCAAAGTAGTCATATCAAAAGGAAAAAGTGTATATAGCCAAAATAAATTCTATATGGAAAGAGGGGCAATTATAGTTATAGGTCATCACAAATTAAATAATGGTATTGATATATATTAGACAGAGCTGCTAACAGGCACAGGTCGAGGTAAATTGGTAATGATCAATGACAGGACAAGTAGTTTTAGTAGTAGTATATATTTATATCCCAGAAAGTTTATGTGTAAAATTCTTAGATTAACTATATATAAGGAATATTGTAATATGAACAGAGCAGAAAAAGTCCTGATTTATAGTAAATAGAATGTCAGGACAAATGTATAAGGAAATTGAAAAAAAAAAATTGACGTGTAATATGAAATGGTAAGTTTCAAATCCCACCCTGGACCCTTAGTGGAGCTGAAACCCTTGTCTTACCCTGATATTCCTGGTGCCACAATGATCGAAGACAGACGTGATCACATACCCAAGTTCGAGGCTATTTAGGCTATGCATTTGGTGTGGTCTGCGACCAGATTGGTCACACTAATGTATTTTCTCAAAGCACAGAATAATTTCTATGCTCCCCCTAAGCTCGAAGTTTTGAATACCCATATTGAGAATTTGTTAGAGAAGGTCTAAAAGCCCTTACGCTTTTCCAAAGTTTTTAGTAGGACGCCTAGTGAAGGAACCGTGAATGTTTGTCGATTATCGTAAATTGAATAAGAAAATACTGTACGATGCTACCCCTTTGCCTATCATATAGAAGGCATTCTAGTATCTAGGCCAGGCCCAGCATTACACGTTCATAGACTTAAACAAAGCTTACTACCAAATCCCTTTAACTGAAAAATGTAGTCAGTATACGGCCTTTATCAAGCAATGTGGTCTCTTAGAAGTCAATTACGTTCCTTTTGGTGTTTCAACTGGGGTCCAAATACTATCGCGGCTATTACATACCGTGTTTTCAGATATACAATTTAAGTACGTCTTCAACTACCTAGATGACCTAATTAACTATTATAACAAATTGGAGGATTATTTGAAACAAGTTAGAGAAGTCTTGGATAGGTTGCGAGCAGCCAATTTGACAGTGTACCCGAATAAGCTAAGATTGGTGGTTTCAGAGATAGAGTACCTGCGTGGTGTCCCATCGGGGAGTGTCTATGAGCCTCGAGCGTACCTGTCCTATTAGAGAGTTCCCCATCCCTGTCGATCAAAATAAAATTTCCAGGTTTCTTTGCATGATAAGTTTCTTTGGGAAGTTCATCCCAAAATTGACCAGTTTGGAGGGACCCTTGTACCACCTAAAGAAAAAGGGAGTTCCATTTGTTTGGTCTTCTGAGTGTCAGGCATCATTCGACGCCTTAAAGCGTGCGTTATCCGGGGCCTCAGTATTAAAGATGGCCGATTTTTCTAAAACGTTTGGCCTCCAAACTGATGCTTCTCCAAACTGATGCTTGTTAGACTGGATTGGGAGCCGTTCTGTGCCAACAGATTGATGGATTCCTTCAACCAATCGCGTACGCTAGTCGTACCCTGCATCCCTATTAGCGTAACTATTCTACCTTTGAATTGGAGGCCCTCGGAATAGCAGTATACGCTACTGGCCAATTTAGAGTATATCTCGAACATCACCCGTTTGACTTGTATACCTATAATTCAGCTCTCTCATGGTTGTTAAAACATCCTAGACAGATCGGGAAAATAGGACACTGGGTGGCAAAGTTGCAATCGCTTCTATTTGAGATCGGGCGCGAACAGCCCGGTAGCCGATTCCTTGTCTCGCATGTTCGAGGAACCCATTAACTGTAGGAATTTGGTTTCTCAGAAGGTCTAGCCTGTTTTGGGAGTGTTGAGCAAACTCCCTGAAGTGTTTGCCCCGATCAGGGAAGGACAGATAAATGATCCTGAATTATTAGATCTGATTTCATCTTGTGAAGACAAGTTCAATCCTGATAGCCTTAAACTACTTAAGTGTAATCTCTTGATACAACCCACCCGTCACGCAGGTTGGAAGGTTTACGTTCCCCAATCTTTGTCTAGAATAATGTTCGCATATTACCATGAGTCCCTTGTGGGAGGGCACTTAGGTGCGAACAAGACCATAGGTAAGATCTGCTTGTATTTTTTGGAAAGGTATGAAAGTGGAAATTCGGGACTAGGTTGTAAAGTGCGAGGTGTGTCTTAGGGCTAAGCCTACTAAGAATCGCCGATATGTGATTTTGGCTTCAGGGGTTGCTTGTTTCCCACTTGACAGAGTTTTATCGATCTGTTTGGTCCCTTACCGAGATCACGGAAAAGGCATAACATGCTACTCACCATGATTGATTGATTCTCAAAATGTGTGTGGATTGTGCCATTGAGAATAGCGACCTCCACCTCGGTTGTTAACGCTTTAGATATTACCTTGTTTAGCAACTTTGGGTACCTTCATATTATAGTGTCCGACAACGCAGGCCAGTTCACATCCAAAATATTTAGGGATATGTGTTTTAATAATGGTACAAAGCATGTTACCACCACCCCTTACCATCCAAAACCTTCGCACGTGGAAAGAACCTCAAGACCACCTTGATTGCCTTTCACCATCTCCTCCATAAGGACTGGGATAGAACCTAACACCGTTGCAAATAGCGTTCAATAGCACTGAACATGACAGCCACAAGAAGACCCCTTCCTTAATGTTAGGGCATAGCTTGCTCTCCCCAATCAACCTGAGGGGGAAATACTCCGGACGTCTTGGAGGATCCATCCAGTATAAGCATTGAGGCCGAGTGGGTGAAGGCTTTAAGTCGGCTAAAGAAGACATGGGAAAAGGTATCATGTAGATACAATGTAGTAAGATATCCTGTACCATACAAAGTCGGAGATAAAGTCATGTATGAATTACATAATTATAGTAGAGCCATAGACGGCAGAAAGGTGAAGTTAGACCCCCGGTGGTTATTTCGATGATTATATCAAAGTTTATCGCCCCTGTCACGGTCCAGTTAATAGATCCTGTCACTGGTCTGGCCTCGCAGCGCCCACGTCACACAACTAAAACCTCTATGAGTGTAAATGGGGCTTAAATTTACTTATATATTAGAATATATGTTTTGTTTGAGAAAGCTAAGTGTATCTCTATGTTCTGATATTCGTTCCCGTATGTTGCATGTACCCTATATCTTAACATGACACTAGAGTATGAGAGTTCATTGGAAATACAATACAAAGTGGTTCTGAGCTAATACAGGACATACAAATAACTGAGTGAACTAAGCGTGAGAGAAAGTAATAAGGACTATGTGTTAAGTTAATTTGATTTCTACTTATTTTTCCTTGAAAATGCATTTTCGACCTGTAACCCGAATTTTGTGAAAATAGTGATTGTGTATCTTATTTAATAATTTTGTTCTAATAACCATGTATTTATAAGTTAAGAGGATTATTTAAGCTTGGGTGAACAAATTATCAGATTTTTTTTCGAGAAGAGGGTGGTATCAGTGGGTTGTACCATAAAGCTCGAGTGTAGACGAGGCTTATTGGCTACTCACGGGGAAACAGAGCAGACTTCACTTCCTAGTCAGTTCTTATTCTTCCGTTCACCGAGTAGTGAGGCGGTTCGTCTCGTATTTCAAAGCTGGGTGTACATTATGTCGGTTTTGATGGTGCGGGCAACTCATGTTACAAAGGAGTGATGGCTTACAGTAACTAGATATATCCTACGAGGAGTAATGCCTTACAGTAACTAGCATATCCTGGCAGAGGAGTGATGGCTTACAGTAACTAGGTATATCCTGGCAGAGGAGTGATGGTTTACAGTAACTAGATATATCCTAGCAGAGGAGTATGCCTTACAGTAACTAGGCATATCCTGGCAGAGGAGTGATGGCTTACAGTAACTAGGTATATCCTGGCAGAGGAGTGATGGTTTACAGTAACTAGGTATATCCTGGCAGAGGAGTGATGGTTTACAGTAACTAGGCATATCCTGGCAGAGGAGTGATGGCTTACAGTAACTAGGCATATCCTGGCAGAGGAGTGATGGCTTACAGTAACTAGGTATATCCTGGCAGAGGAGTGATGGCTTACAGTCACCATACGTTCAGACATGGTTGCTAAACAAACGGTCAGTTTTGGAGACAAAATTGCTTCTTATCAGTGACGAATCTGGTCCTAATCATTATATAAATGCTGTAAGATTAATTTCTCATAAAATTAACACATTGATTAACGCTACCATTACCTATTTATATCTGGTTTTTGTGTCTGTAAAACAATTAAAAATATTTTAAATGTCAAACGTTAAAATATCACTCCAATTTTATGTTTAGAATTTTCAGATATAGAGGTACTTTAAATTGTGAGAATGTGTGCCTAGGCACCTTTTTCCATAGGACTACACCACTGGGCGCGGTAATAAAAGAAATAAATGGTACGGAACTCCACACGGACTTTCTCACTTCCTTGTCTAAAAATGTAGATATTTACTCAAAACACGTAGGTCGTAATATATGTGAAACGAACTCATATACACTAGAAAATTCGAGCACAAATAGCGTATATTTGCGTAAAACATTTTTTGATCCCCGGTTTTAAATTTTACAATTTTATTTTTAAATAATTAAGGTCCTTATTTGTATATTTGGGCCAATAAAAAATATTAATATTGGGTCCACAAGGGTCAACACTTAATATTAAAATTTCGACTTTCAGTTTAAATTATTGAAATTTTATTAGGGTTTGCACATCTTCAGGTCATCGCATTACTATTAAATTCCTCATCTATAAATTTTTACTAGTAATGTAGCATGTCACTCAAGTGAAATGACATCTACAAACCGTAATCTACACAAAATACTAAACTGAAATAAAAGAATGCAAAGAAGAGAATTAAAACTGATATATTCTGCAATAATATCATTTGTGTTCTTCTTACATTAAGTGGATGTTCCCGGATGCAAACTCTATGCTTCAACAAACTATTCTGCAATTATGGCAATTTTGTGGTGACACCTGATTGTTAGCCATCTGCTAATGTAATGGACAGACCATCCTCTTACCATTTATTATGTAGGGTGTCTATGAGACCTTTCTTAATTTCAAGGAAAGCTAGCTAGATTGGCCGACATTTAGTTTAGTAACTCTAAAACTATAGGATTTGTTGCTATATCTTTAATTTGTAATTAATTCACCATGTTTTCTGTTTAGACCCTTCTGGTGGAAGTCAGGCGCTAGCCCGGCTGTGTTGGAATACAATACTCTCTGTATACGTAACGTCCTTTTGACTGTTGCCGTGTCGTCTTGGACACGTATTCTCCCGAGCTACGGGAAGTTCCTATAAGTTTGGAGTTGTTAAACCCTATCTTATTTGCCAGTTTAAAACTTAATGTTTTCATTCTAAGAGTTACTTGTTTTTCCTAGCTAATTTAACGGACATTTATTACTGTTTATTATTCTTTGGTCCCACTTTCAATCATCTTTATAAATTGTAGCCTGATATCAACTTTTTATGTTATTTTTATAATAAATCTATTATTGTTACCTATTAATTTATCTTACTCTTATGAAACATTTCCCTGTGTTCATCTTACCTTGTAATAATATATCGTTACCGCCTCTATATATTAGAGTAAAGGGAGGAAACCATATCAGTAAAAAAAGGT
This sequence comes from Timema podura, assembly GCA_033556935.1. Lineage (NCBI taxonomy): Eukaryota > Metazoa > Arthropoda > Insecta > Phasmatodea > Timematidae > Timema > Timema podura. The sequence goes on from JAVRXN010000012.1 coordinate 1,229,872, forward strand.
AAATATTGACTAGTGAGTTTAATATGGAGATAAATTATTGCTGTGCAAACATTTCCCCTAAAAGGTATTACTATAGCGGGCTATTAGTTCTAGCACATACAAATGGCACCTGTTTGAATTGATGATTAAATACAACATGAAATAAAACCAACATAATTGTGTTACATACCACTCCATTGGACGGGGTTGGTGTTGGAAGAATAACACGGCAAGCACTGGTTTCCTTTCGACTCCGACCTTCTCGACTCTCAACAGCTGACTGCTCAGAGAGGGTTGGGTTCAAGCCCGTCTGGGCGCATGTGACGTCACAACTATCTACGTGGCAGATATTCCTTCTACGCCTTGGAGAACATGCTGGAAGGCTATCCTCTCCCTGCTCCCCTTGCGTGTCGATTCAGCTCGTATATAACACCTAGCTCACAGACCTGGAGACTTCACTTCATCTGGGACTTCACATTGAACTCCACATCAGTGGGTCAGCGAGAGTCGGCTTCGCTCAAACCTTCAGGAGAATAGCTCGCCAGTTCACAGCCTTGGCCAGGATGGTTTGGTCGGACTCACCAATGAGACGCAGAGTCTGGGAGATGTAAATATGTATCGACCAATGTTCAACAGAGAGTGCTGAACACAATCATTAGTTATGTAGGTTATCATGTCTTAGGTTGGTTGTAGGCCTCATACACGTTTATGTGATATTACATCACAAAGTTAGAGGAGTACAAGATGTGTCTGTTAGGTTATTTAATGTATAGTCGTGTCAACAATAAATTGTGTTATCGTTGTTTAAAGTAGTCCATATGACTCGTGGTTTCTGCTCTAGCTCCTCACAGTAAGAAGTGACTTGATGTTATTTCATTTTAAGCCAACAATAAGTTGAATCATTGTTGTATCACGGAGTAAGTTCCCTACACGCCCATATGCCCTGTAGTTTAACTGGAGTGAATCTCACTCCCAAGCCTGTATGACCATGTCAAGGTCAACGGCTCAGCTTAGCGTGAAAGTTAAAGTTTGTTTGATCAGGGCCTAATGTTAAACCTAATTATGTAATTAGGAATAGTATATTTGGTATTAATATTTGTTTAGTACACTAGTTGGGGTGTGAAACTTGTGGATACGCCTCAGCCCTTCTGGCATGGCCCGCGTATAAACTTAGTTCTCGTTTCCAGCCCCTCTCAGGCGCTGTTGGAGACCTTCTCTGAGCTTCACTCAGCTGTAATAATGTACTCTATTATTGCTTATAGGCTTAGTTTTAATAATTCTGGCTGTTATGATTTGTTTAGTGTCTGGGCATTGAGGCCAAAGTGACCACTTTCCCTAGCTATTGACCTTAAGTCTGATGTCTGAGACTAGTGTCTGTGCCATGTTGCTACTGATAGTAGTTATCTACATTAGCTCTAATAGCACTCACTTATTAAATTAGGATTGTTCATTGTTGCAGTTTGTAGCTCAACTAGTTTGTTTTAGTTTATATCTGCTGTGGTAGGTGCTTTGCCTCGCCTTTGATAGCTAGTTGCAACAAACTTCCTTTGTTGCCATCTTGTATTAGCCATCCAGGTTCGCCAGATTGAGGTTTAGTTGATTATAATCTTTCGTTTTAGAAAGATTATCGAAAATTAGTTTAGGAAAGGAGTGTTCTTGAATACTTCCGACCCTGGTCGGTGGTCTAAGCGATTTAATGGTAGATTGGCTCATTAAGCCTGAGTATCATCTGGAGTAGCTTTTTCGACCTAACAGTAATTGTTATTTCACTTATTTGATCCTAGCAAATTAACTACCGGCTGGAATGTATCAACTTTTGCTTGTATTTGTTGTTAAGGTTGCTGCTAATTAAACTTAATGTTGACTTGCATATTCTCTTGTTCTTTGACACTTGATGACCTACCCTATTCACTTGTTTTGTAACCTTGATACGACACTTCTGCTGATGAGTGGAAACGTCGCCTCATTATTGCGTTTAAATTTAAGTAGTATTTCTGTACAAATAAAGCTCACCAAACTTGTATTAATATATTCACCAATATCCCATAAACCATTGGTTTTATACAAATATATGTCAAATAAAAGTATTTTATTATTAATAGTACTACAGTTTAACGATGATAAGTTATTTAGTATCTCAAAAGTTGCGTGGATTTAAAATTTTCCGCTTCAGTAAAGTACTCTAAAAGTCATTTTCATGGGAAAATAAAAATAGCCATTTTGTTTATAATCGGTCAAATTCAGGATTTTCATTTGGACTGTTTGTATGATAAGTGGTATTCTGAGTAGATATAATTCAGTTGTCACCCTTAAGGAAAATCGTGCATTTTATGAATTGATCATGGGCTGAATTGAATTCCAAATAGTAAATATAATAAAATTACCACCTTCAAGAACCCCTTTTCCCTCATAAAACACTAAAATAGATCTGCACTGTTCTCATCTTGCCAAAAGAGCTTGAGACGTCTCAGAGGAAAGATCTTTCTCACTATGAAGTTCAAATACTGCCACGTGATAAATATATATACTTGAGACACTTTTATAGAATTCTATAGTCAAAATTATCATATCTGTCGTGAGTGGACATGTTCATAGACAAGCTAGAGCTATAAGACACAGTTTCACTTGACTCATGTTTATAGACAAGTCAAGAAAAATATATAATAATATATCGAACAAAATTAAAGCGTTATAACCTTGAACAATGTTTTTGCCTCATCTGATCAGTGACCAATATGTAGCCGTAATAGAAACGACGACCAGAAGTGTAACGAGTTACATATAACAGCTACAAACAAATGGGGTAAACACTTACCTTCTGCCCCATTGGACTCAAACTCTGGCATCATGAGCACTGACCACTCTCCAACACACAATCCTATTGACTAAGCGGAGCCATCTTTCTGCTGCCGGATCTAGAATATAGCCCCACCCCAAAGAAAAACCACTGAAAGTGGTTCGGCGCGCTAAGTTGCCGCTTCTCTCCGCTAGAGCTATCATTGTTGTCTCTAGTTCTACGGATGACCGCAGAGTCCACGCTCCGTCCCCTCCTTTCCCCTCCTTCCTCCCTCCTATCCTCTGTGAACATGGCTCTTAGTTCTCCTGTATAATGGGATGTTTTGGTTGTATGGTCACTCCTTGCACCGTAGGCTGAGGTGAGGACGACAGCTTAGACTGTGACTTTATTGTATCTAACTAAATTCTTTTTTGGCTTAACATGTGGGGTTTCATTCAAAATTACTGATTCGGACTTAATATTTATAATTGTCAGATTTAGGATGGGTTTCCTTTTGGTATCTACGAGGTTGGATTGTATCCTCGTCTTCGTTATTTTTAACATAGTTGGGGGACTTATTTTTGGGACTTTAACTTTGAGTGCGCATTTTGTCTCTATTATTTGTGAGAGTATCTCATGCTAATTGTTGACACTGTTAATGCCATATTGATTGCCTTGATTGCCTTAAGCAGTCCTAGGGAATTTTGACTGCCACTATTATGTGTGAATTGTTTAGGACTCTATTTAATGGGAACTTAGGGCCAGTTTCATAGTCAGATTTAGTACGCCTAAAGTGCGAGTCGATACTAAATACAGGACGACGCCTACCTAGACTAAAATGGAATGGGCCAGTTTCGCATATAAAACTGGCCCATTCCATTCAATTTCAGGTAGGTGACGTCTTGTATTTAGTATAGCGCCGCACTTGAGGCGTACTAAATCTGACTATGAAACTGGCCCTTATTGATAAGTGGGGCACTTATATTCGGCGCAGTTGTATTTACTTTATGATGCGCGCCAACTTTGTATTTGTTGCTAGATATTCACTTGTTATTGTACTTTATACCATGCCTCCCTATTATGCCCGAGAACGGGGTGTTAAATAGAGGGTGGAGTAGGCTTTACCATAGTTTGGCTGTATGGTCGTGGGGACCATTGTAATTATTGTGCCCCGAAAATTAGAGCCACTATTGGCGGGCCTTCTAGTCAATTATTATTATTATTATTATTATTGAAATATGGTACTAATATTAAAGTCACAGGACTTGACCCTTCTGTCTGTTATTGTTATACATTAAATATAATATTAATATTAAAGTTGATGAACTTGGACCTTCTAGTCTATATTGCTATTTAAATATATTTTATTAATTATCAATTTTTATTATTTTATTAAATAAGTCACAGCAGTTGAACCTTCTGGTTGATTATTGTTATTCTTGAAATATAGCATTAATATTAAAGTCACAGAACTTGAACTTTCAAGTCCATTATTGTTAGTCATAAAATATAGTATTAATATTAAAACTACGGAACTTAAACTTTCCTTTCTATTGTTTGTTTCTTCTTGAATTATTTTATTAATATTAGAGTCGCTGGACCTGAACTTTCTAGTCTATTGTTGTTATTCTTGAATTATTTTATTAATATTAAAGTCACAGAACTTGAACTTTCTATTCTATTTTGACTATACGCATAATAGTATATTAATATTAATGCTCCGAGCTTAGAACCCTCTAGCCTATTTTGCTGTTCATGGAGAGCTATAGTAATGTTAAGGTCAATTTTTGATCATAACGATTCATTGTGTTAGCTTCTATTCAGCGACCTTACACGCTATGGTCAATATTAGTATGTTTATATTTTGTTATTGTTTTTTAATTATATTTTTATGTCAAATAAATATTTTGTTACTCTCTGGTAACTGCTTGACTTTCATTTCTAGGGAAAAGAGGGCGGTTACAGGAGTTCAGGAAGACGATCTATTGGTCCATGCCAGACATCATTGACCAATGGAAGTGTTTTCCCGAGACTTCAAATACATAATTTTCCATCAGGAGTTTTCAAATAGCCACGTGACTAGGAAGATCTTTGGTCACTTCCATTGTGTATTATTTTCGACTTAGAGATTCCAAATTCAAATCTAGCTTCAAAATAAAGATGGAAAGGTGAAATTAGCTCAATTTCAACTGATTCAGGCAAAAAGTTGCAGCTTTGAGATCAAAGTAAATGATACAACAAATATTCCTTTTTAAAAAGGTCACAACCATGATTCCAAAATATTTGAGGATTTTTTGAATGCTTTTGAAGTTTTAAAACTTCTCTTAAATTAAGAAATGCTGCACTGAGATACTATTTTACTACTAGTAGACGGTGTCCTTAAAGACACTCCCTGCTTCCTAAATATGTTTCGGTACATGTATGTTCAAATTTCAAGGTCAAGTATAGACCATTTTAAGCAAATGATAGGAAGTGTGATGAGAAGAAGGGAGGGGGGGGGGTAGGAATTGTGTCACTTTATTCAATACGGTACAATTTTTATAGGAAGACAGCTAGAAAATCATTAGATCTAATATCAATAACTACATAATAACAATCAATAATAATAAAGTATGATGTTAGGGCCGTCACTAGAAATATTTTGGTGGGGCAAAACCTCAAAATGGCTCCCCCTCTCCCCCCATTACCCCACCTTTTGACCCAGTTGGCTGTTCAGCAAACCTTTTTGACTTGTGCATTAAAAGATTGTGGGTTTTTGGATTTGGGTTACTGTCGATGTTTATTTTGATTTGTGTCTTTGTTTCGAATTGGGGGGGGGGGGAGGTATTAGTGATGGCTTGAACACAAAAATATGATACAAAGGATTGATACAAAAATGTACAAAAGTGATTGCAAAAATACTCCTAGTCTCTAACTTCATCTCGCGAGCGTTCTTCTCTGCAAATACTTTAATGACTCCATCATACGATATTTGTGATGCCACTTTGTGCTCAATGTTAATTATATTCAGGTTTGAGAGACGGTCATGTCTCATAGTGTTCCGCAAGTAGCTTTTAATCAGATTTAATTTGCTGAAACTCCGAATTTTCTTTCACGTCATTTATTTTCTATTAAACAAAAAATTTAAAAAACTTTCTTTTTTCTTCATCCCAATCAAATATTCTTTCGCCACACAGCCCATTCACCCCTCCCCCTCATAGATCTGACCCTAAAAATGTTATCAATATTGACCACAGTTTTTTTTAAAACTGTTCTTCCTATGAAAATTTGAGCGTACATTTTCGGACTAAGCTAGTCACTAAAATATTATATTTCAGTGGTCAACTTTCCTAAAGTCACTCCCTCTTTTAACAAAAAAGTTGTTTTTATAGCTAATGTTTTGAATATATTCGCTATTACAATGTGTCATTTGGTGGAAACCGGTTATATTTCCCCTGTCCAGGCAGACGTGAGTTGTGGATGTAGGCTGGAAGTGAAATATCCCGCCCTCCTTGACCTATGACTTCAGTGGCGGGCCACCTGTTGCACACTCCGTCTTGTCTGGCTGGCAACAAACTATTTCCGGCACGACAAGTTGTCACTGTGGACTGAGAACAACATTTTGTAGTACTCGAGTGAGGACAACTCTTGATAGACCGGGAGGAACACGCGTTTCACACATTTACAGGACTACTTAGAATATAATTATATGGTTAAATAAAGGCACTTATTTAACTACATAAACGAAAAGCAATAACAAAAAACATAAAGTAAGGCAATACATTTGATAACGAAATCAAAGCAGGTATTGTAAAGCCACAATATGTTACCCACATAGATATGATATTTAAAACCATTCTCACAACTGTAAAAAAAAAGTCACTTGTCATAAAAAAATATGATTAATCATATACCGCGAACTTAGATTCTAATGGGAGGGATGGGAGAGATGATTTTCATAATATGGTTATATCTGGTTGAATCTGGCACAGCTGCAACCGAACATCTGGATCTGCATTGAGGCGGGATCTGTATTTTGTTTTAGTAGCCACATAGGCAGAAAATCCTGATTCATTTGATGCTAAGGGCAGAGGGATAATTTGCGCTTTAATTGACAACATTTCAAATTCGTCTCTTAGCTGACACCAAAATTCTGATGGTGACCGCTCAGTTGTAAAATTATCTTTTATCGCACAATCTGATGTCAAACAAATCAAGCACTCATAATGATGCTATGTCAGATACGGTGGCTTTTCCGACACAGCAGAGTATGGGTTTACAGCCCAAAAACTGTTTTATTTTTTCGTTGAGTTCTTCCGGAAAATAATAGTTGAAACTATCAATCAAACCTAGCAGGTGAACGTAAAACGGATTTAAGATATCTCTAGGTATGTCGAAATATAGTTCTCCTCTAAATTCTTTTACCATTGGGAAGCTGACTAGATCTCAATTTGTCATCGATTCCAACGCTCATAACAAAACCTGTCTCCTAAAGAGAAGTCGTTGTCATTTTGAAGAGCCGAGTCAAAGTCTTTCCGCGAGAAAGCCACCTTACTTCCGTGTGAAGAAGTAAAGACCTACGTAGACTCCCCAAGTCATCACATAACATTGTGAATAGCCTTGTATTCTTACGTCGGGATTTGATTAAAAAAATACTGATTTTCACACTTTCATCCAAGACTTATTTTAGGGAGGGTGTTGGATTTTTTAACAGCAAGGGCATGACGATGGAGGACGTAGTGCTTACTGCAGTGGCGTGTCGTGAAGTGTTGTCAGGGTAAGCAGCATTAGTTTAAACTGTGCCTGTGAATTTTTCACACCCCTCAGTAGAAAACTCATTGGTCAGGTATCGAGGGGAATACATTCCCGTGTGAGGCATGGAGAGAAGAGCATATGTATGATTGGTCAAATAGGGCCCAAATGGGTGAGAACATATCACAGGTACCGTTTTAACAAGGCCTATTTCCTTGTAACACTCCATGACATGCCACTGATTTACTGTTACACTCCCGGACTTTTTGTTTTATTCTTGAGAAAGCACCGGATGTCTTCTCAGTCATGGCCTTCGCGCCGTCTGTGAACAAATCAACGCAGTTATCTCACGGGATGCCACTCGCCGTGAAATATTATTCTATTAATTTCAAAATGTCAGCGCCAATTGTGTTAGTCGGTAACGGCTTGCAGAGAAACATATACTCTTTAAAGGACTCCAAGTCTGGTTAGTGCACAGATACAATTAAAATTGACAACCAGGCCACATACATTTGGAGAAAAATCCAGTGCATTTTATTAGTGAAAGTAAAGTAGCTTTCACGTCCTCTGCTAAGTCCCCGATTCGTTGCGAGATTGTGTTATTTGACAAAGGAACTGTGTTTACATCAAGCATACATTCATCTATGTGCTTTACGCAAGGCTTGATACGGTTTTCATTGATAATATGGACTTCGCCAGCTTGAGCAACTCGGTAAATGACTAAGTAGGACGCCATCAAGGCCTTTTCGTTAACTGTTTCTGAGTGATGTGATGTATTTTTTCCAACTTGTGTAAGATAACCGTACTTTATGCTGAAGATTTCAGTCAGTTTGCCATTGCATTCTGGATGGACCCCCTCAAAATGACAGAGCATTTTTGCTGGAGACATCACACTATTTGGCAACACCTTGCCGCAAATCACGCACTGGTCTCAACGAACCCAATATTCAATCAGGTAACGTGGTAATTCATTTTTATTATTCTTTTCCCTGTGGCACCTGTCTCCAAATAGCTAGTACAAGCCATTGAAGCCAGTTAGTTCAACACTTCAAGAGCTTCTGGCGGCCCTGCTGTCACTGATTCGTCCAAAAACTCTTCATCATGTCCAAATATTCTGGCCCTAGCAACTGCTCCATCTTCTTACACACTACGATTGAAAATAATATTCGTATCAGCTGGATAAATAATAATAATAATAATAATAATAATAATAATAATAATAATAATAAGGGTCAGCTAAAAAATACAAAAAATTGATCGAGGAATCATGGATCCCGGGTAAACGTCGAATAAAGTTTGATAATGTAGATGTGTCTCAAATTGCTTGCTAACTGCGAGTGGCCATCTTATTTTATCGTTTGGGAAAGTCACATTGGCTGCCGCTTTAAGGTTATTACCAATTCCACAAGAGATACAACTTTTTGCATCTGACATAATATTTTGACATACCTGTTGACTGTTGATTCTTCCACAGCTACTGGAGGTACTGTGACGGAGGTTTCAACAATTCTATTTAAAGATCCAGACTTCAGCCAGCGATCCGTTGAAAGAAAATCAATAAAACTTAAGTTGAAGCACAAACTAAAAGCACAAATAAATAAATAAAACTCCACTGAGACTTGATTTGTTTGACTCTCGACTGAGCACTCACTCAACTGCAGCTGAATGAAGGTGAGAAGAAACACGAGGCTATAATATGAAATAGAAACTTCCTAGATAATTCTGGAAAGGTGTTGAAGTTAACAATCGTATCTGAAAGCGCGGCGAAGTTATTGTAGCAAGTTAAGCCTGCTGTTTAACACGTACAGTAAAAATACCACAGATATAGTTAACACAATGAATACAAGAGCTAATATATTATAATAATGTGTGGCAGATATTAACTCACGGTGGATTTATGTTGCCGGGAAACACCCAAGCTACAGGAAAACTGTCCCAGCTGACTAGGCTGGGACCATCAGCTAAACGACATCTTACTTACAGGCCCCACTTCGAAGAAATGGCTGAGATGTTTTACTCTGGGCGCCGCACCATCATCGAGCGCTAGTGGTTATTCTGCGCTATTCCGCAACTTAACCCCCCTTCTCCCCTTAGATGTTCTGATGCAAACCTTCTCCGAGTTGGTCAGTTATGTTACTATATAACAGTCATTCCTAGCTTCACATTTTGGAGGATGCAAGCGTTCCAGAGCGGGTGTCTGAGGATCATTGTGGACGCACCTTGGTATGTTCGGAATGTGACTCTGCATCGCGACCTGGATATGCCCACCATCAAGGACCACTTCCGGAAGCTTGGCAGTCCTTCTACGACAGACTTCCCGGTACCACCAATCCTCTTATCCAAGGGCTTGAGAATTACGTCATCGACCCTGGAGGGTGCCACCAACGTCCCAAAGCCCTGATAGGATAAGCGAGATGTGACAAACGTGGTTTGGGAGGCTCTCACCCAGCCCCCCATAGAGTATGTCTCCGCACGTAATTCTAAAAACCTTATTCGGTTTCCCAACATACTTTTTGTTTTTCCCAACTAATATTAATAATATGATTTCCTTTGTTTCAGTAACTTCGCGACAACCCGTCTGTTTTAGGATCCGAAACCACAGGGTGTGACCAATTGGTCGTATGTGTTGGAATTTGCTCTCGTGCTCCCCTTCAGGGTGCATTAGACCATGCTAATATGCGTCTGCGTCTCAAATTTTGTATTGTATTTTATAAATTCTACGGAGCAACCCATCGGACGTTAATCTACATCGACGGAACAAGTTACTGGTGACCACAATGTGTGAGGTATCGGTTTCTCCTCCTCGTCGCTGATGAAGGTTCGTCAGAGACTATGAGTATTTGGAGGTTAGAGTCGGCCTTGGAGTTTTGGTATTTTTTTGCTATGTCCCTATGACATAGTTTTTTGTTAGTCAGGGAATCAGACTACTTTTCTGTGCCCTTAAGGCATAAGGGTAGTCTTAACGTTCTTTTTCTATGTCCAAATGACCTGACTGTTTTATGTGTCAATATATTTGACTTGTTTTCTATGCCCATAAGGCACAGCTTAGAATGATGAGCTTCATGCTCTATGTATCTTGGTCCATACGAAGTGATTCAGTATGTCAGTGCTTCTGACTTATTTTTCTAAAGCCCTTAAGACATTGTTTTATATACTAGGGAATAGTATTGACTCCTTAAACTGTGTGGCCTTATTTAGGACCACTTAATTAGGGCAATCAGGTTATCTTTCGCTTTGTTCAATGACCTAATTAGGTCAGTGACAGATAGCAGTCACTAGTATTTATTTTTAGTGTATCTATTCACGGTGTGCAACCTGTGGGAGCACTACTAGTTCGTAGTAGTGGCCCGCGGAGATATTGCTTTGTCTCCGGCCCCTTCAGGCTCTGTTTGTATTGAGTAAAATAAATATTGTTTGTAATATTTATTGTGTGGAAATATAAATATACTATTGAATGTCCAGGCGGTACTTATTAGAATTTGACCGGCCATAGTAATTTAACCGCTTAGATGCCTGATAGCTAGCCGTTTACTATTTGTAATATTCAAGTTCCTCTTCTAGGAGTTTATTCTTAGGTTTTTGTAACTCTCTATGGAGTTAACTCAAGCTAGCTAGCTTATATAACTTCCTTCATAGTAACTCTATATGATCAGGACTTAATATTCTTTGTTTTCATTCACTATAGTTTCACTATTATTCATGAATACCCCTTTCAGGTCTTAGTCTGGTATTAGCTAGGCTAACATGTCTTAATGTATTGTGGCTTAACCTTAAATTAATATTTATTGCCTAATTTCGACTGCCGCTATGTTGAGACATGATCCTTTGTTGGAGAATGATCGCTGAGCCTTATTTCTAGAGTTACTAAACTAAACTATATGTTCAATATTACTTCTAATAGTTCCTTATCATCAAGGAGCTTATTTCTATTCCTGCCTATAGAAGAAGTATACCACTCTGATTACCGAATAAAGTTATCTTTAATAACAATGGACTGTTTGATCTGATATCTATTTAAAATGTACCGTATGTAATTCTATTTCACTTGTTTGCATGTAAATAAAGTGATTTGTTAAACTAATATATGTTTCTTATGTCTCATCCTTCCCAAACGCTCATGTAATTATTGTATGTACGAACTCTTCAGCTCTTCCGTTACACAGGAGAAGCGACGATTTATATCACAGAGACAAGGTTAGCTGGCACCTTCGAGTCTCTGTCTGGTTTCACCGTGTGCGGTCTTTGTGCTTCGCCGATGTTCTCGATGTTTTGTATGGTTCCATGAAGGTGCGGTGCGGGTAAAGATGGCTGAGGTGACGTATGACATGCTCTATAATACTTACTTGCTATCTTGCTTCGCCGAGCACACGTTGGGAACCGCTGCTTTAGGTTAATAATGGACAGAATACCAGGGACTTGTTCTAAACTATGTTAAATAAAGCTTGAGGTCAGACCTAGTGTTAAAAAATTTATATAGAAGGTCCACATTAAAAATTTAAATATAAGGATGGGCCTCAAAGTAAGATACAATATTTTTTGGTGGACGCAATCTTCATCTGTTCTTTATTATATTAATAAAATGGATAGTTTGTCTGCCCTGACCGTTGAGCGATATCTACCGCAACCAGAGGTCTGGCCCCTGTAAACGAACATGCGGACCTAGAAGCAGGAATTATAATATTTGGATTAGATTTTTTTAATAATTAAAAACTGGGTCGGAAGCAATAAACGAGGTAACCACGCAATCCATTGTGTAACTACTACGGGCCACACCGTGCACTTCTGATGGTTTATTATAAAAACAAAGTTATCTTCGCAACGTAAATAAACAGTACTGTGCACCACAAAGTGTTTCTCGCCACTTAATATAACTATATTTATACTTCGTAAGATGATATGTAAAAACAAAATAATATACACTGGTACAGACACATATTATTTGTTCTGTGCGTTTTCAACTCCCCATTTTCCAAAGCTATATATATAAGTATATTCGAATACAACTTGGAATATATTTATTTGGTAAAATATTCTTTCAAATAAAAGTTTTTTTTAATAGAATCCTACGACTTTGCAACGATAAGTTATCTTATATCTCGAATAGTTGCGGAGATATTACCAAAGTAGTTATTTCCGCTTATGTAAAGTACTCTCTAAGTAATTGTCATGGGGAATCAAGGGCACCGTTTTGTGTATAGTGTTAAATAGTGGCTGGGAACCAACTTTAATCCAAATCGTTATTACCCATTTTGAGAAAAGCATTTCTTTTCTCTCTTTTCGACCACGAGTAAACTACCACTAATTTTAGGGTTGAATGGATTATTCCAAAAATCCCTGTAGGGAACTTCAGTTCTAGCCTGATTATTAAAATGAACAGACAGACAGACGGCATTGCGAAAACCACTTTTTTGGGGTTCAGGGAAACGTTGAGATCCATGAAAATCCCTAATACGATTGTTTTGACGAAAACTATACTTTCTCTCTCCGTGGATTTGCTAGAAAGTAAATAATTGGTGACAAAGTCGCACAAACTTTCGCATATCAATATTATATAGTTTGGAAGAAAATGTTCAACAATAGGTTTTCTGTGAACCACTCTTTACTGAGTTTCCCTCAAACAAACAAACACATTATCTTGTAAACCACAATAAACACCCTTTATTTATCCGTCTTTTACCATATTGTTCAAATATTTTCAGCAAATTTCAAATTTAAAAAGTTATTTTAAACTACCCTAAAATTACTTTTTATTTGTAAAAATAAAAATTTATTCTTATTTATCATTAAAACAATTCTCAGATATACCCATTCATAACTCAATCTTTAAGGTAAATCTCAAAAACTATATTTTTTAATATAATTTATCGCAAGTTAACTACCCTTAAATTAACTTATTTTAGAAAAAATAAACATACATTATTATTTATCATTTAAAATAGACCTCAGATACCAATTTTTAACAAAATCACTATAGAATTTTTTTTTAAATACTAAAATCAGTCATCAATCAGCTACGATAATTTTTTCTTTTTTCAGAAAAACGAAATATATAACTATGTCTAGCTAGAGTAGGGCCCCCGTATCCGCGGGTAATATGTTCCTAGATCTACCATGGCTCCGTGAATAACTATCATATAACGTGATATTCATGTAACATACATAAACACGGTAAAGTTCAATTGATAAATTATTCACAGCACATTCAATAAAGTAAACAATAATAACGTGTACTGTACACTACAGTGTAATAACTATTCTCCATTATTCTTGTTGTGACGATTACTGATGGTGATGGTGATAGTGATGGTGATATGATAGCACAATGCCCACAGTTTGTGCTGCTGATAGTACGGCCAGCTCTCGCTTGGCGCGTGATTTGAAAGTTATAAACATTTTTTCTTTAATTTAAAAGAAATAAAATTGGGCAGCGGTAAGCCGCGGATACTGAATCAGCAGATACGGTGACCTTACTGTAATTTAAAAACCTTAACAGATGTACAAATGACTAGAACCAGTTTTTAAAATATTCAACTTTTCAATAGACCGTCACAAATAAGTAAACTACCCTTGAACAAATTTCCACCCCTAAGCAAGTGTAGGCCTTATAGTTTTTTGCAGCATTATTTTCAATTTTATTTTAAAATACTATTATAACTTGTTTTGCAAATATTTCAATTTGTAAAAACGCAGCTCAAAGCTATGTTTCCATGATGAGTTTCAAACATTATCTTTCAAATTTGTTTAAAGTGTGGCCACTTAGTAGTCAAAGGCCGTAGCCAGCCAGTAATTTCAGGATGGGGTGGGGGGGGGGCACATCCCCCAATCGCAGAAGGCTAGACAAAATTCTAAGTGATAAACAGTTCTAGAAGCTATCTGAAATATTTTTTATGGCAACATAGCCCCCTAACTGCCGAAGGCTAGGAATAATCTATATATTTAAACACCTCTAGAAGATATCTGAAGTGCTTTTTACGCTTACAAAGCCCCCTATTTTGTACTTGTACATTAATTTTGATATTGTTTGAACCATAAAATTAATAAAGCCATATATATATATATATTTTGTTCTTAAAGCCCCCCCCCCCCCCCCAACTACGGCCTTGTGGTAGCCTATTGCTCGTAGGAACAAACTCGTAAATCAGTCCCCGTATTTTAATGACTTGTCATCTTCTTTTGGTACCTCGCAGAGAATACCAATGTGTAGAAATATTCTATTCATGAGCCCCTGGTTGTACACATTTATTTTCATAGGATTTTTTTAATGTTTTTTATCACTTTGGATTTAATGCTCAGTATCACTTTTTAGTATTTTTTGAATAACATATATGTATAATATTGTCGGTGATTATCAAATTGATAGATGCTCGAACTAAAACGTTGTCACCAAATAGACTCGTAGTAGATGATGAATGAACTTTGTACAATCTTTAGTTTCTTGGTGTGAAACTCACATTCCTGATGAGTGACTGAAGCTAGACTGTAGCTACAGGCTACAGTGTTCATGTTTAGCGCTTGCCAGCAGTATCTTTACTTGATAAACCTTTCTTATTGCCTTTCATTTTACATCTAGTAAAGGGCTTGTTTCTCCTCAGGTGCATTTTACCAATAATTGTGGATAATTTCTACTTTCTCATTTAAAGAGAACGTATTGTAGTCGTGAAAACTTTCAACTACGAGATTATGATGAATATTTACGTTGTATGTGACCCTGGACAGAAAATAATTGATTTTACAAATCTGTCTGTCTGTCTATCTGTCTATCCTTGAGCCTGGATCTGAAACAGTTTAATGGATTTTGTTCAAACTTGATATATTATATGCAAGGCCGTAGTAAGGTGGGAGGGGAGTTTGGGGGTTAAGCCCAACCCCCAAAATAAGACATATGTTTTATCATTGATGGTTTAAACAATATCAAAGTAAAGGTACAGTAAAAAATGTAAAACCAGTCCCTGCCACCATTCTTATGTTAAAATACATTTTCCAAATACTTTGTGATTGCAGTAAAACCCCGTTAAACCGAACCCCGGTAGGCCAATATTCCAGATAAACCTGTCGCACTTTTTGGAAAACAGGGGAAAATATTAAGTCAGATTGACACGTTGTAGTTAACACAATGTGTTTTCCCGTAACTAACAATAGCTACGGTACATATTTCGTGTTATACATCAATTAATTAAATTAAAATTTTATTAAACTCATTCAACCGTAATTTAAAATGAGTGAAAATACTGTATCCCTGTATTCTCCCGGTTAATCCAAGTTCTCGCTAATCCGAACAAGCTTCAGTCCTAGTAAGTTGGTACTAACAAGGTTCTAGTGCCGAGGTGGGCAGAGAATTGACCATGACAGTGCGGTGAGCTAGAGTTTGCCAACTCACACATCGGTTTTAACTTAATATTTTCCGGCATATTATCATTCTGCTGTTTGAATGAGTCATTGACGTAATTTTGGATGATATCCAATACTCTCCCCCTCTCCAGCACATCGTTTAATCTCTGTATTCAAACAAGAGTGTGGTCAAGTTTCCCATTAAATTGTCTAACACTTTCATTGTGAACAGTTGGCATCATTTGCGCCTGAAGCAGTTGTATCTGAGTATCCAAAGTGAACATGTCTTGAATAAACGCGTACAAACAGTGTGTGTTGTTTTAAATGTTCGACTGAACCACCCTGATTCTCACTTTTTACATTTTGTGATGAATGTCACTTCTCATTCGTCACACATGTGGGTATAACATGTACAGTACATTGGCCAGGTAGCAAGCTGGGCATAACATGTACAGTACATTGGCCAGGTTACAAACTAGTTATAACATGTACAGTACATTAGCCAGGTAGCAAGCTGGGTATAACATGTACAGTACATTGACCAGGTAACAAGCTAGTTATAACATGTACAGTACTTTGGCCAGATTACAAACTAGTTATAACATGTACAGTACATTAGCCAGGTAGCAAGCTGGGTATAACATGTACAGTACATTGACCAGGTAACAAGCTAGTTATAACATGTACAGTACTTTGGCCAGGTTACAAACTAGTTATAACATGTACAGTACATTGGCCAGGTTACAAACTAGTTATAACATGTACAGTACATTGGCCAGGTTACAAACTAGTTATAACATGTACAGTACTTTGGCCAGTTACAAACTAGTTATAACATGTACAGTACATTAGCCAGGTAGCAAGCTGGTTACATGTACATACATTGACCAGGTAACAGCTGTTATACATGTACAGTACTTTGCCAGATTACAAACTAGTTTAACATGTACAGTACATTGGCCAGGTTACAAGCTAGTTATAACATGTACAGTACATTGGCAGGTACAACTAGTTATAACATGTACAGTACTTTGCCAGATTACAACTAGTTATAACATGTACAGTAGCTTGGCCAGGAAGAAAGAGCGATTAAAGGGAGTATCCAGATAAGTAGGGGGAGGAGTAAGTTATCAACCATCGACCTTCAGTTTGAGAAAATACTATTTACAAACAGGGACAGTTAGAGAACAGAGTACCTGGAGAGAAGTGCAAGTTATAAATAATGTCAAGGGTAAATTCTAAGTTTTGTTAGTTAAATGTGTTGTGTAGACTGATGGTGACTAGTTAATATTTGTATAATTATCCTGAATGCTACATTTTAATTGATACGCTATCAATATAAACTTTAGTATCCGAACAAAACCATCTAGTCTACTTTTTTTCGAAAGAAAAAATCTTTTTAGCAAACACAAACCTATTTTATTGTGATTATTTTGGATAATTTTTACTCTATTACTATTGTTTTAATTATTTTATTGGTATTGATAGTATCTATCAACAGTGACATCTACAGATAATATGACTTGACGTATGAATGTATGAAAATAATCTTAATGACTTGTAAAAAAAGTGTCTTCCTATGTGAATCTTCCAGGTCACCGGAAGAGCCGGTCAACTACTGAGAGAACAAACCAATATTTAGTGCTGAATTTGTGCCACAAGAATATCCCATCCCCATAATTTGTGCCGCCATAGTTTTCGTGAAACCGCCAAAAAAAACACAGTGGGTGCTGCTGGCAGCACCCATAACGGCACAAATTATGAAACCTATTCCAATATTTAGTGCTAAATTTGTGCCACAAGAATATCTTACTCTCATAATTTGTACCACCATATTTTCCATGAAAACACCCTAAAACGATAAGTTGTGTTAACACCACGTTGTACTCAGTAGGGCCTACTGGCCAGCCCTCACTTCAAGGCCGACCCTAGTTTCTCCCGCCTGTGCACCCTTTGACGTCATAGTGGTATCTAACAGTTACTGGGGTACACGATAATTATTTGAGGTTGCATCAAAGCTCAGACATATATATGAGTGCCATATATTTATGACCATAGAAGAAGAAAAAATCTAGGAACTTGAATATAGCTGTTCAATATATTGATGAAATAATTTTTAAAATACACTCTTTTCTTTGAATAGCTAATGTTGATTTATTATAAAAGTTTCTAAATAATTTATAAAAAGTATCCCATTTTATTTATTAGTTGTAGAATTGATTATTGTACACACCTAATTCTAGATGAAGACTAATTTGAGGTAATGAATTCCTAGATGTAATAGTTTGCAATTAAGCATTATTCTTACCATTATTATACTAAAAATTATATTTTTAAAAATGTATTTCTTTACCATCGGTAAAAATTATGGAGCACTATGTTTAAATTGCGAATGTGAATACATAGCACTGTCATATGCTGATTTTGTGTCACAATTCTCAAATTATGTTCTGCCATAGTTTTCGTTTAAACGCATTCAAGCTTTGGGCGCTGCTAAATTCTTAAACCTATGCAAATATGTAGTGCTCAATGTGTCCAAAATATTGTACATTCTCATAATTTTTGCCGTTAGCCCGCAATAGTGTTCGTAAAAATATTCAAACACGTTAGGTGCTGCTAACTTCGCATAGAAATTAATGGCACAAATTTCTTAGTTTATACCACAAAGACATCCATCTCCTGTAATTTGTGACCTCATACTTTTCTGAAAAATATTGAAATGCTGTGGATGCGGCTGGGAGCACCATCAACAGTACAAATTCTGAGGCCTATGCCAACATTGAATACCAAATTTGAGTCGTAAAGAATATCACACACCTATTATTTGTGTTGCCATAGTTTTCATGAAAATACCAGTAGCCTCATGTTCAAATTAAGGAAGGTCGTTTAGAGGAAGTGCGCCCACATTAGTGTGTGTGGTGTGTGTTGTGTGTGGTGTGTGTGTGTGTGTGTGTGTGTGTAAAATGGAGTAGATGTGATAAATCATAATATGTTCTGAACCACCTGGCTAAGACTCTTGCCTTGTCCTCACAGTCAGCGGCAGTCAGTATATCATGAGGCTGACACCTTTTAAGCCATACGGCCGCTGATGCAGATAACCCCTCTCTTTCAAATAAGCTTCTAGCCTTATCTGATGTCACTGCCTATGTTACACATTTGAGAAACACGTACAGATATTTAGTGCTGAACTAGTTTTTTATGTGAATAGTTGGCATTTTAATATTTTTCGTGAAAATGACAGAAAACTTTCGTTAGCTACCAGCAGCAGTTTAATACCACAAATTACGAAAATGTTGCCAGTAATATTTGCTGAATTTGTTCTTCAAAAACCCATTTTCATAGTTGGTGCTGCCTTAGTTTTCCATAAAACACTTTAATGTACTACCGCCTATCACTACTACTTGTGTAACCCAAATAAAAAAAATCTTTAATACAGGTCAATGGATAATATTTACTATTACTTAGGTTGTGCTACATAAATAAATCAGTTTTATAAATTGTGCCATCATTGGTTTTGGAGAAAAGGAGAACAAAACTGCTAAGTGAAACATACAGCACCAACATTTTAAAACTACAAATTATATTAACAACACTGGCGTCACAAATTAATAAGAAAATATAAATATGACTTGTATAGTTGTGATAATATTCTTAATTATTTAAAATGTCATGAAAATATTATTGCTTAATATATCAGTATTAGCTCACATTTTCTTATGTGTAAGATTGTGGCTGTGTATATATAATGTGTGTGTGTGTGTGTGTGTGTGTGTGTCCAGTGTGGTGTTTACACAAGCTGCACGAGTCGACATATTCATACAAAGGAACTGTTGATAAATGCCTTAGGGGTGGCTAGAGGGTGAGGCAGAGAAACAGATTAGTCACTAACTCTTGTCAAGCCTTCGAGAGATCTCATGATCTATTTTATTTACAAACCCTTTTCAATTGTAAGATATACTTTTGGGATGTAACTCTCACGAAAACTATGGTGGCACAAATTATGGGGATATGATATTCTTGTCGCAAAAATTCAGCACTAAATATTGGCATAGGTTTCATAATTTGTGCCGTTATGGGTGCTGCCAGCAGCACCCACTGTGTTTTTTGGGCGTTTTCACGAAAACTATGGCGGCACAAATTATGGGGATAGGATATTCTTGTCGCACAAATTCAGCACTAAATATTGGCATATGTTTCAGAATTTGTCCCGTTATGGGTGCTACCAGCAGCACCCACTGTTTTTTTGGTGTTTTCACGAAAACTATGCCGGCACAAATTATGGAGATGGGATATTCTCGTGGCACAAATTCAGCACTAAATATTGGCATAGGTTTCAGAATTTGTGCCGTTATGGGTGCTGCTACGTGAAGTTGGCAGTACCCAGAGCTTTTTTGCGTTTTCACGAAAACTATGGCGGCACAAATTATGGGGATAGAATATTCTTGTGGCACAAATTCAGCACTAAATATTGACTAGGTTTCATAATTTGTGCCGTTAGTGGTGCTGCCAACTTCACCCCTCAATAGCCTCTCTCTCTCTCTGTCTGAGATTACTCGGGCTTCAATATATTTGGTCAGGGGGAAATGTGAATAGGATACAATCTTGACTCTGTAGGGTGGGTTGGTCTTACCTTCTATCCAAGTACTAATTTTTAAACCTCCGGCTCTATTGGAGATATATGAAGTCAGGTATAAACTCAATCAGGCTAAGACATACCTGCTCAATGCAGATGTTCGTACGAATAGGACGCTATGCAAGTTTTTAAATTATAGAAGATGGCTGCGCTATGTGATAGCTCGTGATCTTAATTAATCACACATATGTGCTGACGATTTACGCATTTCCATCACAGACTCGGCCTTAAAATATAAGTGAAGAATGGCCCTGGGCATGGGACGATTCTTGGATATCTCGGTGGTTAGAGCATTGACGTACTAAACCAAATCTCCCGGGTTCGATTCCCGTTTCCGGGTGTAATTTTTAAACTTAAATACTATATATATGTATATATATGCATACACGAGTCGTAATATCCGCAGTGTTTAAATTTCTACCCTAAGCTACCGTAAGAAAACAATCGAATCAGCTTCAATTGTGTATGATTGTTCGTAGCCACCAGCATCCCTCCTGAAATGTTCGGCCCTGATTACATGGCTACACCACGGGACAACTTGTGCTAATGATCCGAGCACCTCGATCAACAAACTACAATAGGCACTCAATGACTTCACGCGCTATACGAAGTCACAGTAGACTGGACTCCCGATGACAGGGAGATCTCGGTCGAGTGTACTGAGAGTGGTTTTTACAAAATGGTTTTCCACTCTCCCTACCCACAAATGTGGGTACACTTCCTCTAAATATAACCTTCCTAATTCCTAAAACCACTAGCGTAGTTAGTACATAAGCGTACAACCCGAACGGGTAGTAAGACGCGATAATTAAAAATGTATTAATGAATGGGGCTGAAATTTAGTACAGCTAGTCCTTCATATGAAATGTATAGACTAAGATATTTAATATAATGATGGTACTAATATAGATATTTAATATAATGATAGTACTAATATAATTTTCTTTGTCTAACTTCATATTAATGTCCAGACGTGCTAAATTTCAGCCCCATACATTACTTACTTTACCATAACAATGGTACGGGGAAAACATAAAATAGCAAGTGTGACCTCCTATAGCTCGTGTACTGTAATGATCTGAAATAATTATATCAGTAATTATAGATTAAAACTGCACATTTCATCATTATCATCGTCATTATTCAACGTTTCCACCTCAGTCGGTCGTCTGTCACGTTCTCTTCCATTCCTGTCGATCTTTCCAAACTTCCTCCTCAGCCATGTGTCTCCAGTCCTCTCCTTTAGCTTCCATGTCCTTCTGTCCTTGGTCCATCCTTCTTGTCCGTGGTCTTCTGATAGGTCTGATGATGATGAATTATACACTTGTTAAAATTGTGCTGTAAAATGTTTACTATCGAATGACCTTGAATTAATTACCGGTTGACTGATCACGCTCAATTAATTGATTTGTCTAGCAATGAAAGACGACCGGAACGGTTCTGAGCCACCTCGACACGTTCCCTGAAGAACTATCTCCAGGAAACCTGATGGTATGACTGACTATACACATAATGTTTGATTAATGCAGGTATTCTCCAAGTCATGTTGTTATACTTGGAGCACTCGACACGTCATTTTCCTGGTAAGCTTTTGGATCGTCGCCCGGATCCCACGGCATTTCCTGCTCGGCTCTCTCTGCACAGAGGCAGTTCTTGGAGGGGTTCTAAGAACACCGTGACGTGCTGTGAACCCTTGGGGGTTCTAAGAACACCGTGATGTGCTGTGAACCCTTGAGGGGCTCTAAGAACACCGTGACGTGCTGTGACCACTTGGGGGCTCTAAGAACACCGTGACGTGCTGTGACCCCTTGGGGGCTCTAAGAACACTGTGACGTGCTGTGACCCCTTAGGGGGCTCTAAGAACACCGTGACGTGATGTGACCCCTTGGAGGCTCTAAGAACACCGTGACGTGCTGTGAACCCTTGGGGGCTCTAAGAACACCGTGAAGTGCTGTGACCCCTTGGGGGGCTCTAAGAACACCGTGACGTGCTGTGACCCCTTGGGGGCTCTAAGAACACCGTGACGTGCTGTGAACCCTTGGGGGCTCTAAGAACACCATGAAGTACTGTGACCCCTTGGGGGCTCTAAGAACACCGTGACGTGCTGTGAACCCTTGGGGGGCTCTAAGAACACCGTGACGTGCTGTGATCCCTTGGGGGCTCTAAGAACACCGTGACGTGCTGTGACCACTTGGGGGCTCTAAGAACACCGTGACGTGCTGTGAACCCTTGGGAGCTCTAAGAACACCGTGACGTGCTGTGAACCCTTGGGGGCTCTAAGAACACCATGAAGTACTGTGACCCCTTGGGGGCTCTAAGAACACCGTGACGTGCTGTGACCCCTTGGGGGCTCTAAGAACACCGTGACGTGCTGTGACCCCTTGGGGGCTCTAAGAACACCATGAAGTACTGTGACCCCTTGGGGGCTCTAAGAACACCGTGACGTGCTGTGAACCCTTGGGGGTTCTAAGAACACCGTGACGTGCTGTGACCCCTTGGGGGGCTCTAAGAACACCGTGACGTGCTGTGACCACTTGGGGGCTCTAAGAACACCGTGACGTGCTGTGAACCCTTGGGAGCTCTAAGAACACCGTGACGTGCTGTGAACCCTTGGGGGCTCTAAGAACACCGTGACGTGCTGTGATCCGAGCGGAGTTGAGCATCTGGTGTGTCAATTGCAATCTAGACAGTTATTGCTTTGTTGTAACCACATGGTCAAACTTGGAGATAATTATAAGTGTAGTTACTGGCTCAAATCTCAGTTGGGTGGACTGAGAGTAGTTTTCCAAATTGATAATCCACTCTCCCGATATGCAAATGTGGGTACGCTTCCTCTAAATTTAATATTTCTCATCCCCAAATCTATTAGAGTAATTACTACTTTGGCGTATGACGCCAAAGGGTAGTAAGTCACGTTGCTAAAAAAACCTTTCTAATAAATAACATACACTATCAAAAGTAATTTCAGGGTTCGTGGAACCAAATGTTGGCAAATACAAGGCCTGTTGACACAAACTAAACATTCCGCTGCTGATTCAAGTTAACATGACTTGTAAACATCACCTAGTTTATATCCTTCTGGTGATTTAAGATAATATAACTTGTAAACATCACCTAGTGTATATCCTCCTGGGGATTCAAAATAATATAACTTGTAAACATCACCTAGTGTATATCCTCCTGGGGATTCAAAATAATATAACTTGTAAACATCACCTAGTTTATATCCTCCTGGTAATTCAAGCTAATATAACTTGTAAACATCACCTAGTTTATATCCTCCTGGTGATTCAAGCTAACATAACTTATAAACATCACCTAGTTTATATCCTCCTGGTGATTCAAGCTAATATAACTTGTAAACATCACCTAGTTTATATCCTACTGATGATTCAAGCTAACATGACTTGTAAACATCACCTAGTTTATATTCTACTGGTGATTCAAGTTAACATGACTTGTAAACATCACCTAGTTTATATCCTCCTGGTGATTCAAGTTAACATAACTTGTAAACATCACCTAGTGTATATCCTCCTGGGGATTCAAAATAATATAACTTGTAAACATCACCTAGTTTATATCCTCCTGGTAATTCAAGCTAATATAACTTGTAAACATCACCTAGTTTATATCCTCCTGGTGATTCAAGCTAACATAACTTATAAACATCACCTAGTTTATATCCTCCTGGTGATTCAAGCTAATATAACTTGTAAACATCACCTAGTTTATATCCTACTGATGATTCAAGCTAACATAACTTATAAACATCACCTAGTTTATATCCTCCTGGTGATTCAAGCTAATATAACTTGTAAACATCACCTAGTTTATATCCTCCTCGTCATTCAAGCTAACATAACTTGTAAACATCACCTAGTTTATATCCTACTGGTGATTCAAGCTAACATGACTTGTAAACATCACCTAGTTTATATCCTTCTGGTGATTCAAGCTAACATAACTTGTAAACATCACCTAGTTTATATCCTACTGGTGATTCAAGTTAACATAACTTGTAAACATCACCTAGTTTATATCCTCCTGGTGATTCAAGCTAATATAACTTTTAAACATCACCTAGTTTATATCCTACTGGTGATTCAAGCTAACATGACTTGTAAACATCACCTAGTTTATATCCTTCTGGTGATTCAAACTAACATAACTTGTAAACATCACCTAGTTTATATCCTCCTGGTGATTCAAACTAACATAACTTGTAAACATCACCTAGTTTATATCCTACTGGTGATTCAAGCTAACATGACTTGTAAACATCACCTAGTTTATATCCTCCTGGTGATTCAAGTTAACATAACTTGTAAACATCACCTAGTTTATATCCTTCTGGTGATTCAAGCTAACATAACTTGTAAACATCACCTAGTTTATATCCTCCTGGTGATTCAAGCTAATATAACTTGTAAACATCACCTAGTTTATATCCTTCTGGTGATTCAAGCTAACATAACTTGTAAACATCACCTAGTTTATATCCTCCTGGTGATTCAAGTTAACATAACTTGTAAACATCACCTAGTTTATATCCTCCTGGTGATTCAAGCTAATATAACTTTTAAACATCACCTAGTTTATATCCTACTGGTGATTCAAGCTAACATGACTTGTAAACATCACCTAGTTTATATCCTTCTGGTGATTCAAACTAACATAACTTGTAAACATCACCTAGTTTATATCCTCCTGGTGATTCAAGCTAACATAACTTGTAAACATCACCTAGTTTATATCCTACTGGTGATTCAAGCTAACATGACTTGTAAACATCACCTAGTTTATATCCTCCTGGTGATTCAAGTTAACATAACTTGTAAACATCACCTAGTTTATATCCTTCTGGTGATTCAAGCTAACATAACTTGTAAACATCACCTAGTTTATATCCTCCTGGTGATTCAAGCTAATATAACTTGTAAACATCACCTAGTTTATATCCTTCTGGTGATTCAAGCTAACATAACTTGTAAACATCACCTAGTTTATATCCTCCTGGTGATTCAAGTTAACATAAATTGTAAACATCACCTAGTTTATATCCTTCTGGTGATTCAAGCTAACATAACTTGTAAACATCACCTAGTTTATATCCTCCTGGTGATTCAAGCTAACATAACTTGTAAACATCACCTAGTTTATATCCTACTGGTGATTCAAGTTAACATAACTTGTAAACATCACCTAGTTTATATCCTTCTGGTGATTCAAGCTAACATAACTTGTAAACATCACCTAGTTTATATCCTCCTGGTGATTCAAGCTAACATAATTTGTAAACATCACTTTTTTTTTGTCTTAGGAATAAATAAAAGTATGTATATACATGTTTACAACTATCTCCTACTATGTTATTGTCATAGTAAATGTACGTTTTGGGCTCTGGATGCTGTGTTTGTAATATAACTAATACAGGATAGATCGCTAGTAAATGTCCGCTCATCTGTATAATTCCTCAAAATAACGAGCAGACCATCTCTACTTGTATGAGCTAGTCTCCAAAGCAGATAACGCTTGAATCCGATTCATCCTGAGAAAAGCTCGTTTAGAATTGAATCCTGAGTTTTGTCACATCGTAGAAAGGAAACTCACTTTGTGCGAGAGAGAAAGAGAGGTAGAACCCAAGGCCGCCGTCCGTCAGCCACGTGGCTGTGAACAGACAGGGTCAGTTCAGAAACGCCTCCTTCCTCTCAGCTGCTACACTCCCTCGCGTGGGACTATCACATTTCCTGGCTCAGTCTTGGCTGATGGATGCGTGGTGCACAGTCTCGTCTTGTCTGAGTTGACGGCAATTGGGAGGATAGGATTCGAATCTCCACAATTTGTATTGGGGCCATTTTCACACTCTCACATCATACACATACGGCTACACTTCTTATATTCCGTCCGTGCCCCATGAGTGTGAACAAACCGGATGAGCAGTAGGATTTTATATTTGATAAGTTGTCAAATGTCCCCCCCCCCCCCACCCGAACTCTTGTTCAGGCTTGCCTTGACCTGGTGACATTTCAACTGTTTTAAAATGTTGATTTGTGCAAGTTGTCATATATTATTATGGTCATGGTAAACATACTGTTATAGATAGAGATAGAAAACACCACAAGCGCGACTGTTATTTTAGAATGTTGTGCCAGTATATGTTCCAAAATAATGTGAAAATATGGTATATAGAGGGAAAATAATATTGGCAGAGAGAGAGAGAGAAAAGTAGGTGAAACGCATAACTATTTATTAACACTCTCTTTTCATTGCTAATTCAAGCTAAGGTGGCCACCAACCAAGTCAAACAAGAACATTAATTAGTTCCATCGCCACCTTCAAGGAACCAATTGTATTAGTCAAGTAAAACTATGTTCGTATAGCCACATACATATATTTAAACTTGAAACTTTTTTTCAGCTTTCACTATTGATCATAAATAAATTTAAGAAGTTAGTTGCTAATCACTTCAAACTAACACCTCAACACAAAAGTTCTAGTAATACGTACCTCAAAACAGCTCTAGGAACGAATAAGAGGTAGTACCATAATCAAAGAACATCTTTGAGAGATGTATACAACAAAACGCTAAAACGTAGGTACCTACTTTATTTCCTTTTCATGGGAGTTCATATTTACAATACATACATCACACATTAGATAGTAGCTTTAACTGCCATTACAGGTGTATTTATATGTTGGCAACTAACCTCTTCTTCTCGAAAACATGAAACTCAAGGGTGATGTTCCCTGCACTAGCTATGTGAAATACTAAAATATACTATTTTCTCCCACTGCAAATAAAAGTACTTTTGGGAGTACTTTGTTAAAACCAGTACCTATGGGGCATCCCCCAAAAGACAGATCTGTGCTGCAAAGAACAGTACTGATGGTGAAGCTACTATAGTAGGAACAGTACTAACTTGAAGACCATGTCTCCCGCCCTCCTTCCACCAATAGATCTTCAGGTACTGTAACGGCTCTAAGTGGGAGAAGTAACGATAGATCTTCCAACAATCCTCCCTTCCTCTCTCTTGCTCCTGGGTGGCAACAAACTGTTCGCAAATCGTAATCAAGGTCAACTGTTTGTAGACTATAGTAGGTGCGTACCTGAGCAATTGGTCACATGGTCGGAGCTGGACGGGGAGGTCCAAGCTAGAATTCTCGACTAGGTCACAGACAAGGAAATAACAGATACACAGCCTTACGGGAGATTTGCTGCGCCCCTCGAGTCAGGTAGAACCTAAAATATCCAGTGATAACAACGCTTCCAAGTGAGAATTCTTTAAAACAACTCACTTGTAAAACGTTCCTCGTGAGAAAGACTAACTGAGAGCTAAGAAGCTGCCGTCTCTCCGAGTACAATAGCTCAGGTAGAGGTAATCCCTTACCCCACCTCACCCCCCTTTATTGAACAAAACTTTTCAAACAATTGAGATGGTTGGACCCAAATATACAATGCCAGAGCTTCTACAGTTTACACGTGACAATAGTCTAATTCCCTAGGCTGGATTGCAAATAACTGGATATCAGTGTTCGAATCCCGATCGGGTTTACTGAGAGTGTTTTTCCTAAAATGCTTATAATTCTCCTTCAACGCAAATACGGGCACATTTCCCAAACATTTTACCTTCCTCATTCCTTATCCATCAGTGTAAATACGCAGTTAGCTGTAATGGGAAGTAAGACACGGTGCACAAAATATATCAGTAATTAAAATTAAATACTTATTCAACCCTGGTAAGCAGAGTGTCCGAAGCTCAACCCTCTTCTTAGAGTTGCGACACAAAGAATTTAAAGTATATTTATCACCAGGGATCTTTATTTGTTCTACTCTCAAAGATACCAAGCCCACGTGTCCTGACCACGCTACCTTAATATTAGAAAAGTTGAGCATTCAATAAATAACGCCGAGGAAAATAGGGTAGTACTAAACGTTAGTGCAAAACAAAGAGCATTGAATCAATATTGGCCTCACGGCTCATTTATTTTCAGTTTATAAGATAAACTTCAGCGACCAGAGCGCAAGATTAGGTAGAATTCAATATACAGAACTTGAAGTAATATATTCATTAATATTTATGTCTTCTAAACAATATTCAAAATTAGCGACCGAGTCGCATTTAGCAACATTTAAATAAACTATTATTACATTACTAGAGGAGATAAGCTTGTATCTAGCACTGCACATAATTTCAATCAAAATATCAAGGTATCCCCTAATAACATTAAATATAAAAACAATGATAAAAAGTAATCCCCAATTACATTTAATATATAAAAATCAATGAAAAATATTATTATTAAATTTCGTATAGTGCGCACCTTAAGGTGTACTAAGTGAATAATACCAGGTAATTGATAATAATTAATATAATTACTAAGGTGTATGTAATAATATGTAAACGTAATACAAGTAGGTGTGACTAAGGTTTCATAGGGTATAGGTAGTAACAAAGTTAAGTTACTATAGACTATAGATATTTTTGGGGCTACATGACTTTAAAAAGCCCCTAGATAGGTCCACTAAAAGCAAACAGTGGAAATTACCAGGGTCACATGTCCCCTGATGTTCCAAAAGTCCACGGTTACACCACTTGTACTACGTAGAATGAAAGTTCTAGAAATAAACAAGAGGACTATATAAACCCTGTAAATTGAGCTCTCGGGCAGACTGAATTTCTTACTCTCTCAGTGTCACTCTCAGACAGAAAGCTCAGAGAAACTTATTAATTCTGGATTCCTTGTTGAAACAACTTGTACTTTAGAAGCAATAAATGGTTAATCTATCACATTACTTCGTACGAGTTTATCTTCTAACTCTTAAGATTCGAGGTTCCTATCAAGGATTTGGAGTTGCAGAGAATCAAACGTTCCTATCCTCTAGTTCCTGGAACTGATCACTCTGAAATACGACAAGAGGACTTTCGTTTGTTGGTGTCAGACGTGGGGTTGTCAACACACTTGACTTGTAGGAGGAAGAAGAGAGTACCTACATTGGTACTAGTTGAGGAGATTTCATAAGGAACTCCCAAGAGGATTGCATGGAGACGGTGGCTGCCGAGAGATCCAGAAGATTCCAGAGACTTCGGTGTTCCATCATCCAAGAGGGGGGGAGCCTGGCAGGACGAGTGGGCTGCGAACCAAGACCTTAGGAGACGAGAGAAGGATACCAAGAGGAACAAGGGAAGAAACAGTTGGGTGAGTTACACTCAAATTTAGTATCCTGAGTCTGCCTAGTGTGTTAAAAGTTAAAGAGATAAATTGTAAGAGATTGTGAAATCCTTATTTAAAATGACTGAGGCAAATATTGAATTTTGTTCGATTAACCACGCTCTTAAATTAATCTCAGAACCATTTAGTGGGGATAAAAGAAAACTAAAAGAATTTATTGAGAATGTATAGGCTGCTTTTGAATTAGTAGACCCGACAAACCACCCGAAAATATTGAAATTTGTTAAAGCAAAAGTAACAGGGAAGTCTAAATCAAAATGGTTAGTAAGGACCACTACAGAGACCTGGGGAGAAGTTAGAAATGTACTGGAGGATAATTATGCAATTAGGAGAACTCTAGATTTTTACGCGTGTCGAATGTTTAATGCCAGACAATATAAAGCGGAACAAATATCATCTTGGGGAAATCGAATTGACACTATGCAAACCGATTTCAAAGAGGCGGCAAGTAGAGTCTATTCTCGTGATGAACAAGTAGGAGCTATCGCTCTTGTAGAATATTTAGCTAAAGTGTGTTGTATACAGGGTTTGGCTAGCGAAATAGTTCAAACGATAGTTAGAAGCAGGAATAATGATGCAAATAGTCTAGGGCTTGCTGTGGTAATTGATTTAGAAGAGGAAAGCAATATTATTTCTCAAAAAGAGAAAGGGTTCAGTGAAAATAAGTTATTTACACCGGAAATTAAAAGAACCTAGCTAAGGTGTGCAAATTGTGATTCGCAAACTCACGGCCCTCGAAACACAGCTGGCCGGCCCATTTGTCTGCAATATATTTATATTACTATCTGGCCTGGATTCATGTACTCACACAAAATACAATAGTTTAAATTTAGTATTTACTACGTAATGTTTAGTTATAGAAACCCTTAGATCTACTTAAAACCATTATATATTTTTGTTTTAACTTTAAATTCTTGAGTGTGGGCATTTTAATTTGAACCGGGAAAATACCAATTTTTAAATTACTTCAAATATACATTAATTACTTTAAATACATAGCATCAAATAGCTATTATAGACCTGTATTAGTGGCCACGAGATATGGTATCCAGCCTTCCTTTATCAAATAGTCATGTTTTGATAGGGTCACAATTTGTGGGATTGTTTTATACGGTTCTATATAAGATATCACACATTATAAAAATACTTTAGGATTAAATCTATACTTTTTAACTGGTCAGAACTTTTGCCTTCATTTTGGTGAAAACAATATTAAAAATTATCTTACCATTTCTTTAATAAATTAGTATTTCTAAACGTGTTCAATTCTTATCGGTACCACTCAACATTATAATTGCAGCAGAAAGACAGTCAGAATAACAAAAAAAGAAAAGGGCCATTGTGTTTCAAGTTTTCTTTGTAATGAGTAAACTTATTTATGTGGCAGGTTTAGTTGTACACTTTAATTTTCTGATAGTTAACACTGATAGATTTGGGTACTGAGTTTTACTGATTTGGGTCTGGGTCAATTAAAGATCCCTAGTGATCTTCTTATCTATTCTGTGTATTTCAACTGCTTCCTCTATATTTAGAAAGTCTTGAGTTGCGCCAACCAGCTCAAGAGAGGTTGAGCTGTCCTAAATCCTAATTGCATCAAAGAGTGATTGCTACAAGCTGAGTACAAGCTTATATTCAATTTATCCCAGCGGGGGAAATATGGGAGGGAGGTAATACAAGTCCGATGATGTCATTTTCGGCAAGTTAGCGCGTTAGTCTCTCCTCGACGCCTGCGCACAACGTCGAAAGAGACACAGTTCGGGCGGTAGGGTAACACGTGATAGCACAGAACGCATCTTTTTCCAAGTTCTAGCGCCTGCGCATCATTCGCCATTTAGTGGAAGGTGGGCTGGATCACGTAGCACTCCGGGACTTCATTCTTATATAATGTGAATGTCGAACAGTCACTGAGAGTTGATGTGTATGGAGGATCAAAACACGGCGCTGGTTTCCCGGTCAAACGAGGTAAGTGTGTGTCCTTTGTAGGTGGCGAAGGATAAGTGGTGAATATGTTTGTAGCCACGGTACAGCACTGAATACAATGTTTTATCAAAAATGAGCAATCTAACAGTGGACACTATTTATATAAAGTTTTCCAACGGACAAACTAATATTTTGAAAGTCATGTTACAAAATTATTTCATATAGGCCTACGATAATAAAATGAAAAAATATCAGTGTTCTGAACATAACCTATACCACAGTTTTAGCTTCTGTGGTGCTGACTGACAGCTCACAGCTGACTTCTGACGGCTTTGAAAAGCTGCCAGACCAAATTATGTATCCCTACGCCGAACCATATGACCTGCAAAAAACATGTCTTTAACAGTTGTCACTTCTGACAGTCAAAATTTAGATATATGCCTAAATGTTGACTGTCAGAAGTCAGCTGTGAACTGTCAGTCAGCACCAAAGAAGCCATGGGGCTACTGTAATATGCCTTCCATAATAAGTTAGGTACCAACATAATTGTTCATACTTTTTTATAATTATTTGGTAAAACTATCAAGTGCTTTTCTAAGATTAATATGTTTCCTTTTTATATTTTGAGATATCAAATTTTGAATTTAATAAAACCTTAGTTGGCCTCACCTAATTGTTTTAGTTGGCTACATATTTATAAAACTAACTCAATTAATATTTACATCATGGGACTCATGAAATGTTGTATTACTAGCTGCAAAGACACAACATCAATTAGACATTGCTTTCCTATTTATGAAGAAGATATATAAAATATGGATGAATTAATGAATTCAAAACAATGAAAAGATAATGAACTTACACCCTGAGAATGTGTAATACAAGTCTCATAGAATTTGTTAAAGGCACTTCATACCAGCTTGCTCGATGGTAAGCTCAAAATGGCTTAGGAAACCTTATATTTACCAGGTAAGTCAATTAAAAACAATTGTTAAATTGAAAGTAGGCCTTACACTTTATTATATCACTAATTTAAGGTTAAGTGGTGTGTAGGCTTATTCATTGTACATGTTCATTTTGGCAGGTAGTCAGGCTAGGCTGATATAATTCTATTATTTTTTATATCCATCCCTCAAGGCTAGGTTAAGATATGAATGGTTTTGTTATTTTCAGCCACAAAAGTGTCGCACAACCAGGAAATCCTCTCTCATTTAAGGCAAGTGTCTGTAAATAAATTGCTCGATTTGATGCACAGTTCCCGTATAAAGAGACCCTGTGTATGTAATTGTGTGCACTTATCAGTATTAATAGCTCAGGCTACTTATTAGTTTACAAATAATTAATTCAGGAAAAGGGGGACCTATATCAATTTGTGTGCACAACCCATTTATAGGTTTTATTCCTGTTTAAACCATATTCTTTTTATTGATGTTTGGGATTTGCAGCTGAGACGTGGGTTTTTTTTTGTGTTTTATTTTTAATTATATTGTAAGCTATGTAGCCTACTTATATAGTCAATGAATATGCTAAGTAAGTATTTGGTAAATAAGCATACCCTCATAAAAATATTTATCTATCTATAGAGATAGTTTATTCTCTTAGTTTGGGGAGGATTTTATTAAATTAAGTTGACATGTTTTTTGTGTTTAGCATACAAAAAATATTCTTCTAGTAGGTTATTTACACCAGTTTAACTGTGGTCATTTTGAAACTAATTATGGTAGGCCAACCAGTAAACATCCTATTAATTTTATTTCTAACTTAAAAATATATCCTATGAATAATGTTTTCTATTGTTTGCAGATTTTGCAGAGGGGGCATCAGAGTAAAATTCTTTCCTTTATACTTCACAAATAATTGGACATGAAGGTAGACCCTACC
Source organism: Timema podura (assembly GCA_033556935.1). NCBI lineage: Eukaryota > Metazoa > Arthropoda > Insecta > Phasmatodea > Timematidae > Timema > Timema podura. The sequence continues at coordinate 1,263,354 of JAVRXN010000012.1, forward strand.
TACATACCAAACATGGTGTACCCCTGCGGGACAGGAAACATTAAGTGCTCCATAACAGAATCTACTTTAAAAATTAAAGGTTTTAGCAAAACATTACCGATGCCTACACTGACAGATTTCCATAACAAACTAAAACAAAGTGTTTAAGAAAATCAAAAACCCCTCGCAGCAACATGTAGTTTATAGATTCAAACAAAGATATTATTATTAGCCGTCCTGGCTAATACCGTGCTAGTCCTGAAGAGGACTTCTCATGGAAGTGGCTGATGAAAATGGCCCTCAATATTGTCTTTGTGCCCTCGTTATATAGGTCTAGTTGCAAGGAGGGTAGATGGGAGATTTCCTTTGTTATTACGTCATTCGCTAGCCTCAGGTTAGAAGGCTGTATTGTTGTCATCACGTACACCAGGTTCTTGTTTGTCTTGACATTGGACCGTTGCATTCGACTCATTTCCATAACACCAACTCGAAGACGCTGGACGCGCAGAGGTAGAGCAAAGCTTGTTAGGTCACGTAGGCCAGCCAGGTGTCCTACAACATTAGTGGTCTTGTTTTAGTACAGCACAGGCCAATCAGAGCATTGCAAGCTCACTCTGTTGGGACATCTGGGTTCTGCACAATTTGTAGCGTGTTTTGGACTTCTCTCCATTCTAGCATTCGTGGTGAACAGACTGGACTTGCAAGCAGCTCTACTCCGGCAGACATTAGCGTGAGTAGAACACCTATATTTGACATAGTAAGATCGTGATGTTTAATAATGCTGGATGTCTATGAGTACAAGATTAATTTGGGGCAGTATTTCAATTGCAGAATGTCTATGAATATTAGCTTGTTTAGGGGTGGTTAGTAACATTGTCATATTAGCAGTAAACGCTAATGTTACAATCCAACTCCACATGTTCCTAGTAATGCTTGACACAGTCTGCTACGGGGATTGAAGACCTAACTCCCACACCAAAGCTTGGTCCTGAAACCAGCTTTGTAGTAGCTTTGATTCGACTTCGACAATTTACTTTATATCTTCGAAAGCTTTTGAGCACACACAGCTGTCAATTGATTTAACCCACAGTGTTATCACCCCGCGGTGGGCTCCAGTTGTTATAGTACGTGTTGTTCTCGCCCCGCGGTGGACTCCAGTTGTTATAGACGTGTTGTTCTCGCCCCGCGGTGGACTCCAGTTGTTATAGTACGTGTTGTTCTCGCCCACGGTGGACTCCAGTTGTTATAGAACGTGTTTTTCTCACCCCGCGGTGGACTCCAGTTGTTATAGTACGTGTTGTTCTCGCCCCGCGGTGGGCTCCAGTTGTTATAGAACGTGTTTTTCTCGCCCCGCGGTTGGCGCCGATTGGTATAACCTGCACGCACCCGGCAAACAGAACCCACTGCCTGGGCATCATCTTGTCACACCTTCTTCCTGTTTGGCACTCTTACAAACGTGCTGATCAAATTATTCCTCTCACCACGCATAAGATTGTCAATCTATTTTATAAGAAGAGATGTAAACAATTAATTCATTCTGTTTATTAGTTGAGCATTTATTTTAGACTCACTCAATTTAAACACCTTGTTAATAACAGAGAGGTACAAATTATACATAATTTGTGAGACATAAATTATACGTCTTACTACTTGTTGAATCTAAAGGAGCCTGGAGACCCCCTCTCCGAGCACGTCAAAACCTCCCTCACAGCTGACGTCAGAGACTCTTAACACATCATGCAATATTGTAAACCAATGACAAGAGTTGGTGCGCAGTTCTCTGCCTTCTGGTTGACTCGACAGTGGCATCCCAAAATGCATTAGAAAATTGGGAAATTTTGTTTGAACGGAAATAATCTGCTTAATCAGCGGTTCTGAAGGATTGAAAAAAGACGGTGATATACGCTTTGACTTCCTCCCACACACCCGGTTACAAGAGTGCCATTATTTGTAAAAAAAAAGTGCAGGTGTAAAATCCCACATTATGATAAGAAATATTAGCACCTTCACACAAAAAGCATTATAATTTAAGGGTCGGTTGGTAGAGAGGATGGGGGTGTGTAGATACTTGTTTGTTACCACGCCGTAACTACACACTAATTGTGTTTAAGAGCCCTATATAGCTAGCCTCTTACTTCACAGTGAGGTATTGGAAGCGAACATGTCATGCTAGTGGGCTGGACTATCCAGCAGGACAGAAGACAGGTATTGGATCAGTGATTGGTAGCTTGAGCACATTAGTTAGAGGGAGGGGGAGAACGTTACTTCCCCTTCTTTCATTCGGCTTCTGGTCGGCGCGCTCGATGCACAGCCAGCAGCGAGAACTAGTGAGTGCTTCCTAAGACCACGTTGCATGCTAGAAAAAGCAGGGAGTCGAACTGACATTTTTATCTGTATTTAAAATAAACATTTTAAAGGTTCTGGTTCGAATAAAATAAAGGTTTCTATTCTTTTCGATTAGTAATAAGGTTCTGGAGTTGGTTCTGGTTCTTAAAAAATTATATCAACTAATTTGTTTGTTTTAATCTAGCACACCATATTAGTACCAGTTAGGTTTTTACGTTTATTTACTAATTTCGCTAATATTTATTTAAGAATGAGGAATGTATATTTAGGGAATGTATATCTACCTACACATACGTGGAAAGGGGGGTGGAAGATCACTTAGTAAAAACGACCCTCATTACTCCTGACCGAGATTCGAACCTCGATCTTCCTGTCATCGTCATTCTAGTCTAGACCATGCGACCATGTACACCCGGGTGACCTGGGGATTATATTAATGGTCTATCTTATAAACAAATTGATTGGAAATTAGGAGAAGAATACATTTGAGAATTACATCCTATTACTTGGTCAGCAAGTTGTTGACATCTCGCCTGCTACCAAGGAATGTATAACTCAGAATATACAACAAACAATTAATTTACCGGTTGTTCCCTATAACGGTCAAACGTGGTCTCTTACCTTAACTTACCGTGTTTGGAAATAAGGTGCTTAGGAAATTATTTGGTGCAAACACTCATGAGTCTACTGGAAAGTGAAGGAGGTTACATAATGATTAGTTACATACCCTATACTCATCAGTTTCCTAGATTACATTGGGCAGGACATGCAGCGTGAATGGGATAGTCTAGAACCTGGTTTAGGGTACTGATTGGCAAACCTAATGGGAAGAGACCATTGAGAAGATATAGACGTAGATGAGAGGATAACATTTGAGTGGAGCTGAAAGAGATAAGGTGTAATGAGGTGGACTGGATAGAACCAGCTCAAGATAGAGATAGGGTGTAATGAGGTGGACTGGTTAGAACCATCTCAGGACAGGGATTTGTTGTAATGAGGTGGACTGGATAGAACTAGCTCAAGATAGAGATAGGATGTAATGATGTGGACTGGTTAGAACTATCTCAGGACAGGGATTTGTTGTAATAAAGTGAACTGGATGAAACTAGCTCAAGGTAGGGATAGATGACATACTTTTGTAAGTGCGACGATGAACTTTCGAGTTTCTAATGCCATGGAGTAAGTAAGTATGTGAATAACAAGCAATACACTGTAAATAATCCAGCACACAATCCAGACTCCCGGACGAAGTAATACTTCTGTTCTTTGGGGGATACATTCCTGCGAAATTAGTGTATGAATTAATTCTGCAACTTTACCCGTGCCAAAACTATAAAACCAAGAAACTAGCTTTTTGCAGACATGCCAAATTTAGTATTCAAAACCCATGCAGGGTAGAGAAAAAATACACGAGAGCAAAATTATTGACATCCGAATTAGGTACTGAGGTTTGTATAATAATTGTGGTTTCACTGTAATTAATTCAACGCCTTTGCATGAATGTTTAAAAAAAAAAGGAAACGACTTTACGGGCAGTGTAAAATTTGTGAATCACGTGTGTATAAGTAGCAACAACCAAAGAGAAGATGTTTAATGTTAAAAACATGTTACGAAAAGGATGTTGCCTTGTCAAAGGGAAGGGTTTACTGACTTTTTATGGAGCTCACTTGATGGTGTTTGGCTACACAAAATGGCCAATGAATAGACATTTTAGTTATGACTACTCGCTGTAATAAAAACACTCGGCGGCGGTGGAGGAGGAATAAAATATTCATCGCTGATGCACCCTGCTCTTCAAAATAACACAGGGCTCCTTCATTATGACTCATATTTTTAATTTTTGTGTCATCTTTGACTTCATCCTCTGATTCATCTTATTTTTTATTTTTCATATAACGCTGCCATTATATCGTCATCGTCGATAAGGTCACTTATTTCATCTTGCGCCAACCACTCTTCAACTTCACCTTCATTGAATCCTTCACATCCAGGAATTTTCTGCATTTGATTTTCAAAAAGATGACTGTCTGTTTCCTCTTGTTCTTTGTCATCAAACTCGTTTCCTGTATGATCGAGAAGCTTCCTCCACGAACGAACAAGGGCTATAGGCATCAGTTCATTCCAAGATTCAGAAATCCATCCCACAACATCCAACATGCCAATATAATGTTTCGATTATATTACGACCCTCATCTATTGCTAAAATTAAAGACGATATGAATTTGCGTTGGTATCTTTTCTTCAATGACGCTAAAACACCTTTGTCCATGGGTTGGCATAAAGCAGTAACATTAGGAGGAAGAAACATGGCCTTAATATCTCCATCTTGGAGTTTTTCAGTATCAGTGTGTGATGTCGCGTTGTCTAGCAAGAGAAGTGCTTTCCATGAGAGATTTTTGTATTTTAAAAACTTTTCAACAGCAGGAACAACAAACTGTTGAAAAAGCCACTCCTTAAAAATGTTTTCACTCATCCACGCAATCCACTGGTTCTTGTACCAAACAGGCAAATCAAAACTTCTGCTATTGCACTTTTTAATGTTTTTCAATTCACGTGGTTTATTTGCCTTTCTTATAAGCGTAAGTTGCAACTTATGTTCGCCTGTTACATTCCTGCATGCTAAGATTGTCACTTTATCCTGGCTTTTTTTTTTATAGCCGGGAGTAGATTTTTCTTCCTTTGATGCCAAAGTTCTTGTAGGAATCAGTCAAAAATGTAAACCACTTTCATCACAGTTGTAAATCTGGTCTCCGGAAAGCCCCTCCTTCTCTATGAAATCTTGAAAAGTTTCTTAAATTCAGTAACACTCTCGATATCACCCGAAAGTTTTTCACCACAAATGTTAACTTCCCTCATCCCATATCGCTTCTTCCACTGGACCAGCGATCCAGAGCTTGCAGTGAAGTGAGGCTCTCCTTCTTGAAATTGTTCATACAATTTAAAGGCTTTTTCCTGTAAGAGGGGTCCTGAAACAGGTGATGCCTTTTCCCTAAGCCCTCTACATCAAAGATAAAGCGCTTCGCTGACTTTTTCATATTCCACTCCTCTCATAATTTTTCGTTCCTTCAAAGATTCTGTGCACACTCTTTTCGTGCACCAAGACTCAATTCTGGAAGTTTTTTCTTCCAACCAACAATCGTCGTACGGCCAACACCCAAATCTGCAGCAAATTTAATTATACTCTCTTCTTTATCAAGTCTCTTTATTGCATCCACTTTCACTTCCATAACGACATTGATTTGTTGTCTTTTATGTTTAGATGTCATGTTTACTAAACAAGTATGAATCCCAGTACAGTATCGAATATTATATGTACAGTTGTACAGTAACAGTAATATACATACAGTACAATATATTACTTGTTAATATAATGGTTTGTATACATACGTGTAATATACACAAATGCAGTACAGAATTGTACATATAATATTGTATTGATTCGAATAACACCTTACTGAATTTGGAAAATAACAAACACACAATGTCCATTAAGTTCCCCCTCCCCCTTTTAAAAATTCCTGTTTTTATGATTGCAATCGTTTGTTCCGCAAAATTTTTAGTTTGTTCCGTTTAGAAAAGCTCACAGTTAGTATGTTTACATTGGGTGGGGGTGGGGGGATAGGCAACTTCATGGTAGCCCGTTCCGTTTTGAATAAGATTTAGGGACGTATGTTAAATTAGTATATTTTTAAATGCTATAGATATTTTATGAATGTATAGATACTCAAACATATTTTTTTTAATCAAACAACTGTTGGAACGAGAAGATAATGTTGAAAATTAACTTTGTATCCTCGTTGTCATATTTCTAAAATCTACACTACTTATGAGGCGCTGAAATTAAGCTGTGAAAAGTTGTGTGTGGATAGTTTTTTTTAAAAGCAAAGTTTTGTAAAGCAATGATATATTTACCAGAATTCAAGAAATAGTTTATTTGTTAAAGGACTTTATTACAAAACTATTTTTTTGTTTCCATTTATAAAGTGCGTGTTTAATTTAGTCATGTGCATTCATTTCAATTTTTTTGTTTAAATTCTTAGTTTTTTTTTTCAAATTTGTAGTAATTTTTTAGAATTTCAGGCCATTTGATAGGTACTTTTTAATCACTTTCTTGGTAATTTATTCTGGGTCCTGCTAATAAACTTTGATTTGAAGAAATAATTTTCATCGTCAAGGAATTTCTTAGTCTTCTTCGTAAGTGCCAGAGTTGGAATAGTTGTAATAAATGACACTTCCTTCCAACCATGTCTCTGTGTGCTCAAAGCTACTACTTACTACATCATAACAGTAATAGTAGCAAACAAAGGAGGGTGTCAACGTTTCAGGAGAACGTAGTTCTGAGCTCTCTGTTGGGTGGCGGAGGGGGGGTTAAGGTAAGATCTCAGGTAACTGTCGGTAATTTCATAACTGCCCAAGTAGATGAAACCAATATTTTGTAACTTAGGAAGAAGTGAGGGCTATAAAAATACTTTTGTTTACTATGAGTTTTATGGCATGCAATAAGTTGTAGACTAAGGTCTCCCCAGTTTTTGAATTTCTGACTTGCTTGGCCTCTTTAGTCTTTTGTTGTGCATAGTGAGTGAATCCCAGACATGATTGCCCATACTATAGACACAAAGGTGGGACATTCTTTACTTGACGCCCTGTGTGACCATACAGTTCGCAACCACTAAAGGCCATCATCACTAGTGACATTAGTTTATTTAGAGATTTACGAACGAACAAACTAAAAAAAATATATAAAAAAATCAAAAATACAAATTTTGTTATATATTATCTTGATGAGGTGTGGAAAGGAACTTGGCATAGTGATACAAATACATTAATTTTAAAACTATCGACATGAACAAGCACATATTTTAAAAACAATTCAGAACAAAATAAAGATAAGTATTTTAAGGAACATTCAAACAAACTTTAAACAAAAAAAAGTTCAAGTTTTGAAAGAACGTTAAAGAGCTACTACTAAATAAAATGTCGAGGCTTTACAAAAGGAATGAACAAAAATCCTTGCGAAAAAAAAATCTAAAATGAACCAAGCACGAATTATTGATTGCAAAAATAAAATTTCAATTTTTAAAAGTTGTATGTGTGTATGTGGAGAATTAGGATGCCAAAAAATCCGCCAATCCGCGCTCCTAGTGTAAATATATCATGTGTTGTCCTACCAAAACAAAATTGGCGTATTTTTTGGAGGAATCATCTAGACAAAAGAAGCACAAACGATTGCAATCATAAAAATATGGATTTTTAAAAGTGGGAGGCTACCGTGAAGTTAAGCCCCTCACGAGTAACAAAGTGTCACAAGTTCACGTCTCATTTGTGCAAGAACAAAGGCGGAACAAACGAAACTTTTTGCGGAACAATCCGGAACAAATGATTGCGATAGTAAAAACATGAATTTCTAAAAGTTTGAGGTGGAGGGACACAACTTCACGGAAGTTTGAATGATCTTGGGTTGTGATGACTGGCGCCAACAACTGTGTGCGCGTGCGAGTGTCGAGTTACACGGAATGTAGAGCTATCGAGTGTCGAGTTCCGAGATTCTACTGTATGTAGTTTGCTTTTATTTAGCTAGTGAATGCTCACTTCAATCAAAGTGTTAGTTTTCAAGTTACTACTCGTCTAATTGTTTCAGCCCCACCCTGTATATCGGAAAAAATTAATAAGAAGTATTGATACAAGAATCATATCGGAATAAAAGTGTCGATATTTCCCAGTATCGATACTTTCATTTATCCATATAAAAATAAAGGTAGTAGTAAGAGAAAAAAATATTCTAACTCCCTTATAAGCCGAGCGAACTAACCAACTAATTAACTTCTAAATCTAACTCATTCGATTCACAAAAACAAAATCCCTATAATTTCAAATTAACTATCTTGGACTTAGACATGACTGCTCACCGCTCTCTGGCACAACATTCGATATGACATATCGATACTATGGGATCGAACTTATGTAAATGCATACATCGAAATGCTGGAAAACATCCTTCAATCATTGGTTCTAATTTTTCTTATAGGAAAAACTTTGTCTTAGCACCGCATCTTACTACCCGTCCGGGTTATACGTTTATGTACTAATTACGCTAGTGTGTTATTAATGAGTTAGGCTGGATTTAGAGGAAATGTACATGCATACTCATGAAGAGATAGTGAGAAAAATTTGAGGAAAAAACACCTTCAGTATACCCAACCAGGATCGAACCACGATCTCCCTGTCATCGGCAGTCTAGTCTATTATGAGAGTGACACCTTAAAACATGCGGCCATCGAAGTGTGTAGTAAGAAAAACTCATTTTTAAGAAGAATACGTAAATTAAAATCTTTCGATACTGGGTGGAACGTACTGATATCAGTGAAATATCGAAAGGTTGGTATCGATACTAAAATACCTGGTATCGAAAGTAAAGTATCGTATCAGTAGTATCGAATCTCCTTCCAAACAAATGCAGATACATTTTCTTTAAAGTTTTACAACCCTCATCCCTGTTAAATCAGTATAGTGAGTGTGAGCCGAACCGGAAATAAGACTCGGTGAGAAAAATGTCGACGTGGAGACGTTTAACAAACTTGTGAGCGAAATATGTATGGATGTATGATCACCGGAAATAAAGACTCGCATGTTCTTGGTCGGTAGTAGCTTCAAAGGAGACGTGTGTTTATAGGCCTATATTATATACTACTAAAGATATATGACACACTTGGTCATCTAGTAGCATCACAACAAATCATAACGTTACTTTCACGGATTACCTTTACAAGGGGATGACGAAATCAAACCTCTTTTGGAAATTTATTTTCTTAGGATCCTTTTGAAATCTTCCACCTTGATCTTTTTAGTTCTCCTCTAAATCCAGGAGTTGTAAATACTGTTAAGGCGTTACCCCGTTTATAAACTTTGAAGAAGTAACTTTCTCTGTGAACTTGTTATCAATAATTTCCTCATGACGTTCACTTATCCATGGCCTGCAAATTAAGAACAGTAGGATCTGCATGCTCTGTCACAATCAGGGTGATCTGCGTGCTCTGTCACAATCAGGGGTGGATCTGCGTGCTCTGTCACAATCAGGGGTGGATCTGCGTGCTCTGTCACAATCAAGGGTGGATCTGCGTGCTCTGTCACAATCAGGGGTGGATCTGCGTGCTCTGTCACAATCAAGGGTGGATCTACGGCTCTGTCACAATCAGGGGGATCTACGTGCTCTGTCACAATCAGGGGTGGATCTGCGTGCTCTGTCACAATCAGGGGAGGATTCGCGCACAGGCCTAGTTGACACGTGCCTACGGCGGCAGATTTTAGGGTCGGCAAATTTCGAATGACAAAAATATATTATATATATTTTTCTGCCAGTTAAAATACTTTTATGGCTTCATCGTGTGTGTTATTGTTGTGGTTTGCTGTATCTGCGTACCAACATGATAGAGTATCGTCTTAAGGGGATGGATCACCATGAGAGATGAGCGCGGCCGGTTTCTAAGACGATTTCTCTGTACATGATTACTAAGAAAACTATTATACATATTTTAATCAGATTTTTACTACTGTAAAGATCAATTCATTTACATGGTTTATAGTTTATTCCTATCACCCAGCCAATTCAAATTTAAGTTTTAAAAAATAATTTAAAGATCACTGCATGAAACAAACTGGGCTTGTCATTTAAATGTGGGAAGACTTAGGCTAAAACAGGTTTTCATTGTATTACAATAAACACATTTCTCTATCATTTAGTACAATTTAACGCCAGTTAAAAGTTAAATATTTGTAAGCAGCTTTGTTTAAATAATTTTTGCATGATCGTATTTTCTTGGTTTAGTGTTGTTTTAAAAAAATTCTACAGACAAAGTATAAACCGAGTAAATATGATTGAGAATAATTATCATTTCATTTTTCAGCATACATATGGTTCTAAACTAAAATAAAGTGGTACAGTTTTATTTTGATTCAAAAAAGTGTTGTGGTGCAGTATCCTGTGACCTAGCGGTGTAAGGTTGAACTAAATGAACCTCTCGAGAAAACTCAAGGCAGTGATGCCAAGCGTTGCAATCTGACTAGCAGGTGTTCTCAGGAAAAATATCAACTCGTCTACGTTCATTTATTAAATCAGTTGTGTTAATACCACGTGTTTTGCAATGGAAGCCGTTTCTGTAAAAAGAGATCGAAGAAAATAAAATAAAAAACTACTTTATCTCTCAACCAGACGAAAGAAAAATAAATGTTTTACTCTTGTGAATTGGATAAAAAAAGTATCATGAATTTATTATCATTTCTGCTTGAAAAATACAATTTTAATACTGTAGTTTAAAATTCATCCATTAATTTCAAATCATGTGTGTAGAATACCTAATTAATATAATTACAGGACCCGCTTTGGTGACCTCATGATTTAAGGCACAACTCTTGCAAAAAACTGGACTGCCGAGGACGGGAATTGGTGTTCGATCCCAGTTTAGTGCTATGAGGTTATTATTCCTAAAATGTTTTCCACTTACCCTCCACGCAAATGTGAGTGTAAATCATCTAAAAGCAACCTTACCCTTCTCTGACACATTAGCTTAATTAGTACATCGGCGTAAAACCCACACGGGCTCGGTTCACTTTGGTGTACCAATCAAACACTTTGGCCCTACCTTTGGTAATCTGATCTGTAAACAGAGTCAATAATTTGGTATCGATAATACGGGGCTAACTAAATCACTATGGACTATTGGCAATTTGAACAAGAAATACACTTGTCACAATAGATAAATGTCTTGAAACTATTTTGCTATTGGGACTATTGAACATGCCTTGACCACCACTCTTTTAAAATTAATAACATTAACACAGATCCATATTTAATTTTGACAATTATTATTTAACAAAATAGTTTCATCACAAATATCATTTTTACTTTCTCGCACCCCTCGCGTGCCATAGTCAAAGATTTGGAAATAACGTAAGATTTAGAGAGGAAGGGAAGGGGGGAACACAAATGCTAAGAGGAGGATGTTACTCAACACATATAAGAGTGTGCAGTGTAAAGATTATTTCCATGTTTTTTTTTTTTTTTTGTTCTTGTGATATTAGAAATGCTTCACTTCTTAATATTCTTCGATGTTATCCGTAAATTTACAATAATAAAGTAGGGTAGATAATAAATACGGTAATTAAGAGAAAGTGTTCCCACATTTGCGTGGAGGAAATGAGCAATCACGAGGAAAAACACCTCAATTCACGTGGTAGGGATTCAACCAAAAATTGTAGCACAGGTCCCTAATAAAATTAAAATTAAAAACGTAATATTAAGTGTGTTTATTGCAGAAGTTTTTATGAAGGACTTTGAATGTATAAAGTTGTAGAATGGATGTATTATTATATACTGTGTGTAGCAAAAATTATAAAATAGCTAGTGATGTGTATATATATTATGAACGTCCCTGATACAAAAGTGATTGATAAGGGAGAAATAGATTATAAAATGATCATGCTTCAATGTAAAACTTGTGTTTAAGCCTATCAAATTTGGTCAAAATCGATAGATAGATATTTTCTATACAATTGGGTGAAAAAAATTTCTTGCAGTATATTTCTTTATGTTTATCGTAATTTCAAATACTTATTTTTAGAGTTAGTGTTTATAATTTTTGAAGTAGAGGCAATAAGTGTAATATTTATTCTATAAAAAATATACATTTTTAAAAATAAAATATTTCTTTTTGCAGAAAATTGTTCTATATGCTACCTTCAAATTTGAATATATATATATTTATATATATAAAAATATATATAATATTTATTTAATTATATTATATTATATTTTATATACATTATAATATTATATTATATTTTGATTTACATTATATTATATATAAATATATATGTACAGCCCGAACGGGTAGTAAGACGCGGCGATATAAATAAATAATAGTAGCGTGTTTGGAACCGTTTTAAAAAACACCCTCAGTATACACTACTGGGACGTGAACCCCAAAATATTTTCTTTCAGTTTCTAAAGTAAATGGTCTGATTAATTTTTTTTTTCAAATAAACAGAGAATTTGTGAATAGATTTTGTTTTTCAAAAATTGCTTTAGTGGTTTTAGGGATCAGGAAGGTTATATTCATAGAAAGTGTACCCGCATTTACGTGGAGAGAGCGTGGAATACCAGTTTGGAGAAACTAACTTTAGTACACCCGACCGAGATTAGAACCTTGATCCCCCATCATTGGCAGTCTAGTCTACTGCAAGATTAGCGCGTTAGACCATGAGGCCACCATGTTAAAATATGTATAGACGTATAAAGCTATATTTTACTATCGAATATAATTAATAAAAAATAGGTTAATAGAGTTTGAAATTCTTGATAGTTACTAGTTCATTGGTGTAACTATAGGGTGGTGGCAAAATTCCACAGGGTCACGCCCAAAATAGGGCCCACCACGCAGGTCCACCCACCCAAAATTAATTTGGTAATAGATGAAAGCGTTGTCTTTCAGGCCTATCATTGTTTCGTAAAGATCTCACTAATCAATCAAAAATTACTCAATAGTCATTTTATTGCACATAATTTATGCTGTACAAAAATGTATGTACATATTTTTCTGTAAAATCAATAGAAACAGCTGACAGGTCATTTTCAAAACTTTATTAAAAATTATTTAAGAAGCACATGAATCAATAAAGGCTAAAGGGATTAGCTATGTTGTCTGTTGAGCTACTACCCTTAGCTTGTCCTTGGAGGAAATTGTAGACAATTTCAGAGAGACCTATGTTTGTTTAGCCTCTAAAAGTGTTAATATTGATGATTGACTATTGATTTATTTATAATATTTATTGATATTGCTTTATTCAATTCAGATTAAGTTTTTTTACATTATATTGAAACTTTTCAGCAACAATTTTATCAAATATTATGGCTGTATGGTAATGCACTTAGAGTGGTTTTTCCTCAATGGGTTTACACTCTTATCTTTCCACGCAAATGTGGGTACACTTCCTCTAAATTTAACCTACCTACTCTATATTAATACGTATTATAAAATAATTCCAATAATAAATGTCTAAATATTTTTTTATAATCTACAATTATTCATAAGATTTGGGGACGGTGGTGTATTTTTCCCTTGGGGGCACCCACCGTGGGTCCATCACTGCATAGTTACGCCTTTGTACATGTTACAAGCTAATGTAGGTCAAGCTAGTTTTACAATAGGAAATTTTAGTGCATCTTTAAGTTTATATTAAAATAATAATAATAATTTGTATCTGGGTGATGTAATATAAGAAACTAAGGTAAATAATAAAGTAAAAAACACAATTTCTTATTTATGTTTTATACGTATATGTGTGTGTCCCCACCCCTTTCATTTTAAGGATTCTAACACTTTTCAAGGGGGGTACATCTCTGACCCCCAATTTTCTGCGTCCATGAAAAAAGGTTTAAAAAATGAAAACTTTTTATGTTAATTGATAAGATATTTCTATCACCAATTATTATTATTATTATTAATTATTATTATTATTATTATTATTATTATTATTATTATTATTATTATTTTGATATTTTCCATCAAAAGTGATTGCATGACTTGACGTATGAATCTTTAAAAAAAAATTAAGTAACCATTGTGACGCTCAAACACTGTCCTCACCCCTCATAACTTGGGTTAAGTCAGATGCTGAGGAAATGATCTACATTCTACGGTGTGTCTGTCGATAGTTGTATATCCAATGTTACTCATTGAGGGTGGACTGGTAAGGGGGGAGGTTTGATAGGGCGGGGTATTACCACCAATGTCTTCTCCACCCTTCCCCCCATCAAAATGTGTCTTCCTCCAGTTTGTTTGGTTCCCTCTGATATACTCTAGTTTGAAGATGAAAGATGGTTTGCATCAAATTTCAAATAGGTTCTATAACAATCTATTATTATTTTTAAATGCTTAAGGGCCACCCCTAATAGCTTTTAGTGGCATTCCATTTTCAAACATTTCTCATTGGCTTGGAGTCATTCCCCTAAAAACTCCTAAAAAATATTTTTTTTTCATTGCGACTTACTTCCAGTTTGAGTTATACACACGCATGAACTAGGAATGAGGAAGGTAACATTTTAGATTTAATATACCCACATTTGTGTAGAGTGAGAGTGGGGAACAATTTTAGGGAAAATGCCCTTATTGCACACAACTGGGATTTGAATTTCAATCTCCCCACCACCAGCAATCCAGTCCAATAGTGTGTGCTAACCACCGTGTTCAACTGACATGCTGAAGACGGGGAGATCACGGTTCAATCCTGGTTGGGTGCACTTAGGTGGATTTTCCTAAATAGTTTTCTGCTCTCACTTCACGAAAATATGGATGCATCTCCTCTTAATTTAACCTTCCTGATGCCTAACACATTAGAGTAATTAGTACATAAGTGTACAGCCCGAACGGTTAGTAAGACGTGGTGATATAAATAAATAATAGTAGCGTGTTTGAAACCGTTTTAAAAAACACCCTCAATATACACTACTGGGATGTGATCCCCAATCTCGTCATCAGCAAACCAGTCTAATACGAGAAAGTCAAATGAAAAATGTTTTCTTCCTCAAGGTAAGAAATATTAAGAAAACCATACTACTGATTATATTAGTTCAAGCTAAAAATAAAGCAGCAGATTTCTGCATAGTGTGGTCTTTGATAAAAGCCGCACTCTAGCCTTTCCCTTCCAAGAAACTTGACCCATGTAAACAACAGATTAGCTCGCTCCCCCTTCACTCTTTCAGTACAAGCTTGAGAGATATATGACAACATCGCAGCTCTAGTTCGGTGTCGGTTAGACAGTCCAAATAGTTCAATATATGGACGTTTCTTAGGAGTTGCGCTGATAGCGCTTCTCAAATTTTACAAGGTAGTCCTTCCACTTAATTGAAGGTCAGTTATTGGATATAAGGGATTTGTCTGGAATCATCAACCAGTCCACTCAGCAGAAATCAAGGTTAAATATACTAGATACTATTTTCTTACTGTGTACATGTTAATATTATATATGTACCAACATGTTATACAGTCTACTAATGCAGACTTTATATTTTTTAATTATATAAAATTTGAATCTGTGTGTTGTGATAGTGTAAGAGTATTTATTTATATTTTTTAAGTCTTTGCTTAGATTCTTACAACATTTAAAACCTCACTATAATAAACTATAAAATAATGTAAGCACTTTTTATCTGTCATTCCAGAGATACTATTTGTGTACATGATATAAATGTGTCGGTGTATGAGGGTTGGTAAAGGGGAAAACGGGGATTTAGAAGGTTATAAATTAAGGTAGGAAAAGTGGGCGACAAATTATCTAGTGCCTATGGGCGGCAGAGTCGTAAATCCACCCCTGGTCACAATCCGCGAATATGTGAATTCAATAATTAGCTAAAAGCGAAATAGCAATGTTCCAATTTGTCAAAGTAGAAGGGTTTGTATTATAAAGTACGAGGCAAATGACCAGCGAGCGGCACCGCCAACGATCCATATAGACCTCACCTCCCTGGTAGTATCCTTCCACTATGGACAAGAGCAGGGAAGCTTTGTCCTACAATTTGGTTGGTGTTTTCCCAAATCCATTCCCCCCGTCTCTGACCGCGGTAAACCCCCACCCAAACATCCACAGAGGCTGATGATCCCGTGAGGTCACACCTGACCCAGGAGGTCACATGTAAGGTCACTAGTGGATCGGCCAGTTACAGTCACTGAGGAGATGAGGAGTGGTTTCTGTCCGGGGAAAGAGCGTGTTTTACAATGAATGTAGTCAAATCCACCCTTCAACAATGAATTCTTTCAAACACTTCAATTGTTGTTGTAAAACCCCTGTGCTCTGTGAACGAATAGCGTTGGAGAACTTAAACAAGATTGTTACAGTACTGTTTATAATTAATATTATGTGTTCTGTCTTACAACACGTCCATTCCTTTTGTCAGTGCACTTAGAACGCCAATATTTCCTGTCTGCCTCCTCCTTCGGCTCCCAGAATTTTCTTCTGTTATTGTTATTAGCACCGCGTCTTACCACCTATTCGGGTTATACGCACTTACGCTAATGTGCAATGGCAGGGTGATTGTGAGATGAAAATGGAGGACCTACAGTTTAACGTGGAATCCGAACCACGGTGGAGGCCTGGCATTCCTCACATTCACAAGCTGTGATTAATACACGTCTTGTCAGAGGTGAAGGAAGGGTTTGGCAATCAGATAAATCTGTGCCGGGACCGAGGATTGAACCCCGGACCCTCAGCACAGAAGTCTGACACCTTACCCCTAGACCTTTCTTCTGTCATTCAAGTCATTTATTATTTAAATCCTCCTTCTTCCTAAGCTCCTCTTTCCGTCAACCTTTCTTTCCATGATGTCGTGCAGAAGACAGTTCCTCCTAAGTAAGTGTCCGATAAAGTTTGTATCACATCTAAAATGGTTTATACAACACCAGTGACTAGACAGTCGGTTATCGGCTCTTTATTATGTTGATATACCGCAAGATGACCTAGTGAATAGACAGTCGGTTATCGGCTCTTTGTTATGTTTATAGACCGCAAGATGACCCAGTGACTAGACAATCGGTTATCGGCTCTGTCACAATCAAGGGAGGATCTGCGTGCTCTGTCACAATCAGGGGAGGATCTGCGTGCTCTGTCACAATCAGGGGAGGATTCGCGCACAGGCCTAGTTGACACGTGCCTACGGCGGCAGATTTTAGGGTCGGCAAATTTCGAATGACAAAAATATATTATATATATTTTTCTGCCAGTTAAAATACTTTTATGGCTTCATCGTGTGTGTTATTGTTGTGGTTTGCTGTATCTGCGTACCAACATGATAGAGTATCGTCTTAAGGGGATGGATCACCATGAGAGATGAGCGCGGCCGGTTTCTAAGACGATTTCTCTGTACATGATTACTAAGAAAACTATTATACATATTTTAATCAGATTTTTACTACTGTAAAGATCAATTCATTTACATGGTTTATAGTTTATTCCTATCTACCCAGCCAATTCAAATTTAAGTTTTAAAAAATAATTTAAAGATCACTGCATGAAACAAACTGGGCTTGTCATTTAAATGTGGGAAGACTTAGGCTAAAACGGTTTTCATTGTATTACAATAAACACATTTCTCTATCATTTAGTACAATTTAACGCCAGTTAAAAGTTAAATATTTGTAAGCAGCTTTGTTTAAATAATTTTTGCATGATCGTATTTTCTTGGTTTAGTGTTGTTTTAAAAAAATTCTACAGACAAAGTATAAACCGAGTAAATATGATTGAGAATAATTATCATTTCATTTTTCAGCATACATATGGTTCTAAACTAAAATAAAGTGGTACAGTTTTATTTTGATTCAAAAAAGTGTTGTGGTGCAGTATCATGTGACCTAGCGGTGTAAGGTTGAACTAAATGAACCTCTCGAGAAAACTCAAGGCAGTGATGCCAAGCGTTGCAATCTGACTAGCAGGTGTTCTCAGGAAAAATATCAACTCGTCTACGTTCATTTATTAAATCAGTTGTGTTAATACCACGTGTTTTGCAATGGAAGCCGTTTCTGTAAAAAGAGATCGAAGAAAATAAAATAAAAAACTACTTTATCTCTCAACCAGACGAAAGAAAAATAAATGTTTTACTCTTGTGAATTGGATAAAAAAAGTATCATGAATTTATTATCATTTCTGCTTGAAAAATACAATTTTAATACTGTAGTTTAAAATTCATCCATTAATTTCAAATCATGTGTGTAGAATACCTAATTAATATAATTACAGGACCCGCTTTGGTGACCTCATGATTTAAGGCACAACTCTTGCAAAAAACTGGACTGCCGAGGACGGGAATTGGTGTTCGATCCCAGTTTAGTGCTATGAGGTTATTATTCCTAAAATGTTTTCCACTTACCCTCCACGCAAATGTGAGTGTAAATCATCTAAAAGCAACCTTACCCTTCTCTGACACATTAGCTTAATTAGTACATCGGCGTAAAACCCACACGGGCTCGGTTCACTTTGGTGTACCAATCAAACACTTTGGCCCTACCTTTGGTAATCTGATCTGTAAACAGAGTCAATAATTTGGTATCGATAATACGGGGCTAACTAAATCACTATGACTATTGGCAATTTGAACAAGAAATACACTTGTCACAATAGATAAATGTCTTGAAACTATTTTGCTATTGGGACTATTGAACATGCCTTGACCACCACTCTTTTAAAATTAATAACATTAACACAGATCCATATTTAATTTTGACAATTATTATTTAACAAAATAGTTTCATCACAAATATCATTTTTACTTTCTCGCACCCCTCGCGTGCCATAGTCAAAGATTTGGAAATAACGTAAGATTTAGAGAGGAAGGGAAGGGGGGAACACAAATGCTAAGAGGAGGATGTTACTCAACACATATAAGAGTGTGCAGTGTAAAGATTATTTCCATGTTTTTTTTTTTTTTTGTTCTTGTGATATTAGAAATGCTTCACTTCTTAATATTCTTCGATGTTATCCGTAAATTTACAATAATAAAGTAGGGTAGATAATAAATACGGTAATTAAGAGAAAGTGTTCCCACATTTGCGTGGAGGAAATGAGCAATCACGAGGAAAAACACCTCAATTCACGTGGTAGGGATTCAACCAAAAATTGTAGCACAGGTCCCTAATAAAATTAAAATTAAAAACGTAATATTAAGTGTGTTTATTGCAGAAGTTTTGATGAAGGACTTTGAATGTATAAAGTTGTAGAATGGATGTATTATTATATACTGTGTGTAGCAAAAATTATAAAATAGCTAGTGATGTGTATATATATTATGAACGTCCCTGATACAAAAGTGATTGATAAGGGAGAAATAGATTATAAAATGATCATGCTTCAATGTAAAACTTGTGTTTAAGCCTATCAAATTTGGTCAAAATCGATAGATAGATATTTTCTATACAATTGGGTGAAAAAAATTTCTTGCAGTATATTTCTTTATGTTTATCGTAATTTCAAATACTTATTTTTAGAGTTAGTGTTTATAATTTTTGAAGTAGAGGCAATAAGTGTAATATTTATTCTATAAAAAATATACATTTTTAAAAATAAAATATTTCTTTTTGCAGAAAATTGTTCTATATGCTACCTTCAAATTTGAATATATATATATTTATATATATAAAAATATATATAATATTTATTTAATTATATTATATTATAATTTTATATACATTATAATATTATATTATATTTTGATTTACATTATATTATATATAAATATATATGTACAGCCCGAACGGGTAGTAAGACGCGGCGATATAAATAAATAATAGTAGCGTGTTTGGAACCGTTTTAAAAAACACCCTCAGTATACACTACTGGGACGTGAACCCCAAAATATTTTCTTTCAGTTTCTAAAGTAAATGGTCTGATTAATTTTTTTTTTCAAATAAACAGAGAATTTGTGAATAGATTTTGTTTTTCAAAAATTGCTTTAGTGGTTTTAGGGATCAGGAAGGTTATATTCATAGAAAGTGTACCCGCATTTACGTGGAGAGAGCGTGGAATACCAGTTTGGAGAAACTAACTTTAGTACACCCGACCGAGATTAGAACCTTGATCTCCCCATCATTGGCAGTCTAGTCTACTGCAAGATTAGCGCGTTAGACCATGAGGCCACCATGTTAAAATATGTATAGACGTATAAAGCTATATTTTACTATCGAATATAATTAATAAAAAATAGGTTAATAGAGTTTGAAATTCTTGATAGTTACTAGTTCATTGGTGTAACTATAGGGTGGTGGCAAAATTCCACAGGGTCACGCCCAAAATAGGGCCCACCACGCAGGTCCACCCACCCAAAATTAATTTGGTAATAGATGAAAGCGTTGTCTTTCAGGCCTATCATTGTTTCGTAAAGATCTCACTAATCAATCAAAAATTACTCAATAGTCATTTTATTGCACATAATTTATGCTGTACAAAAATGTATGTACATATTTTTCTGTAAAATCAATAGAAACAGCTGACAGGTCATTTTCAAAACTTTATTAAAAATTATTTAAGAAGCACATGAATCAATAAAGGCTAAAGGGATTAGCTATGTTGTCTGTTGAGCTACTACCCTTAGCTTGTCCTTGGAGGAAATTGTAGACAATTTCAGAGAGACCTATGTTTGTTTAGCCTCTAAAAGTGTTAATATTGATGATTGACTATTGATTTATTTATAATATTTATTGATATTGCTTTATTCAATTCAGATTAAGTTTTTTTACATTATATTGAAACTTTTCAGCAACAATTTTATCAAATATTATGGCTGTATGGTAATGCACTTAGAGTGGTTTTTCCTCAATGGGTTTACACTCTTATCTTTCCACGCAAATGTGGGTACACTTCCTCTAAATTTAACCTACCTACTCTATATTAATACGTATTATAAAATAATTCCAATAATAAATGTCTAAATATTTTTTTATAATCTACAATTATTCATAAGATTTGGGGACGGTGGTGTATTTTTCCCTTGGGGGCACCCACCGTGGGTCCATCACTGCATAGTTACGCCTTTGTACATGTTACAAGCTAATGTAGGTCAAGCTAGTTTTACAATAGGAAATTTTAGTGCATCTTTAAGTTTATATTAAAATAATAATAATAATTTGTATCTGGGTGATGTAATATAAGAAACTAAGGTAAATAATAAAGTAAAAAACACAATTTCTTATTTATGTTTTATACGTATATGTGTGTGTCCCCACCCCTTTCATTTTAAGGATTCTAACACTTTTCAAGGGGGGTACATCTCTGACCCCCAATTTTCTGCGTCCATGAAAAAAGGTTTAAAAAATGAAAACTTTTTATGTTAATTGATAAGATATTTCTATCACCATTATTATTATTATTATTATTATTATTATTATTATTATTATTATTATTATTATTATTATTATTATTTTGATATTTTCCATCAAAAGTGATTGCATGACTTGACGTATGAATCTTTAAAAAAAAATTAAGTAACCATTGTGACGCTCAAACACTGTCCTCACCCCTCATAACTTGGGTTAAGTCAGATGCTGAGGAAATGATCTACATTCTACGGTGTGTCTGTCGATAGTTGTATATCCAATGTTACTCATTGAGGGTGGACTGGTAAGGGGGGAGGTTTGATAGGGCGGGGTATTACCACCAATGTCTTCTCCACCCTTCCCCCCATCAAAATGTGTCTTCCTCCAGTTTGTTTGGTTCCCTCTGATATACTCTAGTTTGAAGATGAAAGATGGTTTGCATCAAATTTCAAATAGGTTCTATAACAATCTATTATTATTTTTAAATGCTTAAGGGCCACCCCTAATAGCTTTTAGTGGCATTCCATTTTCAAACATTTCTCATTGGCTTGGAGTCATTCCCCTAAAAACTCCTAAAAAATATTTTTTTTTCATTGCGACTTACTTCCAGTTTGAGTTATACACACGCATGAACTAGGAATGAGGAAGGTAACATTTTAGATTTAATATACCCACATTTGTGTAGAGTGAGAGTGGGGAACAATTTTAGGGAAAATGCCCTTATTGCACACAACTGGGATTTGAATTTCAATCTCCCCACCACCAGCAATCCAGTCCAATAGTGTGTGCTACCACCGTGTTCAACTGACATGCTGAAGACGGGGAGATCACGGTTCAATCCTGGTTGGGTGCACTTAGGTGGATTTTCCTAAATAGTTTTCTGCTCTCACTTCACGAAAATATGGATGCATCTCCTCTTAATTTAACCTTCCTGATGCCTAACACATTAGAGTAATTAGTACATAAGTGTACAGCCCGAACGGTTAGTAAGACGTGGTGATATAAATAAATAATAGTAGCGTGTTTGAAACCGTTTTAAAAAACACCCTCAATATACACTACTGGGATGTGATCCCCAATCTCGTCATCAGCAAACCAGTCTAATACGAGAAAGTCAAATGAAAAATGTTTTCTTCCTCAAGGTAAGAAATATTAAGAAAACCATACTACTGATTATATTAGTTCAAGCTAAAAATAAAGCAGCAGATTTCTGCATAGTGTGGTCTTTGATAAAAGCCGCACTCTAGCCTTTCCCTTCCAAGAAACTTGACCCATGTAAACAACAGATTAGCTCGCTCCCCCTTCACTCTTTCAGTACAAGCTTGAGAGATATATGACAACATCGCAGCTCTAGTTCGGTGTCGGTTAGACAGTCCAAATAGTTCAATATATGGACGTTTCTTAGGAGTTGCGCTGATAGCGCTTCTCAAATTTTACAAGGTAGTCCTTCCACTTAATTGAAGGTCAGTTATTGGATATAAGGGATTTGTCTGGAATCATCAACCAGTCCACTCAGCAGAAATCAAGGTTAAATATACTAGATACTATTTTCTTACTGTGTACATGTTAATATTATATATGTACCAACATGTTATACAGTCTACTAATGCAGACTTTATATTTTTTAATTATATAAAATTTGAATCTGTGTGTTGTGATAGTGTAAGAGTATTTATTTATATTTTTTAAGTCTTTGCTTAGATTCTTACAACATTTAAAACCTCACTATAATAAACTATAAAATAATGTAAGCACTTTTTATCTGTCATTCCAGAGATACTATTTGTGTACATGATATAAATGTGTCGGTGTATGAGGGTTGGTAAAGGGGAAAACGGGGATTTAGAAGGTTATAAATTAAGGTAGGAAAAGTGGGCGACAAATTATCTAGTGCCTATGGGCGGCAGAGTCGTAAATCCACCCCTGGTCACAATCCGCGAATATGTGAATTCAATAATTAGCTAAAAGCGAAATAGCAATGTTCCAATTTGTCAAAGTAGAAGGGTTTGTATTATAAAGTACGAGGCAAATGACCAGCGAGCGGCACCGCCAACGATCCATATAGACCTCACCTCCCTGGTAGTATCCTTCCACTATGGACAAGAGCAGGGAAGCTTTGTCCTACAATTTGGTTGGTGTTTTCCCAAATCCATTCCCCCCGTCTCTGACCGCGGTAAACCCCCACCCAAACATCCACAGAGGCTGATGATCCCGTGAGGTCACACCTGACCCAGGAGGTCACATGTAAGGTCACTAGTGGATCGGCCAGTTACAGTCACTGAGGAGATGAGGAGTGGTTTCTGTCCGGGGAAAGAGCGTGTTTTACAATGAATGTAGTCAAATCCACCCTTCAACAATGAATTCTTTCAAACACTTCAATTGTTGTTGTAAAACCCCTGTGCTCTGTGAACGAATAGCGTTGGAGAACTTAAACAAGATTGTTACAGTACTGTTTATAATTAATATTATGTGTTCTGTCTTACAACACGTCCATTCCTTTTGTCAGTGCACTTAGAACGCCAATATTTCCTGTCTGCCTCCTCCTTCGGCTCCCAGAATTTTCTTGTTATTGTTATTAGCACCGCGTCTTACCACCTATTCGGGTTATACGCACTTACGCTAATGTGCAATGGCAGGGTGATTGTGAGATGAAAATGGAGGACCTACAGTTTAACGTGGAATCCGAACCACGGTGGAGGCCTGGCATTCCTCACATTCACAAGCTGTGATTAATACACGTCTTGTCAGAGGTGAAGGAAGGGTTTGGCAATCAGATAAATCTGTGCCGGGACCGAGGATTGAACCCCGGACCCTCAGCACAGAAGTCTGACACCTTACCCCTAGACCTTTCTTCTGTCATTCAAGTCATTTATTATTTAAATCCTCCTTCTTCCTAAGCTCCTCTTTCCGTCAACCTTTCTTTCCATGATGTCGTGCAGAAGACAGTTCCTCCTAAGTAAGTGTCCGATAAAGTTTGTATCACATCTAAAATGGTTTATACAACACCAGTGACTAGACAGTCGGTTATCGGCTCTTTATTATGTTGATATACCGCAAGATGACCTAGTGAATAGACAGTCGGTTATCGGCTCTTTGTTATGTTTATAGACCGCAAGATGACCAGTGACTAGACAATCGGTTATCGGCTCTTTGTTATGTTGTTAGACCACAAGATGACCCATTGACTAGACAGTCCGTTATCGGCTCTTTGTTATGTTGATAGCCCACAAGATGACCCAGTGACTAGACAGTCGGTTATCGGCTCTTTGTTATGTTTATAGACCGCAAGATGACCTAGTGAATAGACAGTCGTTATCGCTCTTTGTTATGTTGATAGCCCACAAGATGACCCAGTGACTAGACAGTCGGTTATCGGCTCTTTGTTATGTTGATAGCCCACAAGATGACCCAGTGACTAGACAGTCGGTTATCGGCTCTTTGTTATGTTTATAGACCGCAAGATGACCCAGTGACTAGACAGTCGGTTATCGGCTCTTTGTTATGTTGTTATACCGCAAGATGACCTAGTGACTAGACAGTCCGTTATCGGCTCTTTGTTATGTTGATAGCCCACAAGATGACCCAGTGACTAGACAGTCGGTTATCGGCTCTTTGTTATGTTTATAGACCGCAAGATGACCCAGTGACGAGACAGTCGGTTATCGGCTCTTTGTTGTGTTTATAGACCGCAAGATGACCCAGTGACTAGACAATCGGTTATCGGCTCTTTGTTATGTTTATAGACCGCAAGATGACCCAGTGACTAGACAGTCAACTATCGGCTCTTTGTTATGTTGTTAGACCACAAGATGACCCAGTTACTAGACAGTCGGTTATCAGATCTTTGTTATGTTGTTAGACCTCAAGATGACCCAGTGACGAGACAGTCGGTTATCGGCTCTTTGTTATGTTGTTAGACCACAAGATGACCCAGTGACTAGACAGTCGGTTATCGGCTCTTTGTTATGTTGATAGACCGCAAGATGACCCAGTGACTAGACAGTCGGTTATCGGCTCTTTGTTATGTTGATAGACCGCAAGATGACCCAGTGACTAGACAGTCGACTATCGGCTCTTTGTTATGTTGTTAGACCACAAGATGACCCAGTGACTAGACAGTCGGTTATCGGCTCTTTGTTATGTTGTTAGACCACAAGATGACCCAGTGACTAGACAGTCGGTATATCGGCTCTTTGTTATGTTGATTGACCGCAAGGTGACCCAGTGACTAGACAGTCGGTTATCGGCTCTTTGTTATGTTGATAGCCCACAAGATGACCCAGTTACTAGACAGTCGGTTATCGGCTCTTTGTTATGTTGATAGCCCACAAGTTGACCCAGTTACTAGACTGTCGGTTATCGGCTCTTTGTTATGTTGATAGCCCACAAGATGACCCAGTTACTAGACAGTCGGTTATCGGCTCTTTGTTATGTTGATAGCCCACAAGATGACCCAGTTACTAGACAGTCGGTTATCGGCTCTTTGTTATGTTGATAGACCGCAAGATGACCCAGTTACTAGACAGTCGGTTATCGGCTCTTTGTTATGTTGATATACCGCAAGATGACCCAGTGACTAGACAGTCAGTTATCGGCTCTTTGTTATGTTGATAGACCGCAAGATGACTACGTTGGTATCAACCCGATATTCAGAAAGATGAAAGCAATGGAGAGCAAATTGATTTATACAAGTTTGTGAAATTAAGGGTAGCTTCGAACCTCTGATATATATTTTACCCTGCGTTTTATTATTACGTGTCAGGGAAACTCGTATTTAGTTTGCACTACTTGAGTAGGACGGTAGAATTGAGATTAACCGTATCAGTAACCGTATGCGTGGATAAAGAGTGGGAAACCATTTGAGACGAGCTTGACATTCAGTTGGTGAACCCCCCCCCCCCCCCCCCCCCGACGTGAACTATATGTATACCTCTTAGTGTGTTAAATTATTTTAATTCAATATTGTTATAATCCGGGACAACCTCTCCGATGTCTGAATTGGATATTGAATATTGGATCCTTAGTGACGAGTGCTAGGAATATATCATGTAATAAGTGTATGACTTAGTTATGTTAGTTAGGTAGGTCACACACTTCTCACTCCTTCCTTTGTTTTCATCAAGGACAGGTGTTTTGTTTGTCACTCCTCCCTCTCGACACAAACGCACTAATGTCCTATCGTAATAAATGCGAGCTAGATAAACTGCCTTGTTCCCCGCTTAGTACTCAGTCCAAGCGTGAGAATGTGGGACTATCGCGTTATCGCTTGGCTGTTATTGTTTACCACCTTTCGCAATGCCACACATGCAAATTACGATTAGTTTACATAGAGCCACGGAAAGTAGCAGAAGATAACGTTTGTGTTATTTGAACTTTGAGCTTTTCGACATTTTTAATTGTTCTTATTACAAAAGTTCCGTCTATTTTAAATATTGTATTGTTGCACTCATTACAAAACCATAACGTATTAAATAGGTACTCTATTAACTTAACAATCAAAATAAATAGTAAAAATATATTACGCAACTTCATCAAAGTGTGGATGTTTATTTTGTCAGTATTTCAGTAATCTCTTTACACTTCCTGTCAGGCGCATATCTAGAACACATTTTGGGGAAATAGGGGGGAGCGGAAACCAGGGCACTCACTCGAACATTTACATATGTTGGCTTGCGGCTCTTACATGAACAAGTCCATTCCGTATGATTCATGACATCACAGGCCATGAAAATAGTCGATTAGAGCCGACACACGCTGACTTGAAAGAGTGAATATGTCAGGTGATAATAGGCCTATATATACGACCCTAAAATTCGTAATTTTTATTTAGTATCTTGAATAGCTACATTTAGTTTAAATTAAATATGGTATACAGTAGTACAGATATAGGGTCCAGCCCTGCACCCATCCCTGCACCCAGCCCTGCACCCAGCCCTTGGTCCCGAGTGGGGCTGAGGAAAATGTCTGGCTTATTACCTACTTGGCGATATATTTGCAAATTACACAGCTACAGTTTGTTTCACATCCTCCTGTACCCTCAGCTTAGTCTGATGTTGATAAGAACAACCCAGATTTCTGAATGTGTGTGTACTTTAGTAGAGCCTAGAGCATGGTCATTTAAAAATGGTCACTTCCTATCCTGGTGCTTGACAAGTATGAAACCGACAAAATAAGGGTACTTTTTCCTGAAGCAGCAAAATATATATATTGTTTGAAAATGGCTTTAAAGACTTCTATTAAATTTCACTAATTCAGATAACTACAAAGTAATTAGACAAGTCCTATATTATTGAAACGCGCAGTGTTGCCCAAGCTGACACAGCTGGGACTACTTGCGACTGCGGCGAACACCAGACCGTGGCGACACTAGCCGCGTGTGACAGTCGCATGGGTTGTTGCCCAAGCTGACACAGCTGGGCCTACTTGCGACTGCGGTGACACCAGACCGTGGCGACACTAGCCGCGTGTGACAGTCGCATGGGTTGTTGCCCAAGCTGACACAGCTGGGCCTACTTGCGACTGCGGCGACACCAGACCGTGGCGACACTAGCCGCGTGTGACAGTCGCATGGGTTGTTGCCCAAGCTGACACAGCTGGGCCTACTTGCGACTGCGGCGACACCAGACCGTGGCGACACTAGCCGCGTGTGACAGTCGCATGGGTTGTTGCCCAAGCTGACACAGCTGGGCCTACTTGCGAATGCGGTGACACCAGACCGTGGCGACACTAGCCGCGTGTGACAGTCGCATGGGTTGTTGCCCAAGCTGACACAGCTGGGCCTACTTGCGACTGCGGCGACACCAGACCGTGGCGACACTAGCCGCGTGTGACAGTCGCATGGGTTGTTGTCCAAGCTGTGACAGTTAAGGCTCATTTACACTTAGATACAAGTATGAGCCTATCAAGTATTATTAAACTAGTTATGGCACACATGTCAATATACAAGTCAAAAATCATGTCATTTTTGTGCTCTGTTTACATTTGCATACACCCGTAAAAATATCGAGTAGTGATGACGAGGAGAATTTTTTGTTTTTAACTCTATGTACATTATTTTTGTTAAAGTCATGGAAAAGAAAACGTGGATGGTGACAGCGATAATTTTGATCTAGAAGGGAAACCCATGGTGCCTATTCAATGTTGGTCAATGAGCTCACTTCAGAAGATGGTGCAGAAATTATGTGAGAATGTGTGTTGCTGATTTTGAGAAAATACTTACACTGACGGCTCCATGAATTACTAAAATGGACACGAGATTTCGAGAAGCTATACGACCTGCTGATCAACTGGCCGTAACATTGCGGTTTTTGGCAACTGAGATTCATTTTGCAACGTTGATGTACGCTCATAGGATTTCTAAAATATATCTTTTTAACATCATTAAAACGGTATTAATAACTAATAGATAAAATTAATAAGTACCGAGAATTAATTCATACATTTGACATATAAAACTTGATTATTTTTTTGCAGCTGCCACAAAATCAGGAAGAATGGTTAGCAATATTGAATGACTTGAAAAGAAAATGTAATATTCCACACTTCCTGGGAGCCATAGTTGGCAAACATGTAAGACTTCAGGAACCTTCCAATTCAGGAAGTTTATTTTTTAACTACAAGGAATACTTCAGTATTGTTCCCAAGGGAGTGTCTGACGCTAATTACAAATTTATGTGTGCAAACATTGGAATACAAGGGCGCATATCAGATGGAGGAGTGTTTAAACACACTTCTTTTTACGAAAAAATGTTAAATAATTCTCTGAAAATTCCCCGACCAGTTTCACTTCCTGGACAAACAATTGATGTTTCATTCGTATTTGTAGCAGATGATGCCTTTGCATTGGAATAGAACATGATAAAACCATTTCCTGGCGACCACTCAAATAATTTCTGGCAAATAATATTTAACTATAGACTTTGTAGGGCTCGACGAATTATTGAAAATACATTCTATATTTTGAGTCTTACGGACAAAAATGATGTTTTCCCCTAAAAAGGCTACTAGCGTGACTTTGGCTACTATTTTTGTCCTCAGGAACAATAAATCTATGTTTCATACACCATCTGGAACATTTGATTCCGAAGACACAAATGGAAACTTGGTTCGTGGAGATCAGAGAAGCAGAATCCATGGCAGCCAATCAAGAGAAATGCAGCAAGACAAAATGTTGTTCACGACAGCCGGAGAGAATTTGCAGAATATCTCTGCAGCACACAAGGGTTTCTGCCTTGGCAGTTCAACAGATAATGCTTTACTTAAACATTGTTATTACATCCATGAGTTATTTAAATTAAAACTAATAAATAAAACGTTTAACGCAAATTGATTACTTACTTGTGCTGGTACCTCATCATTGGTTTTGTTGAGGGCGACGCTGATCCTTGAGGAAATGTAAAGTTGTGAATGCATACCAACACGGTGTGTACAAAGTGTCAGTTTCGGCTTCAGATTTAATATTTGAATTCACTTTTGATAGCTCTCGACAGTACTGGCTCTTTAAATTGTGCCATTTAGTATCTACTTCTTTTGCCGTGCAATTTAATTCTTCAGCAATTTCGTCATAAATATCATTTCTTTTGTTAACATCTTTGTACTCTTTCGATTTAACATCCAAACATTGCTACTTCTGATTTTATCAACTAGCAAAAGAGTTTTGTCTCCATTCCATATTTGATTTTAATCAACCAAATTTAACTTATAAATCACAAAACACAAAGAGGAGCCAAATGTGGATTAAACTTTTAAAATGAATCCTCCTTTAGAGAGAGAGAGAGAGTACAGGTGACCCAAATGACATAACTTTTCTGTATATGTTGAGGAAGGAAGATGACCAGTTAATTGTAATGTGGTCGTACCACAGAAGGTGAACAGTATATTTGCGGCACACGACAAGGAAGGATTCTATTATACTTAATAGATGATATCAAGTTCAGGAGATATTTTAGATGGAATCAGT
This sequence comes from Timema podura, assembly GCA_033556935.1. Classification (NCBI taxonomy): domain Eukaryota; kingdom Metazoa; phylum Arthropoda; class Insecta; order Phasmatodea; family Timematidae; genus Timema; species Timema podura. Next base: position 1,293,486 of record JAVRXN010000012.1, read on the forward strand.
TCGATCTTATATTACAGCATTGTGATATAGTACAGTCGGTTCCAGAAACCTGTCAACCCTGATTAAAAACTAGCGGAGGTCGAGGTTTCAAACTTGTTCGGGTGCGTTGAAGTTGGTTATCCTTAAGTGGCCTTACACTCTCCCTCCAAACAAATTCTAGTACATTTCCTCTAGATTCTTCCTTCATATTCCCTACTTCATTAGTCTAATTAAAAATGATAACCCAGCTAGACTAGATTAGAAAGTGATTGTGTAGGTATCCTTTATTTTGGAATAATTTTTCCTAAATGTTTCTTCAAGAATAATGTGTCTGTTAAATATTTAAACTCTCCAGTCTCTACAGTTGGCGAGGACGTGGAAAGAGGGGCTTGGGGGTCCGCCCCCTATGGGTCTATATATCAAAGTATTTTATTGGTTAAAGTTAATCATAGCAAAATTTTCTATCGGACCCCCCAAGAAAAATGAGCTTTCTACGCCCTTGGTTGAGAGTGTAAGTGTAATACAGGTTGAGAGTGTAAGGGTAATACAGGTTGTGAGTGTAAGGGTAATACAAGTTGAGAGTGTAAGGGTAATATAGGTTGAGAGTGTAAGGGTAATACAGGCTGTGAGTGTAAGGGTAATACAGGTTGAGAGTGTAAGGGTAATACAGGTTGTGAGGGTAAGGGTAATACAGGCTGTGAGTGTAAGGGTAATACAGGCTGTGAGTGTAAGGGTAATACAGGTTGAGAGTGTAAGGGTAATACAGGTTGAGAGTGTAAGGGTAATACAGGTTGTGAGTGTAAGGGTAATACAGGCTGTGAGTGTAAGAGTAATACAGGTTGAGAGTGTAAGGGTAATACAGGTTGTGAGTGTAAGGGTAATACAGGTTGAGAGTGTAAGGGTAATACAGGTTTAGAGTGTAAGGGTAATACAGGTTGAGAGTGTAAGGGTAATACAGGTTGAGAGTGTAAGGGTAATACAGGTTGAGAGTGTAAGGGTAATACAGGTTGTGAGTGTAAGGGTAATACAGGTTGGAGTGTAAGGGTAATACAGGTTGAGAGTGTAAGGGTAATACAGGTTGAGAGTGTAAGGGTAATACAGGTTGAGAGTGTAAGGGTAATACAGGTTGTGAGTGTAAGGGTAATACAGGTTGAGAGTGTAAGGGTAATACAGGTTGAGAGTGTAAGGGTAATACAGGTTGAGAGTGTAAGGGTAATACAGGTTGTGAGTGTAAGGGTAATACAGGTTGTGAGTGTAAGGGTATAGTGTTAGGACAGGTTGTGAGTGTAAGGGTAGTACAGGTTTGAGAGTGTAAGGGTAGTACAGGTGAAGTGTAAGGGTATACAGGTTGAGAGTGTAAGGTAACAGGTTGTGAGTGTAAGGGTAGTACAGGTTGGAGTGTAAGGGTAGTACAGGTTGTGAGTGTAAGGGTATACAGGTTGTGAGTGTAAGGGTAGTACAGGTTGTGAGTAGTGTAAGGGTTAGTAGGTACAGGTTGTGAGTGTAAGGGTAGTACAGGTTGTGAGTGTAAGGGTAGTACAGGTTGTGAGTGTAAGGGTAGTACAGGTTGTGAGTAGTAAGGGTAGTAACAGGTTGTGAGTGTAAGGGTAGTACAGGTTGTGAGTGGTTACAGGGTAGTAAGGTGTACAGGTTGTGATAGTAAGGGTTAGTACAGGTTGTGAGTGTAAGGGTATAGTACAGGTTGTAGAGTGTAAAGGGTTAGTTACAGGTTTGTGAGTGTAAGGGTAATACAGGTTGTGAGTGTAAGGGTAATACAGGTTGTGAGTGTAAGGGTAATACAGGTTGAGAGTGTAAGGGTAATACAGGTTGTGAGTGTAAGGGTAATACAGGTTGTGAGTGTAAGGGTAATACAGGTTAGAGTGTAGGGTAATACAGGTTGGAGTGTAAGGGTAATACAGGTTGTGAGTGTAAGGGTAATACAGGTTGTGAGTGTAAGGGTAAGTACAGGTTGTAGAGTGTAAGGGTAATACAGGTTGTGAGTGTAAGGGTAAGTACAGGTTGTGAGTGTAAGGGTAAGTACAGGTTGAGAGTGTAAGGGTAGTACAGGTTGTGAGTGTAAGGGTAGTACAGGTTGTGAGTGTAAGGGTAGTACAGGTTGTGAGTGTAAGGGTAGTACAGGTTGTGAGTGTAAGGGTAGTACAGGTTGTGAGTGTAAGGGTAGTACAGGTTGTGAGTGTAAGGGTAGTACAGGTTGTGAGTGTAAGGGTAGTACAGGTTGGAGTTGTAAGGTTGATGTAAGGTTGTGAGTGTAAGGGTAGTACAGGTTGAGAGTGTAAGGGTAGTACAGGTTGTGAGTGTAAGGGTAGTACAGGTTGTGAGTGTAAGGGTGTAGTACAGGTTGTAGTGTAAGGGTAGTACAGGTTGTGAGTGTAAGGGTAGTACAGGTTGTGAGTGTAAGGGTAGTACAGGTTGTGAGTGTAAGGGTAGTACAGGTTGTGAGTGTAAGGGTAGTACAGGTTGAGAGTGTAAGGGTAGTACAGGTTGTGAGTGTAAGGGTAGTACAGGTTGTGAGTGTAAGGGTAGTACAGGTTTGAGAGTGTAAGGGTAGTACAGGTTGTGAGTGTAAGGGTAGTACAGGTTGTGAGGTAAGGGTAGTACAGGTTGTGAGTGTAAGGGTAGTACAGGTTGTGATGTAAGGGTAGTACAGGTTGTGATAGTAAGGGTAGTACAGGTTGTGAGTGTAAGGGTAGTACAGGTTGTGAGTGTAAGGGTAGTACAGGTTGTGAGTGTAAGGGTAGTACAGGTTGTGAGGGGTGTTAAGTTGGTAGAATATTATACTCCTTTGTAAACATGGTATGTAGCACGGCCGCGCACCCCTCCCTCCGGTGAACATGAAGGATAAATAAAATATATTATTTATCATTACAGTAAATAGCTAAATAGCTAAATTCAACACTTTAGGTTATACTTTCTAGTCTATATATATATATCCCCATAAAGTAGTTTGTAATTTGTTCAAAGTATGAGTCTTATACTAGTAATGGATTGGATTGACTATTAACTTGTAACTTCTTTACTTTGAACCCCCCTCTCCTCCCCAAGAAGAATTTATGTGTGCGTCCCTGGTCATTTAATTTTACCTGTTAGTTTGTAACTAGCCTTCCCTTGTTTATTAGAAGTCTTACAGATATGCGAGATCACTCAGACATATCTCTACACTAGGTTCAGTCAAAATAAAACCATTACTATGGTTATTTGAGATGATTCGCCAAAGATTATAACTATAGTGACTTAGTAATTAGTGCCTTAAGGGGTCCGGCCACCTTTGTGACGTTGAAACGCACTGCAAACGTTCCACGGTCTCACAATATTTAAATATTCTAGTTTTATATTCAAATATTATTATGGTTGAAGTTGAAATATACCAACAGAATGACGTTTAACGCAAAGTTGATATATAGATATATACCTGTTGTGGCCCCCTCAATTCCTCTTGAAGCAATTGAAAGTGTCCTAAAACATAATTTGTATTATGACTGTTAAGAATTTAATAGGACCGTAATAAGCTACCAGCCTAGTATAGGCATTGGCGCAGAATACAGAACACATTCATTAATTTTACTTAATGCGGGTGAGGGGTTGGTGGGGTGTTATACCTCCTCCCCTTCACCATCGTGGTGAGGTCTTGATTATTTGAAGATTCTCGTGGAGTTAGAAGATTTAGAGATGAATTTTCCTAAGAAAATATCGCAATTCGATGATTGCTACCTCCATAAAGAAAGAAACATTAGCTAGTAATATATGTCAGTGCCGTGCCCGTTACAAGATGGAAATTCCCATTCTGTTATAGCCTAGATTCCAGATTGTACCTAGTCTTATGCGATATGCGTTATCATATTAAAATATCATTAGTAGTAGGAGTGAAAGCGTGGAGGATGTGTAAGAGAGATGAATGAGATGTTTGTAGAGTGAGAGAGAGTGTAGCTGTCCTTGGTGCAGCCAGGTGTGTGATGAGTGCCTACCTAAGGCTAATGTTTGTAGAGTGAGGAGAGGAGAGAGTGATATCTGTCCTTGGTGCAGCCAGGTGTGTGCTGAGTGCTTACCTGAGGCTAATGTTTGTAGAGTGAGGAGAGAGTGGTAGCTGTCCTTAGTGCAGCCAGGTGTGTGTTGAGTACTTACCTGAGGCTAATGTTTGTAGAGTGAGGAGAGAGAGTGGTAGCTGTCCTTGGTGCAGCCAGGTGTGTGTTGAGTGCCTACCTGAGGCTAATGTTTGTAGAGTGAGGAGAGAGTGATATCTGTCCTTGGTGCAGCCAGGTGTGTGCTGAGTGCCTACCTGAGGCTAATGTTTGTAGAGTGAGGAGAGAGTGAAAGCTGTCCTTGGTGCAGCCAGGTGTCTGATGAGTGCCTACCTAAGGCTAATGTTTGTAGAGTGAGGAGAGAGTGATAGCTGTCCTTGGTGTAGCCAGGTGTGTGCTGAGTGCCTACCTGAGGCTAATGTTTGTAGAGTGAGGAGAGGAGAGAGTGATAGCTGTCCTTGGTGCAGCCAGGTGTGTGTTGAGTACTTACCTGAATCTAATGTTTGTAGAGTGAGGAGAGAGTGGTAGCTGTCCTTGATGCAGCCAGGTGTGTGTTGAGTGCTTACCTGAATCTAATGTTTGTAGAGTGAGGAGAGAGTGATAGCTGTCCTTGATGCAGCCAGGTGTGTGTTGAGTGCTTACCTGAATCTAATGTTTGTAGAGTGAGGAGAGAGGTGGTTGCTGTCCTTGATGCAGCCAGGTGTTTGCTGAGTGCCTACCTGGGGCTAATGTTTGTAGAGTGAGGAGAGAGTGGTAGCTGTCCTTGATGCAGCCAGGTGTGTGCTGAGTGCCTACCTGAGGCTAATGTTTGTAGAGTGAGGAGAGGAGAGAGTGGTAGCTGTCCTTGATGCAGCCAGGTGTGTGCTGAGTGCCTACCTGAGGCTAATGTTTGTAGAGTGAGGAGAGGAGAGAGTGGTAGCTGTCCTTGATGCAGCCAGGTGTGTGCCGAGTGCCTACCTGAGGCTAATGTTTGTAGAGTGAGGAGAGGAGTGAGTGATAGTTGTCCTTGGTGCAGCCAGATGTGTGCTGAGTGTCTACCTGAGGCTAATGTTTGTAGAGTGAGGAGAGGAGAGAGTGGTAGCTGTCCTTGATGCAGCCAGGTGTGTGCTGAGTGCCTACCTGAGGCTAATGTTTGTAGAGTGAGGAGAGGAGTGAGTGATAGTTGTCCTTGGTGCAGCCAGATGTGTGCTGAGTGTCTACCTGAGGCTAATGTTTGTAGAGTGAGGAGAGGAGAGAGTGATAGCTGTCCTTGGTGCAGCCAGGTGTGTGCTGAGTGCCTACCTGAGGCTAATGTTTGTAGAGTGAGGAGAGGAGTGAGTGATAGTTGTCCTTGGTGCAGCCAGATGTGTGCTGAGTGTCTACCTGAGGCTAATGTTTGTAGAGTGAGGAGAGGAGAGAGTGATAGCTGTCCTTGGTGCAGCCAGGTGTGTGCTGAGTGCCTACCTGAGGCTAATGTTTGTAGAGTGAGGAGAGAGTGGTTGCTGTCCTTGGTGCAGCCAGGTGTGTGCTGAGTGCCTACCTGGGGCTAATGAGGGCTTTCAACTCGGAGAAGCCAGGGGCGTGAAGTTTGTTGGCATCTTATCTCTGCCACCGTCTGTATCGACCTACCACTAATATAGACGCTATGTGTCTCATAAATTGGCTTCGAACCAGCTTCCTTGACGCTTCAAGCCTCTTGCTACTTAATTAGGCCTCATTCATAAAACATACACAAACATCCTAAAAGGTGCGTACAACAATTTAACAAACTAACAACATTCCAACGTAATATTGTAAAAATATTGATGGCCAATTAAATTTCGCGACAATCTACATTATTTATTTAGTGTTCCGTATCCTGCTTCTTGTCCGGGAGGACTATCCGTGGAAAGGGATGAGGAAGTTCAAGTATTCAAGAAATGTACCTACATTTGCATCAGGAGCGATTAGAAAACCGTTTAGGAAAACCAGGCTTAGAAATATTCTCGTGGAAAGAAGGTCGAAATTTAAAATGATAAGAAATGAGTTGAACTTAAGCGGAACAGCTCGCGCCGATATGGCGGAAATCTTGTGATTGGCTTAGAGCTCGCCACGTGACTACGTTTCTGTTCTGCGTTAAGTTTTTTGGCGGACGTTTGAATCCACAGAAAGAATTATGGGAGCGCGGAAAGACTCGTGACTGTTGAGTATTTGTCACTTCAAGATTTCTAATCTCTGGTAGCTATTGGTGTTCCCTTTCTTCCTCTGTTCACTGATAGTAGTCATTGGTATTCCCTCCCTCATCATGTTCATAGATAGTAGTAATTGGTATGTAAACAAAGGGGAAATGTTGCCAAATGGTTGTATTAAATTAAACATTAAAAGGAGGATAGAATGGCAACGCCTACATACTTACCAGAAAACTTTAGGCCTCAAAGATCACAATAATAAACACATCAAAACACATAATATTTATGTCATTTTTGGGGTACATAAGTCCCTTCTTCAGCAGAAGAAAGTGAAACACAGATTGGACTGTGCCAGCGTGGCTAAAGGTTGATCATGATCACTTGGTTACTGTTGTTGCCAGTTTCTTGATTCAGGTTTAGGCTTGGATTCTGCAGTTGTCTTTATTCTTAGTAGATGGATAGAATATTGTGTTTATATTATTTAATTATATACTTATTAGGTTAAATTATATTATCTGTGATCATGTTTTGTAAATAAATAACTGAGTTGTGTATTGTATTGTCAACTATAGGCCTAGCAATGAGTCTGGGAGATGAAAGATGATTTTACAAAAGGAAATAAGTTGTTGGGAATTGTGGTAGGCTAACCGGCAGTATTGATGTTGTAACGCAGGGCCCACACGACCTGGGAGGATCGCGGGCTATTCATACGTCACACTGTAGAGCGCGAGTTCTTTTAAGGATACTGGAGCGGGTTGCTGACTAAACACGAATGAAAATATTCACGTAATATTCAAGGTTTTGATTATTCAAAATAAAACAATACATACACTGATTATAATACAATTAAATTAATAACTAAACAAGTAATTGAATTAAATTATAATCAGAATTAAGTATATAAATTAATAAGCTAATATAACACATAGTAACTATTCAAATATTTAAAAGTCACACAAATGTACTTTATTAACACAGTTCACAATGACGATAAATGTCTACGTCACCCATATTTAGTCCACATCAATCGCTGCTGGTAGCCACACACAACACACTGTGACGACCCGCTATACACGAAAGCTAGACTCGCCGAACCAATCACTTACACGCCACCTTCTCCAGGGCACGATAGCCCGGACACGCTGGTCCACCCAATTGGCTAGCCTCGACTCGGACTGGAGCTCTCTGGCTATCACCGACCGTGTATATATAGGGTACAGGGTACCCTAGTAACTAGTAACTAGTAACACTATATAAACCTGGGGAATCTGAAGACAAGAGGATCATCATATTCGAAGCCGTCTGGAGAAGTCCTGTCCTGGACTTGGACATTTACTGGATGATTACGTATTTTCTATATTTATATTCATCGATATTATTTTAATAGACTAGAACTATGGATTGTTCAAATTTGAATTATAAAGTAAAGTAGGTTTTGGAATAAGCCGGAATAGGCATCGTAAATTAATAAGCAAATATTTTTTAGTTTATAAAATTAAATTTTGTTATGAGACACCTAATTATTTTTTTGCGCCACTTGGGTGCTAGTGTCTTGTTATGTCACTTGAAAATATTAGATTGCCACTTTATGAACTAATTTTTGCTAGAAGTATTTAATTTTGAATAGTCTTAATATTGCAGTAAATGTAAACTCCCTTCTTGACGATGTTTCCTTATTTGAATTATATGTTAAAGTAACGTAAAAGCTTGCTGATTGATTGATTGATACTTTAATATTGTCCAAATTATTTAATAGAAATTACTGGTGGGTTAACTAGGCTTTTTTCATATGTTATATTATTTATTATTAACAAATATGGGTCTTGATAGTGTCTCTAGTTGTGTCGACATTAAATAGTCTATAGTATAAGCCAAACTCTTGTGTTCTTTGAAATATCTGTGCGATATTAAATTTAATAATTTACCTTTTCTAAAATTATTCGGTCTGTATTCATTGTAGTGAACCAGACACTTTTGTAAAAATTTAAAAGATGCCCACTAGGAACTTTTTTTGGTAGTATTATAATTAATATCTGGCGCGATCTTTATTAAGTAATGATTTGTTCTAATTGTCAACGTTTAAGGTTGTTTTGTCAATATTCACTGTTGTGAAACTGACATGTGTAGTTTAATAGAGTTGTTGTTTCTTCCAGACTGACCCATTTGACTAAAGGATATGTTTCATGTTTGAAAACATTATCATAATCAAACTCCGCTTGATTAATGACATGTTATTATGTATTGGATTTTCAACAAACTTCCGATGGACTTATGAGGCCATGTAAATTATTGTTTCAATTGTTGTTATCTTGAATAAACCATTCATATTGCTATTTAATTGTTGCTAATTTTGTTTATGCCCTATCAGGGATCATAGTGAACAATTATATTAAAGTCATTCAATCTGAAATATTTAGTAAAGTCCCTTCAGGAATAAGATTCATTTATTGTCGTCCTTGTGATATCTTATGGTGCATTTTGATTTGCCGCTTTTGAGACAGAAATTTATTATAGAAGTTTGTCAAGGCAAAATTGGTCCTAGAAGTTGGGATTTCTGTTAAATATGAGATTATGAAATATTACTGCTGTTCCCTCTGAGAGTATAGAATTATAGAAGGTTGTGGCTTTCTTATTTGCAACTATCGAATATTTTGTATAGGCGAATGACTTTGGTATAATTTGTGTTGATAATAATCTGATTACAATTATCTATTTATATAATTAACTGACCTTATTGTATTGTCTTTATTACGACTCAATTTAGTTATTTAATGACTTTTTTTAGTGAAGTTTTTCATTGTTAATATTCAGTTGCTTATCGAAAGTTAATATTTAATTTGTTGTAGTTTTTCTTAGTGTTCTCCTTCCGGGTCCACTTTACTATCTGATTATTTGTTTACTGTCTTATTTGACAATAAAATATAAATTTTTTAAAACTATGCTGACATATTATTGACTTTCCTGGTAATATAAATCCAACATTCCTTCCCCCTCACTCTAGTGTGTATTTATTTAAGTTCGCCCTTCTGTTACTGTCCAGTAAAATGGGGGCGGGTCAAAAACATAACAAGACCCATAATTATATAATGTTTGGGATGCATCAGTCTCTTCTTTGGCAGAGGAGAGTAAAACACAGAATGGACTTTGGAAGCATAGTAGTCTTTGGTATTCTCTTTCCTGTTCTCTGATAGTAGTCAATGGTATTCCCTCTCTTCTCTTGTTCTCTGATAGTTGTCAATGGTATTCCCTCTCTTCTCCTGTTGTCTGATAGTAGTCTTTAGTATTCACTCTCCTGTTCTCTGATAGTAGTCAATGGTATTCTCTCTCTTCTCCTGTTCTCTGATAGTAGGCATTGGTATTCTCTCTCTTCTCCTGTACTCTGATAGTAGTCAATGGTATTCTCTCTCTTCTCCTGTTCTTTGATAGTAGTCAATGGTATTCTCTCTCTTCTCCTGTTCTCTGATAGTAGTCAATGATATTCTCTCTCTTCTCCTGTTTTCTGATAGTAGTCAATGGTATTCTCTCTCTTCTCCTGTTCTCTGATAGTAGGCATTGGCATTCCCTCTCTTTTCCTGTTCTCTGATAGTAGTCAATGATATTCTCTCTCTTCTCCTGTTATCTGATAGTAACCAGTGGTATACTATCTCTTCTCCTGTTCTCTGATAGTAGGCATTGGTATTCTCTCTCTTCTCCTGTTCTTTGATAGTAGTCAATGGCATTCTCTCTCTTCTCCTATTCTCTGATAGTAGCAATGGTATTCCCTCTCTTCTCCTGTTCTCTGATAGTAGTCAATGGTATTCCCTCTCTTCTCCTGTTCTCTGATAGTAGTCAATGGTATTCTCGCTCTTCTCCTGTTCTATGATAGTAGTCAATGGTATTCTCTCTCTTCTCCTGTTATCTGATAGTAGTCAATGGTATTCTCTCTCTTCTCCTGTTCTCTGATAGTAGGCATTGGTATTCTCTCTCTTCTCCTGTACTCTGATAGTAGTCAATGGTATTCTCTCTCTTCTCCTGTTCTCTGATAGTAGGCATTGATATTTCCTCTCTTCTCCTGTTGTCTGATAGTAGCAATGGTATTTTCTCTCTTCTCCTGTTGTCTGATAGTAGTCAATGGTATTCTCTCTCTTCTCCTGTTCTCTGATAGTAGGCATTGGTATTCCCTCTCTTCTCCTGTTTTCTGATAGTAGGCATTGGTATTCTCTCTCTTCTCCTGTTCTCTGATAGTAGTCAATGGTATTCTCTCTCTTCTCCTGTTCTCTGATAGTAGGCATCGGTATTTCCTCTCTTCTCCTGTTGTCTGATAATAGTCAATGGTATTCTCTCTCTTCTCCAGTTCTCTGATAGTAGTCAATGGTATTCTCTCTCTTCTCCTGTTCTCTGATAGTAGTCAATTGTATTTCCTCTCTTCACCTGTTGTCTGATAGTAGTCAATGGTATTCTCTCTTCTCCTGTTCTCTGATAGTAGTCAATGGTATTCCCTCTCTTCTCCTGTTCTCTGATAGTAGGCATTGGTATTTCCTCTCTTCTCCTGTTGTCTGATAGTAGTCAATATTATTCCCTCTCCTGTTCTCTGATAGTAGTCAATGATATTCCCTCTCTTCTCTTGTTCTCTGATAGTAGTCTAAGGGTACTTTGATACCTTAATTTTAAGTCTTTAGTAAACTACCTTAAATTATTATTTTTTATAAAAATAAAAATTTGTTTTAGTAATTATGTAAACCAAACTCCATTTCAAATTTTGAACAAAATCGTAGATACTATTTTATAAAAATTTCAATTTAAAAAAATCTGTAGTCAGTAATTCACTCCTAAATTCAATCAAATGTATGGTTATGACAATGATATAAGGTTAATCGCCAGGGATCTTTAATGATCAAAACTCAAATTAATTAATATTCCCTTTTTTTAAGCTGGTCTAATGCAAAAAGGATAGGAACCTCACATAAACTAAGCAGGAATGGTGACAATTTAAAGCCATAGGCGAGTTTATTTAAAAACATAATAGCAGATGAATATATATATATATATATATATATGTAACATGATAATCTGATCATAATCTAAGCGTATTCTACCTAGCTCTCAGAACAAACAAAAGATACTCATGATCTATTAAGAATATCAAGAAATATTTGGGAATTAGCTCAGGCGTCGCCACTAAACAATATAACATGATAAGTAAACATAGTTTTAGGATAAGCTCACCAAAACATACATACCCTACTGTTAAGACCCTACATAATTTGATTTATAAACATGTTGAAAAGTAAGCTAAAATCAACTTCCAGTTACAAGAATAAATCAACCTAAATCTAACAAAACATTTTTTACGTGTTACGCACTCTACATTTATAATTGTAACATTCAGAAACTAGCTTGCTATCATAAGTTTTGACATATCCTTTTGGCAGCCCTGATGATCCAATGATCTTATCCTAGACCTAAAAGCTAACTAAGCGCCTTAATTCCTTACCAAAATACATAGCTTCAAATTTAAGAAATAATGCTAAGTCGATAAAACATATTACTAGCCTAAACAATCAAAGATTTTTTACAATTTATAAACTGGCAAAGAAGTTCTCTATACTACATTTACGACCTAGACAATTGGTAGAATAATTACATGATGAAATTTGAATAAGCCCTAGACTCTATCGCAGATCAAAACAATATAGTTAAACAAGTCTCCATCGTATCGTCCACTTACATTTTAGAGTCTTAGTCGCTCTAATGGCGAATGGCATCAAAGAGTACATATTCTTGCCGAGCACACGCTTATATTCATTTTGATTCAGTGGGGGAAAAAGGGGTTGGTATGAAAGGCCAAACTATGATGTCATTAATGTCCAATCAGCACTTAGATGACTTCATTGGCTTCTGCGCATAACACCATAAAGTCTTGGTATGAAAGGGGGGGTGACGAGAAGATAACTATTGAGACCCAATTATGTTCATCAGATCGCGCAAGCGCTTCACACACTGCCATTCTTCTGGATGGTGAAACAATTGGTTGTAGCGTCGAATTGACAGATAGAGTTTTTGTTGTGAATGTGAACCATGTTGACCGTTGGCGCCCGTCTTCAGCTCGTTACTTGGCTCCGGCGAGGCAGTAAAACAGAGTGAGTAGGCATGACGAGCTAAGTGGCGGCGGTGTAGTTTGTAGCCACGGTACAAATCCTCCACCCCTAAAAGAGACAGCCTCTGCCACTCTCAGCAATTCGGGTGGTCCAAGCTTTTGACACAGCGATCCAAGAGACGTCTTCCTTGGTCCCTGTACCAGCAGCTGGTCAACACCGCTCCCCGTCAGTTTTGGCAAGTGCTCCACGCCTTCCAGTCTGTCCTCGCCACCCCAGCGGCCACGTAGAACCAATCGGTGACGTTTCAGGCTCTTCTGTTCTTCGGCTCGACGAACGGAATGAAGGAGGGAAGAAGGAACCCACTGAACAAATAAATACAAAGCAAGTACTCAACGAACATAGCCAAAAAAAATTAAATCCCCCCACTAGCTGTGAGAAGCCTAACATAACACAAAGGCATTAGCATCGTAAACAAGAATCTTACCTAGCCTCCAATGTGTCACAATTAAAAAAAAGGCAATCATTATACAAACTTATGGAAAAGATATCTCTAATAATTTTACTTTGCCATAATACTGGGACTATACAAGATCATGATGTCTCCTCTGAGCATATCATCTTTTTTATGGAGTTAAAATAACTCCATCTAGGGGATACCACTTCATAAACTCAAGTTTACAAAGTCTGGTTATCATTTCTGCCGCCCAATCAGCGGGCTTTCCCTGAGACAATAAATAACTTACATACTAACACTTACACTTTTACAGCACGGACTCACACACATACTCATCCCTGGACCAGGGATGAGGACTCTTTGATGCTACAGGGTTTAATTTGAGATACGTGGGCTCGCCTGGAGATTGAAGGGTCGCCAACATCACTTACTAGTACAGTTACAGGGGTGAGGAAGCGCTCCACTCGCCATGGACCATTCCACCTTGGACTCAGTTTTGCCGAGATCTTGTCAATTGCGGAGCTCTGTGGGTAGCTTTTACAGAGGACAGAGTCTCCAACAGCAACCGAAACTGGGACCCGCCCATGATTATACCTCTCGGCCACTTTCCTATGAGCCTTTTTTAAAGATAGAAAAGCCTCCTGGCACCTCTCTTTGTGGGAGACCTTTTCATCTCCCCTCAGTAAGGGGTCGACATCCCATATAGCTAATAGAGGATGATTGAGTTCCCTACCCAAGAATATTGAAGCTGGGGAAGCATTGGTCAATTAATGAAAGGCAGAATTAAAGGCTACATTCAGAAACTCAATATTGTGATCCCACTTGACTTGCTCAAAGAGTGAAAAATAGTTAAGGCCACCTTAAGGTTCCTATTGAACCGCTCCACGTGGTTGGGGCAAGGGTAGTAGGGGCTGGTGGTTATATGTTTTATGCCCCATCCAAAGCACAAGTCTTTAAAAGTGGCAGACCTAAAACATGGCCCATTATCGCTAACGATAATGCGGGGGGCACCAAACACAGCCCAGACGCGACTAGTCAGCGCGTTAACGGTGGTCTTAGCTTTCATGTTCCTCAGAGGTAATATAATCACAAACTTAGAAAAAGCATCTAACACAATAAGTATGCAAGTATTTCCTAAAGCGGATCGGGGCAGGGGGCCTACATAGTCAATGAACACTTTTTCCCACGGAAGCCGGGCGACATCGGCCGAAGGCAGCCCAACCTTCGTGTTCTGCGCGGGTTTCGCCTTTTGGCTATCCTCACATTGCCTGACTCAGGGATAGAATGGATCACACTAAACGGATACACTAAGTCATTAGTCTTTATCGGCTCCAGGTCTTCCGCCATGCGAGACAGGGCATCGGCAGTCACGTTATTCCTCCCAGGAACGTGATGTGTGCTGAATTTGTATTTAGATAAACGTAACACCCATCTACCGATCTTACCTAATTGTTTTGGATGCCGCCACATCCATGACAACGCCATATTATCAGTGTATAATTCAAATTCACGCTGTTCTAGATAGTCAGTAAACTTCTCGATGCCGAAAACACAGGAAAGGCATTCTTTCTCGAAAGCACTATATTTCTGTTCGCTTTGAGACAAGGTTTTGCTGGCGAAAGCCACAGGACGAACACCGTCCGCAGTTCTTTGGGACAAAATGAACACATTTAGAAAAAAATCTTATTTATCGTACAAAATTAAACCATGTGCTGTATCTATTTTGAAAAAAAATCATTGGAGTTATTTTTTTAACTGCACGTAGTCTTAAAAATTCTCCCACTAAAAAAAGATTTTCAAATTATTTTTATTTCAAAAACACTATATCAATTTATTTAGCATGTGTATTTTTAGGTGATTTTTTTCAAATGCCTGTAAAAATTTCATTTTTATACCATATCCAGAAGCTATTTTTTTATTAGCCTGGGTTATTTTGAAACCCCCTTTTTTCCTAACACCTTATTATGAAATTTAAAACTGTCTGGATTAGACCTTCTACATTCATTTCCAATTTAAATTTTCTTTTGCACTAAAAAGTGGATTATCCAATAGTTTTTGAAAAACTTATCTCCACCCTCCCTTACTGCCAATTAATCTATCATTTCTCATTTTGAAATGTTAAGACTGTTTTGTTATCCGATATTATTCCTTTGTTTATCTTCCAAATTTCAATTTTCAACAATACCGAAAAGAAGTGTTACATTTTGAAATTCTATTTGCTCAAACGTCATTTGGCTAACCAAATGTTCCCTCTATTTACACGCCAAATTTTAATTTTCTACCAAACCACAAAATGTTATTTGGCTAAGGGTTTGGGAAATTTCTTTCCAGCCCCCATTTCATTGTCCTCAGTTTTAACTTTTTATATTTTAAGAATTTTATGGGGTTTAGGGGTGTTCCATCTGTCTTCTTGTCATATTTCAATTTTATACCACACCGAAAAATTAATGCTAATATAAGTTTAGGAGATTTTCAACTCTTACTTACTAGTTCCCGGAATCCCATTTTTAATATTAGTGTTCGAGCTCATCTGGCTACATCATGTTACCCGTCTATATTTATGAAATTACCTCATCTTTCTACCATGATAAATAGTTTTTCTATCAGTTTTATCAATTTTTAGGCCTCTCTTCCCCCTTTCCTTCATTGCCAGTCCTTCATTTTTTTTAATGTTATTCTTTCTTAACTTTATGGTTTTTAGGTGTGTGTGTGGGGGGGTATGTTTGAGTGGAGGGAACGGGGATACGTGGACTACAACGGAGATTTTTTATTCGCCTGGAAAATTTTAATCTTCTACAACACAGAAGAGTAAGCTAGTTGTTTTTATTATTTTTGAAAATTTTGACACACCCACTCTACCGAGGACAAGAGATACTATGGAATGGAATAAATTCACACACCAAATGATAATTTTAAGCAAAATTGCTACAATAATTTTTTTATTTCAAAATCAATCGTTGGTAAACTACCTAGGAGTAGATGAATCGGCGTTTGGCCCCAATTTGATCTTTGAACTTTGACCCCAACGCTGATTGTCTGTATTTGATCACGTGACAACGCCCCCTAACTCTTTGATTGGCTGTTGGCTTTCCACCTCCCCTTCCCTATGCTCCCCAGGCAATGGGTTTTCCCGATACGTCATTGCTCTGTCGCAATCCGGCGCCAATTTGGCGGCTCGACAAGACAGGAATAGATCATGACCTTGAATGATGTCGCAACCTCTCCACCACCCCTATGTGGTAATGGGATTTCCCCGTGTCGCAACCCCATATGTGTTAATGGGTTTGCCGGTGTCGCAACCCGGTGCCAGTTTGGTGGGTCGACAAAAGAATAGATCGTGACCTTGAAGACATGAGCTAGGTCGTTGATTCAGGCAACCCTTCCCCGCAATGGGTTTTTTCTGATGACTGGCGCCAGTTTGGCGGGTTGACAAGACAAGTCGAGACAAGAATAGATCGTGACCTTGAAACCGTGAGCTAGGTCATTGACCCTGGCAACCCCCTTTCTCCGACAATGGGTTTTCCCTGATGACTGGCGCCAGCTTGGTGGGTCGACAAGACAAGTCGAGACAAGAATAGATCATGAACTTGAATTATGTCGCAATCCGCCCCTTCTATGTGCAATGGGTTTTCTCTGGTGACGTCATCGCTCTGTCTCAACCCTATATGGTAGCAGCTATAAATATCAGCACCTGTTTTGAAATCCTTTCATTGTATAACTTGTCTTCGAGTGCTAAACACGTAAACTAGGATGAGTTATTACGCTTCGCTGATGGATCTGGGTGAGTAAATGTACTTTTCTAACAGGCACACTCATTATTTATTTGTTATTAAATCAAGGTGTATACATTTATTTATTTCAAAATTACTATAAACTAATGCAGAGTTGTATAATTTTATTAGTTTATAATAGGTATATATAAGAATCAAAACTATAAATAATTTTGAAGGTTTCCAAGCAGCCACTTTTTATGTAATTTGGATAAAGTTATGCCTGAACCAATGTTTATTATAATTAAGGGTAATTTATTGAAAACACCTTATTTGAAGCTATAGTTAAATGGTAATTAATTTTGTTAGTAGTTTACTATTGGCTGAATATTATTTAAAAATCGTATAAACAAGAGTGGCTATAATAAATTAAATAATGTAATTTTTATTTAAGAGTAGTTTAATGAATACATTTATTATAAACTATAAAATTATTTGAGGGTAGTTTACTAAAAACTAAATCTTATTTAAAAGATATTTTGAACAAGTGTTTATTATAATTAACATAATAATGTTTTTATTGATGGAAGTGTTTTACAATACCACAACGCCATCAGTTTCTGTGACCCCGGCACTTTTGAAAGACGTCGCAGAGTTCAGCCTAAATGCACCAGCAAACAAACTATTTAAAAATAAATTTAAAAATAAATTTTGGGGTTTAAAAAGCACTCTTGTAATGTTCGTAATTATCTAAACACCCGTTCTCAACGTTAAAAATGCTGTCCTCTTCTATACAAAGCGAATAAATCTGAAACGGTCACCATTCTGCACACAAAGGAATATATGTAAAGCCAGGCCGACGGCCGAGGATGCCTGGTTCCTGTCGAACTTTTAAATACAGACACCAACCAAGAACAGGCTAACGCTTAAAAGTGGGGCTTGTGTTATCATAAAGTACACATTGTCCTGGACGAGCTAACGCTGCTGAATGTATCAGATTCACATAACACTCTGGAGATGATTTTACCTACTATTATATCACGTAGATAATTTGTTTACTATTTTTAATTTAAGCTATACTGAATATCACACTAAACTGTTGAGTTGTATTTTTTAGAGAATGAGCTGTGGTGTGATCCACGAACATCCGCGGATCTGATGGCCCTCGGTGTCTACATGGAGGAATTGACTGCAAACGGTTGGTAATTGCTGACTAATGAAAGACTAAATTTGTATGAACGAATAATAAGCTTTTAAAAACCAAACAAAAAATAGAACCATTCAAAATTGTTTCTAAATATGAATAATGTGCTTAATTGGTGGGATTTCATGAATAAAATTGGGATTATCATTTTTGTTTTATAAATGCTAAACGGTGAATATTATATTGATTTAAGGTTATTTCCTTGTTGCAATATTATTGTATGACACCTTCGCTCAGTTGGTAGAATGCCTACCACTTAATCTAGGTGTCCCGGGTTCAAGTCCCGGCAGAATAGCTAATATTGTGAAAATGACTATTCAGATTAATAGGTAGTTTCTGTATGATTAATTATTAATGGCTATCACTTACGTTAAAAATTCTAATACAAAGTTATGTTTGTTTCAGATGCGTGGGACCACTATAAGCTGTCTCCTCAACATCAGGAGTCTGCGGCGGTATCTCCTCCACCACTATCACCCCCAGTGCCACATGATCCTATAATGGACATTTTTTCCGCTCTGGATGCGATTGATACATCTATAGGTGAGATTATTATTTTACGTTAAAATAATATACAAATTTATGTGTAGTCTATTATTAATATTATAAGTTGAAAGAGCATATAATGAGCAGATTACATAGTAAACCTCTATAATAGAATAATAATAGGTGAAAACACTTTTCAAATAGAACCTTTAAATAAATAAAATGTTCCAAACATTGTGTGAAATAAACAAGTGTCTTTTATATTGGGTAGTTAGAGCAACTGGAGGATCCGTTTTAATATTTTATATGCATACTGTCAACTCCGAGGACAAACTGTAAATAAAATGGTCATTTTGTTTTTTGCTACCTTATATGATAACTTGATTGATTTAAAAAGTGCAAAGAATAAATTTTTTTAACTCACTTTAATTGGAAGAATATTGTTTCAATTGCTTACTTTGAACTTAGTTTGACTTGTGTTTGAATACAAACTCTTGTGGTTTAGCTCAAATGGATACAGGAGACGCCTGTTCGATTGAGGGGAAGATGCGGTATGGACCCCAACAGCCGCAGCCCCCATTCTACCGGCGGGAGCTTTGCCGCCTCCAGGCAGTGGAGGCGTAATCCCGCAAACCTCTGATAGAGAAGATGTCAGCTCCCTCCACCCGCTTACAAGCCACGGGAAAGACTCTGTCCCAGCCCCAACATTCGCAGCCCCCAATCAACCAGTGGGAGCTTTGTCGCCTCTAGGTTTCTTCCCGCAAGACGGTGGTGTTGATGTGAGGCAAGCGGGATTCACAGCCCCCCTTCAAGGCGTGTATAAGGTGGTGGCAGGGCAGTCATCAGCACCAAAGACGAAAATTGTGGCCTAGTAAACCAGGTTGGTGGAGAATTGTCAAATGGTATCTCTTCTTCGAATCGTCGAGGAGAGAATAAAACAATTGAGGGTTTCTTTTATACTGGTAGAGAAATTACCGTATATCTTGGTTCTCCAGCAAGCGATCGTGACGCATTAAGCTGGATTGAAGAACAAATTACTAATTTGCTCAATCGGCTGCAGGACCATGGTGTCAGCGCTGATAATCATATCGGATTACTTTTGAACAGCACGGACTCGACGTTGAATCCTGTATACGTCTCATTTAGGAGGGCGGATCAGTTAGACGCTCGAGCAGTGCTCGATAACGTAAGTCGCGTGTTGCAAAGTAATAATTTGTTCATGAGTACGGCACCACTGTACGTTAAACTCAGCCATTTTAAGGACCCTTGCGGGAGTGCACGCCATTGTGATAAGCTCTCCCCGGCTACAATAGAAGAAATAAAGGAATCATTATGATTCAAAATGGCGACGATAAATTTTGCCTTGCCCGTTCATTGGTTGTCGCCAAGGCTGTGTGTGACTTTAAAAGAGAACAAGGATCCATGATCATGAACACCTATAAAACATAAAAGAGGGCCGCAATATTCAAAAATAAAAAGCAGAAGATTTATGGCGTGTGGATCTTTTGAAAGGTGGTGGAATATTGAACTGAAACAATTTCAAACATACCTCTCCAAATACAAAATCACGGTGTTCAGGGAACGTCGGGGGAGACATGTCCTATATGAGGGACCTACTCCTCTCGAACATTCCTTTAAGGGCTAAATTGATTTGTATTTTCGAGACGATAAGCAAAATCATTTTGATGTCATTACATCCTTGACAGCCACATTTAAGTGCTCGTACTTTTGCCGCGAGTGCCGTGTGCCATTTGATCATAAGAATGCGCAAAATGTGAATCCACGTGCAAAAAGTGCTACGCTAAAGCTATTTGCAGTGGAGGTTGAACTGTGGCCTCTAAAGACTGTGGGCGTTGGTTCACAAACCAAACTTGTTTTGATGACCATAAACGTCCCAGTTTTTGCAGAGGTCACATGTTGATCTGTGATCTCAAAAAGGATTGTGAGGTCTGTGGGTAGTGTTTCAGTTTGGAAAAGTCAAATTATTCACATAGGTTTAATGAGACTTATTGTAGATTATGCGATATATATCGTCCTTTTGGTCATTTCTGCTATATGAAGCAAGCTACATCCAAACAATCACTGGAAAAGAGCAATTTCATGTTTGTATTCTATAATTTTGAATGCAGACATTAAACGCTTCTTCAAGGCGCGATAAACACGTACTTGCACGAACCTAACCTCCGTGTCGTGCAGACGTGTTGCAAGGCCTGCCTTCATATAGATATAGATGACCATCATTGCACCGAATGTGGTAGCGATAGGACTGGCATAATTAAGGGTGATACCACAATGGCCCAATCTTTCGGATTTATAGAGCAAATTAAAGTCACAAAATTTAAGGATATCACCATCCTAGGCCATAATTCAAAGAGCTATGATGGGAATTTTACTTTAAAATACATGATGGAGGTAAAAAAATGGACTCCAGAGCTCATAATGAACGGTGGTAAAATCATGTCCATGCGTTACGGCCCCCTCCAATTTATTGACTCGCTGAACTTTCTCCCGATGTCATTGTCCAAGATGCCCAAGACATTCGGCTTGAACGAGTTTTTGGCAAAGGGACATTTCCCCCATTTTTTCAAAAAAAATGAAAACGCGGGGTATAGGGGTCCCTTGCCGCCAAAGGAGGACTACGGCATTGGTTAGATGTCGGTTAAGGAAAGGAGCACTTTGAAAAGTGGTATGACGCGTTGGTCAAAGAAAATTATGTCTTTGAATTTAATCGCGAGTTGGAACTGTATTGCGTGAAAAGATGTAGAGATCCTACGGAAGGCCTGCCTAAAGTTTAGAGACATGCTTATGGAAAAAGTAAAGGTGGATCCTTTCAGAGAGGCGTGTACGATTGCAGGAGCGGCCATGTTGGTCTACCGCCGAAATCATCTTAAGGAAAATACCATTGGTATCATCTCTAACGGTGGCTATCGGTGTGCAGACCAACAGTCGCACGTCACCGTACAATGGCTCTGCTGGGAGGCCCACCAACGCGGTGTCTTATCCTTCATGCGGGTAACGGCTGCGAGGAATATGAGTTAGGGCAACGTGTAGACGGCGTTGTTAAAGCTGGAGATACCACCACCGTCTTCCAGTTCTGGGAGTGTTATTGGCACGCATGGCTTCTCAGCTATCCCGACAAGACCACCCCTATAAAAAACAGTCCTCACGAGAACATGGAGACGCGCTATGAAGTGACCATGGCTTGCTTGCAAAAATTTAACTTGAAACCATTTGTATTCCAGCACGAGGTGTACAGAAAGGAGCCCCTCAGTCCCAGGGACGTATTGTTTGGCGGACGTACAAATTGTATCAAACTCTTCCACGAAGCAGACCTTTCTTGTGGAGAGAAGATCAAGTACTTGGATGTGTGTTCGTTGTATCCATACGTTTGCAAGTACAAAAAGTATCCCATCAGTCACCCTAAAATTCACTTGGAACCAAATTGTCCGTCTATAGATCAAGTAGAAGGAATAGCCAAAGTTACCGCGACGCCTCCACGGGATTTATTCATGTCCGTATTGCCTACACGGATGCACGACAAGTTAATGTTCATCTTGTGCAGGAAATGCGGGGAAGAAAAAACCAAGATGCGTGTCAGCACAACGACAAAAATTATCGCTGGTTGACAGGCGTCTGGGTGATTGACAAGAGCCGGAAAGCCATTGAGAAAGACTATGCCGTTGAAGCCGTACACGAAGTGTGGGAGTACAATGTATCTGTTTACGATCGTCAGACACGTTCTGGTGGATTGTTTCATGGTGACATTGATACTTTTTGAAAATCAAACAAAAATCCAGCGGATGGCCAGAGCGGTGTACCTCACAAGATGAGAAGTTAGCTTACATTCAAAATTATAAGGAAAGGGAAGTGGTAAAACTCGATTTTAGCTCTGTTTGTAAAAACACTGGACTCCGCACTGTGGCTAAACCCTTTTTGAATTCGATATGGGGAATGTTTGGGCAAAGACCCGATTTACCACACGTAGCCGTTGTCAACGACTATCAGGGCATCCACAAGTACCTGACGGATACGTACATCACCATGGACAGCGTAATTGATGTAAATGATGAGGTTATGTTCCTTAATTACAAGGATGCGCGTGACACGTTACGCCCTAACCCTAACACGAGTGTGGCGATGGCATGCTACACGACTGCTATGGCTAGGTTGCACTTATACTGCATCCTTGAAAAATTGGGGGACCGCGTTTTGTATCACGATACAGAAAGCGTTCTATTCACGGAACGCCCCGGCGATTGGAGTCTACCGACAGGAGAATTTTTAGGTGACCTCACTGACGAACTTCAAGATTACGGTCCGGGAAGCTATATTAGCGCCATTGTATCTGGCGGTCCCAAGAATTACGCGTACCGAGTTTGTGTTGGTGGTGATCCTGTCAAAATAAAAACGGTGTGCAGGGTTTGCGGGATCAACATAAACTACGGAAACCGTAACGACGTTAATTTTGACGTTTAGAAAGCGATGGTCACTGAACAGGCCGTGGAAAGATACATACCACATACAGATACCACACAAAATTGTAAGAAAGGATCTTGCGACTGTATGTACCGTTTCGCAGAATAAAGTCTACCAGCCAGTGTACACCAAACGGCGGATAACCGATTATTATAATACGTTGCCGCTTGGGTATCAGAGTCCTTGTAAACGTACACACCACGACTAAAAGGTGATCATTTAGACGGGCTGAATAATCATCTTTTTTTCTTTCACTCTAGATAGTTCCACTGACATACCATTTTTCAAAGATTTGACATTTGTTCATATTTTTTTCTCCATGAAAACACGCATAATTTTTATTGATTTATTTTATGCACCCAGGATAAATTTTTTATATTTTTTATCAGCCAGTACAATCCTTCACCTACTTGATTATTTCTAGTCAGAAAGAATAAGTTGTTTGTATATATATTTGAATTCTGGTCAAATTTGTTTGAAAATCTTTTAATTCTAGTCAAATTTGTTTATTTTCTTGTACATATTTTAAATTGAAACCTTATTTACATATATTCAAATACTCTTTAATCTGGACTTTATAAATTAGTACAGAGGCCACTTTTCCCGCTACGAGCTAAAGAAATTGATTATTGTTTCCATAATATATATTACATAACTATCATTTTTTGTAAATAAATATTCAAATTAAACTTTTTTTGTATGAGATATACTTGTAAAAAACTTTGATTTTGTAAATAAATATTCCAAGTATACTTTTCGTGGTGTGAGAAATATCTGTAAAAAAATATTCCAAGCATACATTTCGTGGTATGACATATATTTGTAAATAAATATGATAAAAACTGTTACGTTTGTTTTTTAACGTCCAAACCCCCTTCCCATATCCTATAAATCCAAGTTCATTTAGCTTATTAGCTCAGTCTCAAACATTATGGACTAGTTGAAACATCCATTTTCGTCCATCATCAGCGTCCTTTCCGGATGTGAAAAATAATATTTTGTAGCAGACAATCCGTCACTCGGACAAAATATGTGACGTTAAATTTGATAAAAATCACCTCGTATTATGCTTTATGGCAACCGGGATTTTAAAAAACGGGTCAAGTCCCCGTGTCATATTCTGTAAGGGTTTGCCGGAAATGGATAATACCTATAGTGAGCTGATTATCCTGGACGACCTGATGCGTGAAGCCAACGAAGTTGTCGTCAATCTATTCATCAAAGGATGCCACCATCAAAATATTAGTGTTATGTACCTTACACAAAATATATTCCACCAGGGCAAGGGCCAAAGAGACATTTCCTTAAACGCACATTATATCGTGCTTTTTAAAAATCCCAGGGATAAAGCTCAGATTCAGCACTTTGCACGTCAAGTCTGTCCTGGAAATTCCCGTGTTTTAAAAGAGGTTTACGCTGATGCTACAAATACTCCCCACGGGCATATATTGTTAGATTTAAAACAAGATACAACCAAGTGGTTCAGATATAGAACACGCACAAAAGTCGGGTGCTGCGTGTACCTACCACGCAAAAGATATAAAAACACCGACACTTCCCGATTACAGATTATTTTATAACCATGAGTCCCAAAGTGCTGGAGCAAGCCCCTCTGCTGCGTTCGATACATTGCATGAACCCACAGCAACGTGTCATCTTGTTGAAAACGGCCGACAAGAAACTGATTGACTCTGTTTGCGAGTGTACCTACAATACTTTAAAAGGGCAGTTGCCGTTGAAAAATGGGCAGAAGACAAAGTTACGTGCTCACAAGCAGCTGTTGCTCAAGCTGGTCAAACGAGGAGAGTGTTGGAAGAAGAAGAGACGACTACTCGTTCAGAAAGGAGGAGCGTTCCTGCCCTTACTTTTAGCCCGTCAATCAGCGGTGTCCTCGGTTCCTTATTCAACAAATAGTTAATGAAACACATGAAAAAGATGATATTGGTGTCCCCGGAAACATTACACCGTTACTAGCAACACCACCAACAAGTGGCATCGGCCACAAATCGAGTGGTCTCCGAGCTGGACAAGGAAATGGGAAAAATTCTCGCTTCAAAACTTGACGATAAGTCTAAATGGACTTTATACCAACAAGTGCTACAGCGCTATCTGCACTTTAGTCAACATCCTCCACCGCCTGAAAATAACACCAACACCACCACGACCGCCCCTGAAGTGTCTGTACTTCCCATCTCGGCTGTACTCAATACTGTACTAGTACAGGTACATAAAAAAGCCGTACTTTTACTAGAACATATTAATTCCAGGGGTGGTATCACTTGGGACGAAAACGGGGAAGTGAGTATTCACGATACGCTTCTTCGTGGATCTAACATTGTGTATTTTGTCAACGATCTGTCATAGTAAGGAGACAAAGCGAGCCATCGGGGTGGCGAGAGTTTCTCACGGCGCTTCAAAAAATAAACGTCCCGAAAGAATTTATTGTAAATCCAAAACGTTTGGCACCCATTGGAGATCTGACGCCCGTACCCCAACCTCTTACACCGTCGCAACGCCCCAAGATGATAAAACTGAAAGGGGTGGAAGAAAACAGGTGGATGCCGTTCCAAGCTTAATGGCCCGTTTAAACGCCATCTACTAAGACTCTTCTCATCCTCCGGCGTTTGCAGGGACGGTGTCGCTCATAAAGGCGTCCATGAAAGATCCGAACAAAGTACGAGAATGGCTTCATGCGAAGGATGCTTACACCCTACACAAAACTGTGATAAAAAGAGTTTCCACAAAGCAAGTACGTGGTGTCAAACATTGACGATCTCTGGCAGCCGATCTCAACAATATGCGAAGTCTCGGAAAATACAACGACGGTGCAGTGTACTTGCTCACCGTCATCGACGTGTTTAGCAAGATGGCCTGGGCGAGGACGTTTCCATCCAAGACGGGGAGCGTCGTGAGAGACGCCTTTCGGAACATTTTCAAACAAAGCGGCCGTAAATCTCTAATTTTACAGACGGACAAGGGAGAGAGAGTTCACGTCATGTCTAGTCCGAAAATTTCTCAATAAAGAAAGCCTGTATTACTAAACCACTCATAATCCGGACGTGAAGGCAAGCATCGTGGAAGGATTCAATAGAACTCTGAAAGGCAGCATGTGGCGTTACTTTAACCAAAATAACACGTATCGCTATGTGGACATTCTCCAAGGTCTCGTCGACGCTAACAATAGCGCAAAACAATTCAGTATCAAGCACTCGGTTTCAGAAACCATTGTGTTTCAAGTCAGAGAAAATCTGTACGGCAAACGGCACCCAAACTCAAAAAGTAAGTCTGTGACACGGTGCGGATTAGCAAATACAAAATGCAGTTTGAAAAGTGCTACGAAAGCAATTGGAGAGAAGAAATTTCAAAGTCAGCAGTATCGTGTTGCAACAACCAGTGGTTTACAGGCTGACCGATCTTGACGGCGAGGAGGTGTAGGGAACGTTTTACGAACCCGAATTGCAACGCGTACGTCTTCCTGAAATATTTAAAGTTGATAAAATACTACGTGTCAAGGGTAAAGGTACCAGAAAGAAAGTGTACGTGCAGTGGAAAGGTTACCCCGCCAAGTTTAATTCTTGGATTCCTGCCAGTTATGTCAGCGCCCTACCATGAACGACCAGTTTTACATTACTTTGCCGAGCGACAGCTCTATGGAATATTACCCGAAAAATACCCTCACATATTTCACCTATCAACTACCCTACCGTCTTACACTCGACGGAGAGTGGGAAATCGCTCTCACCGAATTCTAATATCCGTATTCTTTCACCACCGTACCTGAAGGCCAAAATATTTTATGGTACAACTGGGTTGACGCTAAAGGTGTGGAACAAATATTCAAGGCTCACATCACTATCCATGAATTGGTCAAAGCCCTAAACAAAGTAGAGGCGTTTAAAGGAGATTTCTAAGTTGTATTCAAGTACACAAACCCCAACAAAATTGGACGTTGTTTCTTCTTCACGAAATGTACTGCTGCTGACTCTATCTAGTCAACTAAATCTACAGCTCGGTTTCGATCCTCAGACTATTCTGATCAAAGTCACCGTACGCTGCCAACATTCTACTAGGCTTGCCCTCACAAATGTACATCTACACGGATATCGTCAATCCTCAGCCCGTGGCTGACATTATGGCACCACTTTTACGTATCGTCGATATCAACAACACAAACTATCTCTACGGCATACATAAGACAGTTAGCTACGCTCCGATGCACTATATGCCCGTACTTAGAAGGGAAATTGAAAGTCTGGAAATCAATATAAGAACAGACACTGGTGAACCTGTAGCATTCGAGCTTGGAAAATTGTGCGTGAAACCTCATTTTCGACGCTGCTCAAAAGGAACAGTCCCTAACAAAGATACTACGTCAACCAGGCCGGAACAAGAATATCTTCGGTCTACCACAGTGTTCCCTATCAAAGCGGGCATGAATAGGAAGTTTTTTCAGCGGCCTTTTCAAGAGCCTCGTACCGTTGCTGAGAAGCGGCGCTAAAGCCATTGGAAAACAGGCGCTTCATACGGGTAGAGACGTGCTCTAAGACGTTGCCAATCAGCGTCGTCCTTTCAAAGAGGATCTACCGCAACGTGTCGGCGAGGATGGATCAAACCTGAAACGCAAGGTGGAGCAGAAGATCGACACAATGATGACTGGCTCAGGCTATAAAGGGCGTCGTAAGAAGCACCGACGTCAGTCTTCTGTCATTGCCCTACGTAAAAAGGTAAAGAAAGAAGCAGTAAATATTTTCAGTTGAAATGTCGTTTCTACACCCCAGTCCTGCGAATGTGCCAGCAGTGAACTCGATCTCTTTTCCATCCCACCCACGCAAATCAGTCCTGAAAGTGGACAATGGCTTCAGTACAAACCTGTCTCTTCCCTCACCGATGATTCACCCATCGAATTAACCGTTACCGGTCAAGGCAAGCTCTATATCGATCTTTCACAGACCAATCTCTATCTCAGGGCAGCTATCATGAAACCTGACGGTGGCACTTTCAGCGAGGTGGATCAAATTGCTCCTGTCAACAACTGGTTGCATTCGCTATTCACACAAGTGGATGTGTTTTTAGACAAAAAACTGGTTTCACCACCCAGAAACACGTATGCTTATAGATCGTACATTGAGACGTTGCTCAATTACAACATTGAAGCCAAAAGAACATATTTAACTTGCTGTCTCTGGTTCCACAGACAGCCCCAAAACCTGTGAGGAAGCTAACACCAGCAACAAGGGATTTGAGGCCCGTCGCATTCTCACCGTAAAAAGTAAGACGGTGGATGTTTTGGGGTATCTACACGGTGATGTGTTTAACCTTTTCACTGTCAAACACGTAAATATACGTTGTGTGACAACATGCCGGTGTTGTCAAACCCGTAAATATACGTTTTTGTGTAGGGCTCACTTTGTCAAACCCGTACATATACGTGGAGCCTTAGAGCTAATTGAATTTCGCGCGCTAAAGTGCAAAGATGTTGTAAAGAAAAAATACTGCACTGCTTCCAAGGTTCATCTATAATTTTTAGTTTATATTTACGAGTGAAATATCTGCTTTCTTGAGCTCACTCACTAAAGTCAAGATGGCGTGTTGAGGAAATCAAACAACATTGCGGGATGACGAAATTGAAGGATTTATAGTGGACAGTGACTCAGAAAATTATTTTTTGGATGAGGGATGTTTTTTACATAATTTTAATTACATTTTGCTTAAAATATTTGATAATACAACTGTTTTTCCAAAAATTGCTTTTTTCAGTTAAAAAACCCCGACAGAGTGGGCTTGTGTATGCAAAATATACATGACAGTGAAAGGGTTAACCAAGAGAAATACCTTTTGAACGGCACCGAACTCAGAGTCAAGTTGGTCCGTTCCAGAGATGGGTTTAGTCTTATGGCTGTCTCTGAACTCCCGCACTTTAAGGTTCACTTCGCTGAAGCAGGCCTTCTAGTGCAATGTGTCAACGTAGCACCTTCTTTACTGTTGGCACATACCAAGGCATTAAACGTCCGTCCCGCAAAGTATCCCATCATCCCCGTGGAAGTAAAAACACTCACTATTCCTACGGGTGTACAAGGGAAATCACTGGACAACGTATTTACCGGACAATTACCCAAACTATACATCGTGGGATTTGTATCAACCGCCATGTTCAATGGAGACGCCACCAAGAACCCGTTCAACTTCCAAACCTACGGCATGAACCAACTCTCACTGTACGTGGACGGGAAAAAAGTCCGTCGAAACCGTTTCAGCCCGATTTTTCAAACGGCAACTATGTCATGTCCTACCACACAATGTTTTCTGAAACGGGTAACCATTTCATGAACGAAGGTAGTAACATCACACGGGAAGCCTTCCCTAAGGGATATCATCTCATGGCTTTCGACCTCACACCTAATCTGTCCACCCACATGACATCGCATTGAATTTGACGAGCATGGTTCTCTGAGCATCGAGGTGAGCTTCACCAGAGCTCTCACCGAAACCGTCAACTGTATCGTGTACGGGGAGTTTACCAAAATCATCACCATCGACAAGGACAGAAATGTCGTGACCGATTATAGGTATTAATATAAGCGGCTTCCCACCCCTTGCACTCGTCATTTAAATCATAGAAGTCATTGTGGATTTCCAGAGCTTCATTGACGAAAGCAAACAGTCTATTGTCAAGGAATTGATTGTTTTATCTGTATGCGGAACATTACTTCAACATTGGGTGTTAAAACCTCCATTCGCTATGGAGGAACTTTCCGCCGCTGCTAAAAAATAAGCCGACTATATCGTCAACAAACTGCATGGTATTCCCTGTGATAGCGGTGATGTGGATTATAGCCTGCTCGAATCCCTCATCTCCCACGCCACAACGCGTGCAGAAACCGTCTGCGTCAAGGGGGAAGAAAATAATAAGTTTCTAGCCAAATACACGCCTACACTTGTCGTAGATCTGTAGGACAGAGGTTGTTCGTCATTAAAAACACTTAAATTGGGTCGCACCATATGCATGGCACATAGTTCTGTTTGGAATTTATGTTCAGCCTCCATCGTTTGGGGACTTTGGGACTGGATGATTGAAGATGGACAGGCACACCATAAGACGTGCGCTGAAAGCAAAGCCGTGGTTCCGTTCTGTATGGTCGGGTGTTTTACCTGCTGATCAACTACCCACAAGAATAGCGTGACCTGCCACTCTCGTCATCAACACGGATCCACATACCAAGCCTGGGACGCATTGGGTCACCATCTTTATCGACAAGAACGGCGTGGGAGAATATTTTGACAGTTATGGTTTTCCACCCGTATAAAGTCACATCTGGCATTTATACGCAAAAACACTTCCCGCACGTCTCATAGCACGCTACAACTTCAAAGTATAGCCTCGGACATTTGCAGCTATTACTGTCTCATGTACCTTCTCTATCGCGCCCAGAACATCCCGATGAAAACTTTTCTAACCCTATTCACGCCCAACAATCATACAGGCAACGACGCTAAGGTAATCAGATATTACAACACATTTTTCAAGACCGTGGGGTCCACCTACCCCTCAAGAGGCTGCGTCTAATCAGCGTGCGCCTATAAAAGGGGCGTCCCGACGGCTTGCCAGCCAGGTATGAATCATCAGGGAAAACCCTTTGCAACATAATTCAAGGTAATGATATATTCCTGTCTCGACTTGTTGAGCCACCAAACTGACGCCAGGTATGAGTCATCAGGTAAAACCCATTGCCTGGGGAGGGTTGCGACACCAAAATAGATTCAGAACTTGCGACAGGGAGACATTGCCAGTAGCTCGCACTCTATGTTAAACAGCCGTCGAAGGATGATGCTCCTGACCGCTCCCGCCCTCACGGGAAGAATTTGCGACATTTTATTAGGCGTCGTGGAACGCGTGGCCGACGCCCGAGACTGCACACTCCCCACAATAAATAAAATAAACTCCCACACCAATAAATAATAAACTCCCACACAAAATCTTTTCCCCAGGGACACACATAAAAACAATCAAAAGGGGCAAAAGATCCAATGGGATAGGGATGAACAAGTTTGGACAAGAATAAACCAGGCCAATGACTCTCTATACACCCCCCAATGACCCAGAGGTTTATGACATCACACATTTCAAAATAACCCGGTTGCGACATCACACACAGCATTGCGACATGACGTAATCATCACAATATACACTCTCTCCACGCTGTTATGACCAGGCATACACACTACTGATCATGTTAGGAGAAGAGAACTATGAGCATGAATGGTTTATTGGACTGGACCATCTCACTACATTCAATTCAATACCGAACAATCAGAAACTCAACTGTCACTCATGAGTTGGCGGCTCTGGACCGATATCTAAGAAGATAATTTGATTATACCTGGTACCGTAAATACACTACCATTGTATCACAGGTCTGGAAGTGTGGAACATTCCCTCTCAATCTAAACATCTTTCATATTGAGATCAAACATTAACTCTTTTACTTATGCCTTATCTTACAAAGTTTGACTTTGATGAATAAAATGTTTAAACTTTTTAACTATGGTATTAAATTTTAACTTTCATTGTTTAACTTTGATAGACCATAAATACAATGTTTAACCTTTACTTTGATAAGATGAAGGTTTTTTTTAATCTTCTTAAAAAAAACTAATATGATTTTATGGTTCAAATTTTTAACTTTAATATGTTGTAAATAAAATGACTAGCCTTTATTTTTGTGTTTTTTTTTTGTATAGCATCGCTCGAATGTGTGTATGGACTATTAACTGCTCTGGTGGCACAGAACGTTAGCCAGGGTACACCGTGCTATACCATGGGCCAGTTTTATGTGTTGTTGTGTTTAACCTCTTTAATTAACTCTTGGGATTTTGATTTTAATTGCTTAGCTTTAATATGTTGTAAATGTATATTATAAATATATTATAAATTATATTTAAACGTACGTTAAACATTGTTGTGATATATTTGACTATGTTGTATGCATGGTTTGTAAGGAGAATACTAAGTAGGCTATTTAATCAACCCTAAAGGTCCACAGTATGAGCCTTGACAAGGTTGATATGTTCACTTAGCAGGCTTACCTTGCACGGTTCAACTATGGTGGAGTCTATAAGACAGATATATATCATGGGCGTAGCGATGAGGGAGGTGGGGTTCAATCCCCCATACCCCCATCTCTAAAAATGTTTCTGAAGTTCTTAATGTTGATCGTAAGAGAATGTTTGTGAAATTATTTATCTTAGTTTGACTCTGTAATCTGATCTTCAGAGATGAGTTTATCATATAAAATCATCCAATTTTCCAAAATGTATGAAGCAGGACTACACCAAATAACCTTTAGGATTATCCAAATGTTTTAAAAATCGAGGGAGGTCTTCTTTTAAAGGCATGTAACTTTCAATAATTCTTCACTTGGGGACCACTCCAAACAATTTTGAGGCCTTAGGGAATACGATTCTCAAACTTTAGCCAGTGTAATGGGGGGGAGGGGGGGGGGGAGAGAAACCTTTCTAAAAATATATCTATTGTTATTTCCGCTTCCCTATCACACGATACTTTTCTTATTTCGGTTCACGAGCTAATCAACCAAGATCAGGGTATAGCTATCAGTCCAGCCTGGCGTGCTTGGATTATAATATAATCATATCTCTATGTTAACTTTATTACTAACCAATAAATGATCACTTATCATATTAATCTGTGATGATTGTCTTGTTTTGAGTGCAATGAGTGCTAACAGGGACCTTGTTATCATCTATAATATATTTTACAAGACATAAGAAGAGGATTTCTAAAGATTTAAAAAAATATATTTCTTACTACCCTTTCAAGTTTCACGCATATGTATTAACTACGTTAGTGGGTTAATAATAGAGAAGGTTGTATTGAGAGGAAGTGTTCCCGCATTTGTGCGGAAATATAATGGTAAACTATTTAGGAAACAACTCAAGCCACCCGACAAGGATTAGAATCCCATTTTCCCCGTCAGCGGCCGTCTATAGACTACTAGGAAAGTGACGCCGTGGATCATGTGGCCACCGAAGCAGGTATCACTGTAGCAACTTTCAGGTTGTGTTTACAATGGTGGAAGAAACGTTTCTAACCCCCTTTCTACCCTGTGTTACACTCATTACCCACCTATCTACCCTGTGCTACACTCACTACCCACCTCTCCACCATGTGTTACACTCACTACCCACCTCTCCACCATGTGTTACACTCACTACCCACCTCTCCACCCTGTGTTACTCTCACTACCCACCTCTCCAGCCTGTGTTACTCTCACTACCCACCTCTCCAGCCTGTGTTACTCTCACTACCCACCTCTCAACCATGTGTTACTCTCCCTACCCACCTCTCCACCCTGTGTTACACTCACTACCCACCTCTCCACCCTGTGTTACACTCACTACCCACCTCTCCACCCTGTGTTACACTCACTACCCACCTCTCCACCCTGTGTTACACTCACTACCCACCTATCCACCCTATGTTACTCTCCCTACCCACCTCTCCATCCTGTGTTACACTCACTACCCACCTCTCCACCCTGTGTTACACTCACTACCCACCTCTTCACCCTATGTTACTCTCCCTACCCACCTCTCCACCCTGTGTTACACTCACTACCCACCTCTCCACCCTGTGTTACACTCACTACCCACCTATCCACCCTATGTTACTCTCCCTACCCACCTCTCCACCCTGTGTTACACTCACTACCCACCTCTCCACCATGTGTTACACTCACTACCCACCTCTCCACCCTGTGCTACACTCACTACCCACCTCTCCACCATGTGTTACACTCACTACCCACCTCTCCACCATGTGTTACACTCACTACCCACCTCTCCACCCTGTGTTACACTCACTACCCACCTCTCCACCCTGTGTTACACTCACTACCCACCTCTCCACCCTGTGTTACACTCACTACCCACCTCTCCACCCTGTGTTACACTCACTACCCACCTCTCAACCATGTGTTAAATCTCCCTTACCCACACTCTCCACCCTATGTTACTCTCACTACCCACCTCTCCACCCTGTGTTACTCTCACTACCCACCTCTCCACCCTGTGTTACACTCACTTGTAGCCCCATGTTATCAGTGTTCCCTTGAGCTCTGAACTGCTAACTGATAAGAGCACCCAGGACTGGACATGACCCCGTGAAAGGTCACCAGCCGACCGAGTGACACAGATAACAAACTTTGTATTGAAACATCGTGTGCTATCAGTGAGAATGTGAGAATGTAGCCTTGTGTCCTGTCGCCGCCACATGTGAGTACAAAGTTGACTCTCGCACATTTCCTGTCGCCAAGCGACGTAATCACAATTTGCAACTTCAACTTGCGCCATCGAGAAACGCAACGTTGCGATTCTATTCTCTTTCAACAAGCAGAGAACACAGTTTTACACAAGGAAGTATCTTCAGAAAATATTGAAAACTCGTAGTACACACACAGACACACACTAGTAGAAGGTGGGGGGTGGCGAGTGGACATTAGCCTTCTTTCCACCTCCCCCAAGATTGAAAATAACGATAGTAAAAACTTCAAATGAAGATGATGATAGTAAATAAAATGCATGCGTGTTCATATTTCAGTACGTACAAGATAGCTTTGTTTGAAATGTAATAACATCAGAATATTAATCAAATATGAATGAACTATAATAATTACAACGAGCAAAACTGCCCAAACACAGATATTCCCAATAGCTCAGGAACATTTTAAAGCTACCTTAAAGCTACAAATTCCTTACAAACAGATTTTTAGCTCAAATTATTGAGTAATATTTTCTAGTCAATTGCTAAATGCACTTGGAAACATTGCTTCTCTATGTTTCCGAAATGTTTCCTGTTGGCTGTTACTCATAAACATAGCACATAGAGAAACTGCTTGCAAGCATCCATTATAAAGGTAAATAATTTGTGAATTTATTGTATCACCGTTTAGTTGTTTGATTTGTAAAGTTGTTTTGCACGTTTTCTGTGTTCAAAAATGAACCTAATGCTAAAACTATAAATAATGCTATTAGTTTAATTTACTCCCCTAATGCACCCCGTACATTTTGTTTACACATATCAAAATATTGCTATGGTAACTTTTGTACAATTGTATTTATTTTACACCCATAATATTTGTTTTACAAAATACATCATGTCTTCAAAAAAACATGCAATAAATGTAGCTTAGCTACGTAATGTTTTCTTGATCTACACTCTTTCAATAAATAGTTTTAAATTGGGAGATAATTCCGTATAGGTAGTTGACTATTTGCTGTACCTTGATGTTGAACAAAACATAAGTAAACAACCCAAATAACGTCACTAAAACATACTTCACGTCTTTCCACCCATACGGACTATTGACTTATTTACACTAATGGTGTAGAAAGGACCCGGTTGAATTTAGAGAACATGTACCAGCATTTGGGTATGGGGAGAATGGGAAATCCTTGAAGAAAGTCACGTCAGTAAATTCGGCCGAGATATGATTTGTGCACGACATTGGAGAGATACATGAACTCTTTGTTGTTACATTAATTTTAATATATTTACAAGTACAGTAGGGTCTACATAATATAGCTCAAATGTGATTGAATACAAAATGTCTAGTCGGTAAACCGGTGTGGGTAAAAGAAACGTAAAGTTCACAATGAAGTACCTTAAAACATTTGCCCTTAAAACTATTCTAATTAAAGTGCTTAATTATTCAAATATATTTGTGTCCAGGCACATTGTTTATAAATCTATTTTTCAATACAATAAATACTTTTCAACAAGCTTCATATGTAGATTAGTTTAAAATATAAATTGATGATAACCTATGTTGAGTTGGCCCAGTTAATATCCACTGGCGTGCCTAGACATTTCCAACAGGGAAGCACTGGGAGTTAGTTCATCAAGCTTCCTTTGTCTTACACCAGATAGCTTATATTCATATTGTATGAACTATCACCAGGGTGGTGAGTCACAGTCTCTCCATAACCACTCGACTCAGAATATTGAAATTTTACAGGAAGGTTCCTTTCAGGTCTTTGGTATACGTTCAGAAAGGTTTTGCTAAATCCACCCCCTAATAGGGGGAAACTGGGGTTGGATCATTTCTAAAGTTATAACCTTATCTTCCAAACCACTTGAGCTGGAAAGATTAAACTTATCAGGGATGTTCTTTTTGGTTAATGATCAAGATTATTCTTTTTCAAAATTCAACCCTTAAGGGAGTAAAACGGGAGGAGGGTGGTTTTTGAAAAATTTTAAAATGTAAAAAGATAAGAAACCCGTGCAAAGCATTGGTTATTGGCTTGTTTAATATAAATTATTCTTAAATAGGGCCTACCCTAGATACCAATAAAGGTATTCCTTGACGGAATAGCTGATAATGTAGCGAGTATGACTATGATTCACTAGCCAGCCACCTGTTCTTCGCACGGAATGTTTTCTAATACTCATCTATACCAAGGAACTGTTCTAAGTTTGTCCAATTAAATTACTTCAGAATCTGAGAAAGGAACCATAAAGTAGTGTTTTGTAGCCACCATCAGCAGGGCTGGATTAAGGGGCGTCCAGGGGGGGCATGGCTCCGGGCCCCGAGCGTGAAGAGGCCCCCAAGAATACCCCGCACATTAGGTGTTTTATTGCATCAATTATTTAACTAAAATATTTGAAACTAACAAAATAAAAGTCTCCCGGTAGGCGGTGACACGTGTAGGGCCCCGTCACTGAAAACCTGTTTGAAAAATAGACTCCGTTCTGTGTTGGGTGAAAATAAGCTAAATTCTTAGTCATTTTATCAATGGAGGGTGACATAACAAGACAATTATCTTTTGATCAAGTTGTGTCAAAATTAGTAAAATAGAAAATCCAAGAAAGTCCCTTTGTGAGTGGTTTTAACAGTGGCAATCCAAAAAATTTGATTTTGTATAAACTTTGAAAACATTGTAAATTCTATGATTTGGCAAGTAATTGTTCTATTTTATTAATAATATTATCACAGATATTATTTAATTATGTAAAATAAAACGTATACATATATATTTTCTAAACTGAGCATTCAACATACTGTTTATCTTCTGTCTGATTATTAAATAGTGTATGATTGTGCAAATGGTTTTAATTTTGTTTCAGCAGTTCATATTACTATATATTATATATATATATATATATATATATATATATATATGCGCCATGGGGCCCCACATTTAGCAAATGGCCCCGGGCCCCTGAATTTCTTGATCCAGCCCTGCCACCATTTTCAATCAAAGTGGTGTATGTAAATATTAATTAGCCTATTTTATATCAACTGGAGGTCCGAGCAATGTTCACGTGAGATTTCAACATAATCGGTATTTTTTTTTCAATAAAAAGTAACAGACAACAACTCACTCTTATATATTCTAATATTCCTTTGCTTCCAACCCAGTTTTAAATTAATTAAAATAAGCTAGTTAAATATTAAAGCTCCTGTTTCAAGGTGCAAACATTCGTTCACAAAGTCTACTATTTATTTATTTTTTATTTCAGACATTTTCGTGCGGTAGATCTCGCGCAATGCTCACTACAGATAAAAAAAACTCTTCATTTTATTAATATATAGATTACAAATTTGTCATATGGATGAATTATACAAAACATTCACACAAATATATTCTCTAACATAGATTGTGTTCACAGACACAAACTACGTTATAATGACACTAAGCTTTAGAGCTTTTAATCCCTAGATCAACGTCCAAGTTTGTCGTAATAAATAGTAAATGGAAAGCTCATCTTATTCAGGTGGTCCTGGATCATTTTAGATCAAGTTTAGAAAAAGCTCATTCACAAGAGGTTCTAGTGACAGATGTCACGCTTAATTATTTGGTAGCCTTCATAATTTGTGTAAAAACATTCTCCACATCAATGGTCTGAAACTAGACCAGAAATTGAACTACAACACGCATCTTTTTTACGTTATTTTCGAGAGCTGATATCTCCCTCTAATTTCTTAGAATGAAGGCTGAAAAAGCTTGATAAAAGGGAAAATACCTTGAAATAAGGAACTGGCACATTTATATTATTTCCATTTTCCTCTATTTCTGCAGTTTTTGTTTTCCTAGATGTCATCGAGGTATAAATCTACTGATCTCTGTTTAACTTATGAGATTTCACATTTATCTTCTTCACATATCCTTAAAGTTTTTCTGTAAGCCTCATTGAAAAAAGTATTATAGGAACATTGTTTTTAATGTTTAAAACGGCCAAGAGATGCAATTGACAATCTTGAGGTTCTTTGCTGACCCTGAGAAGCTTCATAATAATACCTTTCCATTTATCTTTTATTTATGGGAGTCTGGTAGTTGTATGCCTTTCCTTATATGGAATCGGGAATCGGGCATCGGAACATTGTTGAAAAACCAACTTTTATCTAAAAAAAACAACTTATGCTTATAGTGTTTCGATATTATAAAATAAATTTTTTAATTTATAATTTTTTTATTTCATTAATAAAAGCTGTTTTAACTGATGAAATTAGATGTTTCATATTTTCCAAGATCATTAACTTCAAGTGTTTGATTTTTTATATTTGACTTTGTAACTTTCTATAGATGAACGTGTAAGAATTTCAATATGATCAACTAAAATGTACTACTACACACAAAAATTACATTTTTTAGTATCATTTTATTTTTATTTATTTACTTTTATCTTCCCGTTCTATGGTTTTTAATATATTTTAAATTAATGGTGGACTAGTTCTGAACTGTTAGATAACACATTTTTGTCTTTACGAGGTCGGGTTTTTAAAATATCTGGAGCAGCCACATCTCATGGGTTCAAAACATCACTTCCCATAACACATTCTTGCGCGGATGTACTTTATCTGACCTGCTCACTACGGGTGATTGTAGCGGTCCTCACAAAGACACCTCACAGCTATCGCCAACACCATTAAAGTGCGAAAAGACCAACCTGGTAGTACGGTGTGGTGCAAAAATGATATATATTTTAAATAATTGCGTGTTTAGCTTTCTAATATCCGTCCGGGCTATCCACATAAAAATAAATGAGAAAGGAATAGGATAGTAGAAAATTGGCGCAAATTTGAGTACATTTCCTTTAATCTGATTTAAAGTTCATATAATCATAGTGAAATAAAAAATAAAAGGAAATTTAATTTAGCTAAAAATGTGTATTTTTTATTGTACGCTTGTTTATCGTAAAAAATGGCTATATTTATATTGTTATGTATTTGCATCGTCTATCATGGCCGAGCTATCCATATTTAACTACGCTAGGGGGCTAGGAATGAGGAAGAGAATTTAGAGGTAATATATCCGGACTAGTATAGAGGGAGAGTTGGAAACCATTTAGTTAAAACACTCATCACACACGGCCGGGATTCACACCCCGACTACTCATCACAGGTAAACGACAACAGATTTAGTCACGTGTCCACCTAACCTCTAGGGGAGGCGCTATATTGCATGTATAGTGTTAACAGTCGGTGTGCCATGAGTATGTTTATTGAGCTTAATATTTATATTTCAAATAATAAGGGTATAGTTATTGTGTAATTTATGTATGTTATATATCATTTCTTTTTAGGAACAGTCCCAAAACCCACATTGGTGTCAGGAGTTTTTTAAAGGGTTTTCCACTTTTATCCACGCAAATGCGTGTACATTTCTTCTGAAATTCTACCTTCCTCATCCCCATTCCAATAACGGAATTAATATATGTGTTTAATCAGAATGGCTACTTTTACTCGACTAATATTTATATATTCTATCAATAAAGCAGAAAGTGTGTTCAGGAAAAGATAAGGCACTTATAAATAAGCCGGAAAGTTGAGGGACTACCTCATAACATAACCAAAATTTCTAAAAATGGAAGATGGGAGAGAATATAATTAGGAAAAAACTTTAAAGATGAGATATAAAATTAAAGTTAATTTGATAGAACGGTATAGATACAACTCCAGATAACCAAAAATATCTTGAAATCTTTAATTTCCGAGAGTGAGTTGAAGAAAAGAGTATGAAGGGGAATTCAAAATTACCAAAACTAAAAGAATAAACCACTATGGCGACACGGCTAACATGCCCCACAGGTAGGAGGGCAATTATGGTGATACGTCACTTTCTGACCCTATTCTTCCATCTTGGGGCTAATTATTGTGATACGTCACTTTCTGACCCTATTCTTCCATCTTGAGGCCAATTATGGTGATACGTCACTTTCTGACCCTATTCTTCACCTTGGGGTCAATTATGGTGATACGTCACTTTCTGACCCTATTCTTCCATCTTGAGGCCAATTATGGTGATACGTCACTTTCTGACCCTATTCTTCACCTTGGGGTCAATTATGGTGATACGTCACTTTCTGACCCTATTCTTCCATCTTGAGGCCAATTATGGTGATACGTCACTTTCTGACCCTATTCTTCACCTTGGGGTCAATTATGGTGATACGTCACTTTCTGACCCTATTCTTCCATCTTGAGGCCAATTATGGTGATACGTCACTTTCTGACCCTATTCTTCACCTTGGGGTCAATTATGGTGATACGTCACTTTCTGACCCTATTCTTCCATCTTGAGGCCAATTATGGTGATACGTCACTTTCTGACCCTATTCTTCACCTTGGGGTCAATTATGGTGATACGTCACTTTCTGACCCTATTCTTCCATCTTGAGGCCAATTATGGTGATACGTCACTTTCTGACCCTATTCTTCACCTTGGGGCCAATTATGGTGATACGTCACTTTCTGACCCTATTCTTCACCTTGGGGTCAATTATTGTGATACGTCACTTTCTCACCCTATTCTTCCATCTTGGGGCCAATTATGGTGATACGTCACTTTCTGACCCTATTCTTCCATCTTGGGGCCAATTATGGTGATACGTCACTTTCTGACCCTATTCTTCCATCTTGGGGCCAATTATGGTGATACGTCACTTTCTCACCCTATTCTTCACCTTGGGGTCAATTATTGTGATACGTCACTTTCTCACCCTATTCTTCCATCTTGGGGCCAATTATTGTGATACGTCACTTTCTCACCCTATTCTTCCATCTTGGGGCCAATTATGGTGATACGTCACTTTCTGACCCTATTCTTCACCTTGGGGCCAATTATGGTGATACGTCACTTTCTCACCCTATTCTTCCATCTTGGGGCCAATTACACACGGTTGTATGATAGCTACGATATGTTGTACCACAACCTTTATAATATTTTTAGGATTTCGGTTAAATAACTTTCCAAACTAGCTTAGTTCAACATGAATGCACTATTTATTGAATTAAAACCACACTTTCATAGCTAGAAATGTAATATTACACTAACACAGATCCTACTTGTATGGCAAACCGACACGGAGAGACTCACATTGAAACTTCTCCTGCCCCTAATATCCGACCTACCCCTTGCTTCTGGGACCCCTTCTCTTTAGTGTTAAACCAACCAATAAGAGGGCTTTTGACAATCTGATGATATGAGAGCTAGCTTCTTATTGGTTGTCCTATATCTGTTTGAACTAAAAGGTGGTCCAGCTCATGACCGTTTTTAAATATTGAACGGAAAGTCAACTTCTTACAATGTATGGTGTGGTTCTTATTATTTTTAAATCTCCTTTTGAAAATACCTTATGGGTTTGAAACACATTAAAATAAATAATAATTAACTAAAATCATATTAATAATAAAGAAATAACTTGAATTTAGAATCTTGTACTGTAAATAAATTCGTTAAATTTTGACTAGTGGCTGAAGCATGATAGGAAATCTACAAACTGTTCTTTAAAAAATATTCTTCACCCATGACTTTTGAAATAAATTATAGGGGCCCAGAACAGGGGCATTACACTACTTATCGGTGTGGGGGAAGATTTAAACTGGGGTGGCTGGTGTAAGGGCCCAAACAGTCAGTATAATTTCAACTAATCTTACTATCTGTAGAGCTAACTCTGCTATATCATACTAATTTCAGCCAATGGTCAGTTTGAATTCCGGCAGCGTGCACTGTAGGTGGTGTCACTAGCATATACTTTATCTTTTCTTCGGGTAAATGCTGGCGCATTCCCTCTTAGTTTGATTTATAACTCCTGTCACATTTGGGGCATTTGTTAATATTAAAACCTATTTTTAACCAACCTATATTATTTTAAACTAATCTAACCTAATAAATGCAGGTAGTTAAATTATGATTACATATATTATCACTATATATTATGTATTAATAACGACATTAGATTAGAAATAAACAAAAGAATACAGTCGGAAAATGCATGCTGACAACTCCCCTGCTTTCCACTAATGTAAAGCTCAGAATATACAAAACAATAGTTTTACTGGTTGTTCTCTATGGGTGTGAAATGAGGTATCTTACCTTACGTGACGAAAACAAATTTAGTGTGTTTGAAAACAAGGGGCTTAGGAAGATATTTGGTTCAAAAAAGGAATTAGGCTACTGGGGAATGGAGGAGGTTACATAATGATGGCTGATGAATTTCATAACCTGTACATTGTTAGGATAGTCAAGTCTTGTAGATTACGGCTGGAAGGACATGCAGCGTGAATGGGAGAATCTAGAACCTTGGTTTAGATGATGAATTGCAAACCCAATGGGATGATAACATTAGAATAGACCTGAAACAGATAAGTTGTAATGAGGTGGACTGGATAGAGCTAGCTCAAGGCAGGAATCAGTGGCGTACTTTTGTAAGTGCGGCAGTGAATTCTCGAGTTCCTAATAGAGGAAGTAGTAAAATAAGTATTTCTCAAATATGAGTAAAGCCAATATATAAAGAAACCAATCCAACTCA
The DNA here is from genome assembly GCA_033556935.1 of Timema podura. Classification (NCBI taxonomy): domain Eukaryota; kingdom Metazoa; phylum Arthropoda; class Insecta; order Phasmatodea; family Timematidae; genus Timema; species Timema podura. Next base: position 1,335,884 of record JAVRXN010000012.1, read on the forward strand.
ATAGTTTGAAATATATTTGTAAACTAAACTAAACTTGTGATAAATTAACCTTCGTAACTCTTAAAGAACAAGTCCTAGTCACTTTGGCGCTTTGAAATAATTTCATCTTTGTACCTTGTACTTTTGGGGGAAAAAAAAGTGTATCACAAGTTTTGTTATTGCTGATTTGTGCATCATTGTCTAATATGGGCCAAATGATAAATAATAAAATTACATCTGTAATTTACCATCAGTAGGGCCTTATTTTGTGCAATAATATTTTGTCCCTGTTGTTTACACTAGATAAAATGATTATTATTGGTATATTATTCTATGGTGGCACGTTAATATAACATATACAAGCCTAAAATATAGCTATCATAACCTAACCTAGATTTTATTGGCATTCTGATTATTAAACTATAGGCTAATTTGGGTGGATTAACTTGTAGCTATAAAATTATAAATAAAAAATATACGATAACGATATAGTATAGGTTAACACATTTTTTAGTGTTTATTTTGTTTAGTACAAAGATAAAACACTTTTAACATTTTAACGTGTTAAACCAACACAAGTCTGCCTTACAGCTTTCGATTTTACGTAAGTAGAATTTTCATCTTGAATTTCAGTTAATTCAGTTACTTTATTTACTTTACAAGCCTAATCCCTTTTTGAAGGATTGATGTGAATAATACTCCGTATTCACTCTTTGAAAACCATATTTAATTAGCATTTTGTTGCAATACTGTGCGTTTACTATCAAGTGTATCTACTAATAAAGAGTTTCAAAATCTTGCCACATCGGCGCCTCATGCGTTTTTACTAGCGCCATCAGCGTCTAAACACAGTGCCTATACTATGTGAAATATCTTTGTTAGATTGTCTGTTCCGTTAGTATCTGTCCTGTGAGAACCCCGCCGTCCGTCATCTCCAACAAACGACCTTTATAAAAACTTACTCTTTACTTACTATTGAGTGTCGAGATGTGTGTATTGTGTTAATTAGGCGGAAGTGAGGTTTGGTCCACACAAAACGGTGGGAAACCATTGGTATTTGTGAACGCACTATTTTCTTTCAAGGCTGGGATACACAGAGACACTATTTCATCACGATGTTTATTTAATGACATCTTAGAAATTTGAGGGTGCTTTAAGTAGCTAGTTTTTATAAGTAGACTTATTATGTACTTCCTTTTAGAATTTAAACATTAAATGAACTAATAACACTTTTGTTGTATATATTCCATATTCCACGCGGCTATACCTCAGTCAACTAAACAGAGAGCTGTTATTTATCTCTGCTCATTTAGAGGACAAATACTCGAAATATCAAAGCCTACCTTTGAGCCTTCCATGTTTAAAAAAAAGTATGTTATTTAGGTATGTTTTTTTTATCACCGCGTCTTGCTACCGGTTCAGGTTATACAAATTATATTATTCTAATGGGGTAGGAATAAGGAAAGAAGCATTTTAGAGGTAATATACCCACATTTGCTTGGAAGAAGAGTGGGAAACCATTTAGGATAAAAATATCCTCAATAGATCCGACCAGGATTCGAACCCCAAGCTTCCCATAATTAGCATACTATGCTAACACGAGAATGTCGCCGTAGACCGTTCGGCCACTGAAGAGAATGTTATGTTTGTTACTGTCCATCTTAGTTTAGCTGAGTGTTAAGTAAACAGGGCACTCACTACCACATATTGACCCCAACCTTCTTGTGTGCAGCAGTTTCGATGTTTTATATGTTTTATGTTCTGCTGTTACCACTATGACGTAGATATCGTCACAAACACTCAGACCCCATTACAGTTGGGCTACTAGCTACTTGTTTACACTGTGTAGTGGTGTACTAGCTCGACTCTGGCTGTTGTCACGCTCCATTTGGGATGGTTGTACGTCTGAATGTTGTCTAAAGCTGAGCGGAAAACAGCTTGTGATTGATAGTAAAACACAACAAAATGCTAAGTTAATCTAACCCTACTTAGCCTAACCTTACATAGGCTAACATAGTCCAACCCAACCTAACCTAACTTAATATAAGGCAAAAAGATTGATTGTCTAAAGCTGAGCGGAAAACAGCTTGTGATTGATAGTAAAACACAACAAAATGCTAAGTTAATCTAACCCTACTTAGCCTAACCTTACATAGGCTAACATAGTCCAACCCAACCTAACCTAACTTAATATAAGGCAAAAAGATTGATGGGGCCGAATTAATATCTACCCGCAGGTATATTATCTGTTATAGTCCTCCTGGCCAGTGAACGTGAATTATATTTGATCTAAATGTAATACTTTATTAAATATTTGAATTGAGTCGACATATTTGTTTAAAGTTTAATAAGTAAATGTTTTATCTCAGGCAATAAGGCTTTCCATGCCTCAATATTAACTTTCGTAGAAATCCCATCTCAAAAACCAAAACCCCCTCTCAATATCACAACCTAACGGCAGACAGTTAAAACGATACGTTGCCAAATAAACAAAAATAAAAAATAATGAGATCTTTATCAAAATATGAAACTTCTCGAGGTCAATTATGTTTTGAGTGGAGACATAAGGAGTAAAGGGGAGAAGGAGGTTGCTCAAGATTGAAATGGCTCAGCAGTGGTAAGTCTCCTTAATAAAGACACATAGATAAAATAAGATTTAATATATTGCTGTCAATTACTATATTTATTAGTTCAAAGGTTTATAATCCAAACGGACAGTAAGAAGCGTTGCTTAAAAAAACTACAATATTACACTCATTTCATCAATGGTATTTTTATGAATAGACCCAGGGAGACCAAACTGAATAAGAGTGGTACCCCTGGAAGAGGACCAGAACACGTTCTTAAAGGAGTGATAAATAGAAAGAATTAATTATAATTAACTACGAAATATGGGTCATCACAATAGAATAGGTGAAAGAGAAAAATAGTATTGTCCCCGTGCAAGGATTAATTATGTAGCCATTGTTGGAATGGTATTGAATTTAACGTGTGTTATTTGTCTAGCTGTCAGTAGGATGTTAGTGGGAGTGGATGTTGATATTAACTAACTCCTAGTGACACGAGACTATGTCAACTGTCTCTTGGAAGGTTTAGAGATAGTTGGTGTTGATATAACTACATCCTAGTGACACGAGACTATGTCAACTGTCTCATTGGAAGGTTTTAGAAAAGAGGTGGATGTTGATATAAACTCATCTAGTGACAAGAGACTATGTCAACTGTCTCTTGGAAGGTTTAGGAGAGATCGATGTTGATATAATAACATCTAGTGACACGAGACTATTCAACTGTCTCTTGGAAGGTTTAGAGAGAGTGGATGTTGTTGATATAACTACATCCTAGTGACACGAGACTATGTCAACTGTCTCTTGGAAGGTTTAGAGAGAGTGGATGTTGATATACTACATCCTAGTGACACGAGACTATGTCAACTGTCTCTTGGAAGGTTTAGAGAGAGTCGATGTAGATATAGCTAATTTTACCTGTTTATCTTTTATTTTCCTTGATCGTAGAATATAGACAGATGAGATATTTCCACTTTATATTATTATGATGACAATATATTACTTTTTGGTGCCTAATTTTTTTAAAATCTTATTTAACTACAGTTAGTTTTTCTTTTGATCTAGCCAATGCAAGAGACATGGTTAACTTAGTGTTCTTTGAAATTGTGGTTGGTAGAACGAAGCTTTTGTAATGATTAAAACATTCTGACAATAGATCCTATTTATCTACTGGAAATATTGAAAATGTTCTAGTGATTAATAGAAATAATAATTGCCTTTAAATCCGCTTTGATAGCCACGTGGTTTAGATTATATCTTTCACAATAGACTGCCGATGACGGGGAGATCATGGTTCGAACACATGTCCGGTGTACTGACAATAGTTAATTCCTATATGGTTTTTCACTCTCTTTCCTTGCAAATGCGGCCAAACGTCCTTTAAATTCAACCTTCCATATCCCTAACAAAGTAGCGTAATTAATACATATCCGTACAATCCAAACGAGTGGCCCTGCAATGCTAAAAACTTAAAATGGCTTTAGCTTTTAGTAAGATCAATGTTACACTGCCTTTTGGGTGCCTAGTGCCTATTTGCCTGCCTATTTTAAACATTATTGGTGTCTAAGAATCTGCTCCCTACTTATAAGACATAAGATAAATCTTTATAATATAATATTTCTAACCATGTTGCGTTGCTTATATTATTTTTAATATCTAATCTAAAGCCATAAAGACAATTGAAACTCATATTTATATTGTAATGTACGACATTGCAGACATTGTGACCTTGTTACTCAGAGGAGCCAGTGATAGTGGTGGAACGTGTGGTGAGATATGACCCAGTTCTAGTGGTAGAACGTGTGGTGAGATATGACCCAGTGCTAGTGGTAGAACGTGTGGTGAAATATGGCCCAGTGCTAGTGGTAGAACGTGTGGTGAAATATGACCCAGTGATAGTGGTAGAACGTGTGGTGAGATATGACCCAGTGCTAGTAGTAGAACGTGTGGTGAGATATGACCCAGTGATAGTGGTAGAACGTGTGGTGAGATATGACCCAGTGCTAGTAGTAGAACGTGTGGTGAGATATGACCCAGTGCTAGTAGTAGAACGTGTGGTGAGATATGACCCAGTGATAGTAGTAGAACGTGTGGTGAGATATGACCCAGTGCTAGTAGTAGAACGTGTGGTGAGATATGACCCAGTGCTAGTAGTAGAACGTGTGGTGAGATATGACCCAGTGCTAGTAGTAGAACGTGTGGTGAGATATGACCCAGTGATAGTGGTGGAACGTGTGGTGAGATATGACCCAGTGATAGTGGTAGAACGTGTGGTGAGATATGACCCAGTGCTAGTAGTAGAACGTGTGGATACTAAGTTTCAGCCCCATACATTAATTACTTTACCTTCACAATGGTACGGGGAAAACATAAAATATCAAGTGTGACCTCTCATAGCTCGTGAACTGTATTGATCTGAGTTAATTGAATACCTATTTATAGATTATAACTGTACACTTGTTGAAATAGTGCTAAAAGATGTATTTACTAATGGCTTTAACCGTGCTAAAAACTGGTGCCATTAATATAAAAAACAAGTCTATTCAGACTTGCACAATGTTACTGGTAACAAGCTCAGAATCAGGAGTGATTAGTTGTACAATGCTACTGGTCACAAGCTTAAAATCAGGAGTGAATAGTTGTACAATGTTACTGGTCACAAGTTGAGAATCAAGAGTGAATAGTTGTACAATGTTACTGGTCACAAGTTGAGAATCAGGAGTGAATAGTTGTACAGTGTTACTGGTCACAAGCTGAGCATCAGGAGTGAATAGTTGTACAATGTTACTGGTCACAAGCTGAGCATCAGGAGTGAATAGTTGTACAATGTTACTGGTCACAAGCTGAGAATCAGGAGTGATAGTTGTACAATGTTACTGGTCACAAGCTGAGCATCAGGAGTGAATAGTTGTACAATCTTACTGGTCACAAGCTGAGCATCAGGATGTGAATAGTTGTACAATGTTACTGGTCACAAGCTGAGCATCAGGAGTGAATAGTTGTACAGTGTTACTGGTCACAAGCTTAAAATCAGGAGTGAATAGTTGTTACAATGTTACTGGTCACAAGCTGAGAATCAAGATGTGAATAGTTGTACAATGTTACTGGTCACAAGTTGAGAATCAGGAGTGAATAGTTGTACAATGTTACTGGTCACAAGCTGAGAATCAGGATGTGAATAGTTGTACAATGTTACTGGTCACAAGCTGAGCAATCAGGAGTGAATAGTTGTACAATGTTACTGGTCACAAGCTGAGAATCAGGAGTGAATAGTTGTACAATGTTACTGGTCACAAGGTGAGAATCAGGAGTGAATAGTTGTACAATGTTACTGGTCACAAGTGAGAATCAGGAGTGAATAGTTGTACAATGTTACTGGTCACAAGCTGAGAATCAGGAGTGAATAGTTGTACAATGTTACTGGTCACAAGCTGAGAATCAGGAGTGAATAGTTGTACAGTGTTACTGGTCACAAGTTGAGAATCAAGAGTGAATAGTTGTACAATGTTACTGGTCACAAGTGAGCATCAGGAGTGAATAGTTGTACAATGCTTACTGGTCACAAGCTGAGACATCAGGAGTGAATAGTTGTACAATGTTACTGGTCACAAGCTGAGAATCAGGAGTGAATAGTTGTACAGTGTTACTGGTCACAAGCTTAAAATCAGGAGTGAATAGTTGTACAATGTTACTGGTCACAAGCTGAGAATCAGAGTGAATAGTTGTACAATGTTACTGGTCACAAGTTGAGAATCAGGAGTGAATAGTTGTACAATGTTACTGGTCACAAGCTGAGAAATCAGGAGTGAATAGTTGTACAGTGTTACTGGTCACAAGGTGAGAATCAGGAGTGAATAGTTGTACAGTGTTACTGGTCACAAGCTTAGAAATCAGGAGTGAATAGTTGTACAATGTTACTGGTCACAAGGTGAGAATCAGGAGTGAATAGTTGTACAATCTTACTGGTCACAAGTGAGAATCAGAGTGAATAGTTGTACAATGTTACTGGTCACAAGGTGAGAATCAGGAGTGAATAGTTGTACAATGTTACTGGTCACAAGTTGAGAATCAGGAGTGAATAGTTGTACAATGTTACTGGTCACAAGGTGAGAATCAGGAGTGAATAGTTGTACAATGTTACTGGTCACAAGGTGAGAATCAGGAGTGAATAGTTGTACAATTTACTGGTCACAAGGTGAGAATCAGGAGTGAATAGTTGTACAATGTTACCGGTCACAAGCTCAGAATCAGGAGTGAATAGTTGAAAGTCCTAAAGAAACCTGGCCCTTCTCGGCAGTTGGCGTAGTAAAGCCAATAATCAGCGCCGCAATAACAACATCTTCCTATTATTTCTCGGTATCACAATTTGAATTGATCCTATATCAGTCGACAGCTGGCTGTTGGCTGTTGGCTGTTGGTCGAAATAACGAATTTAAGAAACTGTCAAATTCAGTCCCCAACCAAAACCACATCTATTATATATTTCAAATAGACTTTGCATTTCTTGTTTTTTAAATTAATTCTGAAACCAGGATATCGTTCAACTCGTAAGTATCCGAGAATATCATAGCGGAGTGAATTAAATCTAAAGGAGAGCACATTTCGTGGTCTCTTTGTTTTTGTTGTTCTAGAATTAGAATAGTAATTATTTTGTACACCTCTCCTAACCTATTGTTCTTATTTCTGTAACGAAGAGTGCAGAGCCCCCCTGTACGCCTTCATGACTGTAAGATCTGCCCTTGAACTGTGCAAATAAAGCAATCATCTGTTTTAACGATGTACCGCAACTATGTAGACAAAACAAACCACTATGAGGGAGCTGTAACAATAGGCTTTTGCAACGCAAGCTTATAATAATAATAATTACTATTATTATTGCATAAGAAACTAGTTAATATACCTAAGTTGTTGTTCCGGAGTGTCTGGTGTACGGTTGTTAGAGTCTCAAGGTCACTCACAGACACAGCCGGGATTCAAACAAGTAGACTCCGACAGGAAACGGCAAGCGTAGAAATCATCAAGCTTATATTGTACACGACTATACTTTGGATGAATCGGTAGCTACTGTAGTGGTGTTTCCTATAAGTTTATTATGTCCCTGATTCGAGACCCGATGATGCAAAAAAATTGATTTCTTAGTTAAGTTTGTTATTTTTGATCAAATTATAAATTAACGCTAAAAGTACCGTTTCGTGTTTTTCTTTTTTGTGCGCCATGACTTACTGCCTGTTCGGATTATCTTAATATTTACACGTTTAGAGGAAATGTACAGGTAAATTTACGTGAGGGGGTAGTAATAAATCCTTCTGGGGGGGGGGGGGGGGACCCAAATAAATATAACCGGGCATGAAGCCCTGACCTCTTCATCAGAATTATTCCATTTTATTCCGAGAGTGATACCGTATACTGAACGTCCACATAAACAGAAGCTTCTACGTGCGATAAAAACAAGAAATAAACAAATTAAAGGGTTAATTTCCAATTTTAACCTCCATATGGTATATTCTTACAGTTTAATACAGTAGTGACATGCAGGTATATCCAAAGAGGGGCAATTTACCCCGAGTGGCCGAGCCTCTCTACTTGATGGCCACAAACCACCCAACCATCTATTTTACCTCATCAAGTCTTGTTCCAATCACAACACACGACCAGAAAAGAGGTAACTGGTTTTTAAACTTATTTCTTGTAATGGGAGTGATAATTATGAAGATAAGAATAATGAAGGTCAATAATGGCAGAAAACATTTTCTTTTTTTTTTTTCATGTCTATAATATAAATATTATGTTAATAGAGATAAATAAAGCACTTAAATTAAGCTCTTTAAAAAAAGGAGGCCTGAAAATACCATCACACCAGACAGTGGTAAAGGACAGAGTACACTCTGTTTTCCATGAAAGGTTGTATCAGGCTTACCTTGACTGGATACATTATGGCGCTGTCAAATAAGTTGTACCATAGTATAACCTGTCGGGGGGAATGGGGTGTACATGGCATTGTACCCAGACAAATTTTTATTGATAAGTACACAACGTCTAAAAACATATAAAACTCGTGAAATTAAATTATACACACTGTTGCATAAACACACCACCAAAGAGCATAAATGTAATAATATACACTGTTAAGAAACCCTGAGCAAAGAGGAGCGTCTCTTTCCACCAACGAGCATAAGAATCCATTTCATATTTCAGAGTGTGTACTACATAAACAAATATGTTTGTTGATAGCCTAGAAATTATTGGTTTTATAAAAATATACTTCAAATAAAAAAAATATACATATATATAACAGTACTAAAACGTCTACAATGATACATTATTTCGTATCTCAAATAGTTCCGGATGTATAATCAAATGTGGACATTTCCGCTTATGTAAATTACTCCCAAAGTAATTTTAATAGAAAAATGAAAGTTTTCATTTTGTTTGTAATGTTAAACAGTGTCTAGATACAAAACGTAATCAAAATAGTTTGAGTGGATTTTGAGAGAATCTGGTTTTTCTCCTTCAGTAAACTACGACACTCTTAGTTTTAGGGTTAGATATATAATTCCAAAAATTCCTCTGGGCTACCTTATGATAGCCCTAGATACCAAGTTTTAGGCCGATTGATAAAATAATTTAGGCTCTAGTCTGAGACACATACAAAGGGCATCTCAAAAATAACTTTTTTGGTTTCAGTGGGGTCATGAAACGTCGATATTTATCAAAATCTTGAGTTCAATTTTTTTTTTTACCATCAAAATACTTCTTTCTTCGAGGGCTCTAGAGAAAGTACAAATTTAAAGTCAAAGTATTTTATAATTCGATGTAAGTTTTGTGTAGATTATTTTAACTTTGAGAAAATTTTAATAAATATATCCTCAAGATAGTTTTGAAATAAACCAAATTTCCAAACACTTGACCTCCTCTTGGTTAAGCTCCGTCGAACGTACATATAATAATATAACGACGCGGTGCTAATAATAATAATAATATAACGAACGCTTGTGCCAACCTTGAATCCTCTGCCGGCCCAGTGATACCAACATCACGTCTGGAATGTGCACATGTACGTATTAATCATACCAATAGTGTAGGGACGAGGGAGGTCTTTTTATAGGAAGTGTACCCAGATTTCCATGGGACCATTTAGTAACAAAACAGCCTCAGCATACTCGGCTGGCAGCACTGATCTTTATACTACGTGGATAGGCGATCCGATGTAGTCGATTGAGGTCGGTTGGGTGTACTGAGGGTGTTTTCCACTCTCCACGCAAATGTGGGTGCACTTCCTATCAATATTACCTTACTATTCCCTAAGGCCATTAGCGTAATTAGTACATAATCGTACAACCCGCATGGGTAGTAAGACGCGGTGCTAAAGAATAAAAAATAAAAATGTATGTGAACATTCTCGTGTTAGACTGCTCTGCTGATGATGAGGAGATCGGAGTTTGAATCTCAGTCAGGTTTACTGAGGGAGGTTTCCCCTAAATAGTTTCCCACTCTCCTTCCACGCAAATGTGGGGATATTACCTCTAAAATGCTTCCTTCCTCATCCCTACGATTATAGTAATTAGTACATAATCGTATAACCTGAACAAGCACTACGACGCGGTGATGTAAAACATTATATATCTAATATATTAATGTATATTATAAAATAATATAGTAATACATATTATATATAAATATATGTATTTATATATATACTATTCGGGCTATACGTAAATATATACTTATATGATATATATTATATATATAAGATGTATAATATATGTTATATATATAAGATGTATAATATATGTTATATATATAAGATGTATAATATATAATATATATATATATATTAAGATGCATAGTATATATATTACAGTAAACCCTCGATTTTACGGACTATTTGGGGGGGATGCCTGTCCGTAAAATCGGGCTGAAAAATTTAATGAGTTGAAAAATACAAGTAAAAAAATTTTTTTTTGCGTTAATAATGCATTTTCATTGCAATGAGGTAAGTAAAAAAAGTAAGTTAATAATATACACATTAAAAATAGCAGTGCAGTCTGTCTTTGCATTTAATTTTTCTTCGAAGTTAAAAAAAACACGAACTTTAACAAATTTGTCATCATTTTCTTCTTTAACTGTGTGAAACAAACATATCCATTTTTAGTTGTTTGTATTTGTTATGCTGTTTTCGAACCACAACTTCCCTTAGCCATCTTACATGTTGGTAATAAGACTGCATTTCCATGTATGTAGTCACATTCAGATAGTTTACAACCTTATCTAGCACTTCTATGACTTCAGAAAGCTTATGAGTCTCTCTTGTACAATTTTCATCTTCGTCCTCACCATCGTCATCTTCAGGTCTTGTAGCAGCTCTTACATCTTCTGCAATCTCTTCCTCAGTCATTACGTTGTGTCCAGAATCCCCCATGACTTTTTCTAAGAACTTCCTCCTGTACAAACACTTACAGGCCATTATAACTCCTTGATCCATAGGCTGGATAAGCAATGTAGTGTCCATTATTGATTTTTCCAACAGAGATACAAAGTATCTCACAGCTTGGATGTGATGGAGCATTATCCTAAAGTGATAAACCCTTGACTTCTTCCTGTGGGATCATAAGCACTTCTGTTTGGTATCTTATGATTGTAGGTACAAAGTGGAGGCTAAACCAATCTTTGAATATTTCTTGAGTAAACCAGGCCTTTGTAGCTGTGGTACAGCACAGGCAGGTCATCCATAATATCCTTCAGAACTAGTGGTCGTTTGGATTTGCCAACTACAACCGTTTTTAACTGGTGTAAAACCGAAAGAACCAGACTTTGTAATAACCCGTCATAAGAAATGCACTTTTAGAGTGCTTACCTACAAGTACCATTCTGTCCCCCAAATGACGTCAAGGAGGGGGAACTTTTCTCTCTGGAACTGAGGTTTCATGTCTAAAAGCCTGTGTATTTTCAGGAAAAGACCTCCATAAAACACCAGTTTCATCTGCATTGTACAGTTGAGATAACATCAGTCCTTTTTCATTTATAACTCGATTCAACTTTCCCTGAATGGCTGCACATTACCAAAATCAGCACTCAATGATTCACCGCACGTTTTTCTATTTGTGATGTTATGTCTCTTACGAAAACGCCACAACCAACCCCTGCTCGCTGTAAATCCTGATACATTCAAATGTTTAGCTAGTCTTTCAGCTGCAGCCTGAATTTCAACACCCCATACACCAACACCAATTGTTCTCTGTTGCACATACCATTTATAAATTGATTCTTCTAATTCTTTCTCTTTTGGTAATTTCAAGATTTTTCTTTGATTAATAGCGCTGGTTGAATGAAGGTGTTACATCATATTTTAAAGAAAACAGTCTCACTTTTCCCTTAAGCATTTTTATGTCGGACACAGTTTGTTTTGCAATTTAAAATTCCCTGCAAATATTAGCCACTGATACCTCACTTTCTATGTTTTCAATAATTTTTAATTTGGTACTTAAACTAAGAGAGGTTCTTTTCTTTGGTAGAGCCATTTTAAACACACACAGTTAAGTAAATATATGGAAATAAATACAAGTTATAAACACGTCTCACAGTACTGTACACGAAACAAGCCTAATGATCCAGGAATGACTACTAAACTAGAGATGTGTCGTTCGCGAACGACTGGTTTAAATTGAACGGCTCCTCAAGGTGAACGAGTCGAACTAGTTCACCTTATCGACATGAACTAGTTCGAATTGAACGACACAAGACAATCGGAAAACTCTTCGGCTGAAAGAAGTTTTTTCCCTCCTTGTTCAGAAAATCTACCTCCTCTGCGCCCCCCCCCCCCCCCCCACCCTCTCGACAATAAAGCCAAACAATAAGCAACATTGTCCTCACAGGTAGAGATGGTCTCTAGAGTTTAGGAAAAAGGCTACAAGAGGAAAATTTAAATGCTTCCTTAGAAACTCAAATATTTTAAAACTCAGGTGCTCTAAGGCAGCGCACCGCAACCTACGGCCCGCGGGCTGGATCCGGGGCGCCGACTGAGAGCCTGGTTTGACTCAGACGGTTGGTTAATGTCTGAATTCACTTCTATATCTATAATATCTACATCGTCGACAGTTTGCTAACTAAGTTTAATGTGGCTTGATCAACTGATGGTACTGACCACTGAGGAAACTCACTTCTAAAAGTAGGGTGTTTGGCTTTAAGATGGGGTGCTAGTGAGCGTGAGTTTAGGGAAGTATTTTTACAGTTTTTATAGCATAAACATTTTTGGCCAAAATAAATCAAATTTTTCTTCTATAGAAACATATAGTTTAGTTTTCTGCACATGCTAATTTCAACAGTCCTTGAATATCTGTCAGATGTGTCCTGGAATTTAATGACAACTTTTTCTCTTCATTTAAAAAGTTTGTCACCAAATGCCACCATGCTCATGCCAGATATTCAAAATGTGTTGAGATTAGCACGTGCAGAAAGCTAAACTCTATGTTTCTATAGAAGAAAAATTTGATTTATTTTGGCCAAAAAATGTTTATGCTATAAAAACTGTAAAATAAACGCACTAAATTCGCGCTCACTAGCATCCCATCTTAAGGTGTCTCATTAAGTTCCCGGTAGAACCACAAGCTAAACTGACGAATTGTGAACAATACCCACACTTGGATTTTTTGTCTTCAATTTCGGAAAAGTGATCACAAAGTTTACTTTTTCTTAGTGACATTTTATTTTTTAAACAAATGTGCATTTAAATACAATTATACTTCTTAATAAACTACGTAATTAATCATAATAAATAAAGTTCTACCTTTAATAAGTTTTAGATTTGATTCATGAGCATAAATAATACAATAATTAATTTAATAAACTTTAAATACTTCTCCCTGAAAGCAGGTCTTTGATGCGAAGGGAATAGCTCATTTACACGATGTGTTTCTCCAAATGGTACCGGTAATTGTCTGATTGAAAGCCGTAGGTCGGTCACGAACGATGATCCACTAGCCGGTATCAGGTCGTTTGTGAACGATGATCCACTAGTCGGCATCAGGTCGGTCGCGAACGATGAGCTGTAAAACAAGTATTCGTTCACGAACGACTGAACGATAAAAATGAACGGCTCATTTCACTGAACTGAATTACTTTAACCCGTTCCCAAGAGTGAGCCGTTCTGCCCATCTCTATACTAAAATAAGCTGCAGAACAACTTAATGCTACAACGTGCACCTTTCTGAAACCAGATGAAACAGGTTTTGAGTGGTGTGCACTCTGGTGGCGACAATAAGAAGGTGAGTCATGCCCTTCCCCATTCACAACGCCGGATTTTACCGAATTGTCGACCAATGTCCGTAAAATCGCAAATGACAAAAGCTGTCCGTTAAATCCGAAATCCGTAAAATCGAGGGTTTACTGTAGATGTAAGATGTATCTATATGATGTATAATATGTAATATATATAAGACGTTTAATATGTAATACATCCTATAAGATGTTTAATATATTAGATTATAATATATATTATTATAGGATGTATTATATAAGTTGTATAGTATATATTATATATAAGATGTATTATATATATATTGTACCCGTCCTGCGTCCTTAAGGGACGGGGAGGACATACAAACTAACCAATAAAATAAACAAGAAAATTGCAGTGAGACCCATATGAACAATGCAGTGAACTTTATCAAGCCGGATTGCTTCACATCTACACCAAAGTTTTTAAAAATGAATAATTATTAAATGGCAAGAGAAAATTATTTAATGCGACAGCATCGGTAAACGATTTGGGTGGGATGACACATAAATGATAAATCAGAGGTGAACTATTTGATTATAATTTATTTAAATAAAAAAATATAGAAATTTAAACAACACAATATATATTTCAAAAATTATTCTAAACTTTAATACTACAACAATACAATATGTTTACTCGTCAAATAAATAATATTATTACTGTTATTATTGAGAACAACCTAACTATCCAAAGAATGTAAAATAGAGTTTAACTGCATTTAATAATCCTGAAAAATTATTATTAAGAAATCTTCAGTCAAAATATACAACCAGCAGAGGTTTCATTTTATCTCTCTGATCTTTAATTTAAAACATTAATAACAATGATTTCCATATATAGAAACTCGTAAGAGAGTTAAGAAAAATCAAAAGGAAACGCAATTAAAACAGAAGATTGCGTCTACAACCCAAATTACCTAATTTTTGATTATATATATCCCAACCAGGAATTCAAGTTAGTGCAAAGGGAGTAATAAACTCTCATTTTTAAATATTGTAAATAATGTATTAATAAGTATAAAATATTGACCAACAAGGAACAATTTATTTGTACTAAGTTTCCTTCAACATCAATTCTATCATGCCATAAGGGCCGACATAGTCTTTTTTCAACATTTAAAATCATACGTCGTAACGTATTTCAACTTTTGAAAAAAACAATAAACACATCAATAAAAAAAATTACGAGATAATTATTATATATCATTACCGGTAAAGTCTCCGAATATTCAATGTTGAAATTTCTTACAAGAGGTGAATGCAACACTAATATTCGAAGTTTTAAAAATTAATATTTAAAGTCATTCTGAAAGAAAACATTATAGATCAAGGTTCAAGTTTTAAATCAATCAGAATCCATATTCTGAAAATTAAATGTCTTAATATTTGAAGAAAGTTCAGAAGTTTCAAAAAAAGAAAGTAATTTTAATTTAATATTATCCATGATTAAAAAATGAAAGATTTAATATGTTATACATATTTACGCCAAAACCATAAATTTTGATCATACAGACCTAAAGAGAATTTTGTAAAACTTACATTTTCCAGGTCAATAAGTGTCCTTGATGATAATCCAAATAATAGTAACCTACAACCGCCCGCCCTACTGGGGGAAAATCACCAGTTTATATTCAATCCGCATTTCATCTTGAAACACCACAGAAATAAATAAGGGGGGAGCAACACAAATATATATATGACAGAAATGCGATGCGCCCAGGTTGGCCCAGAACCTTCTAGATGACAGTACTCTATTCCACGTCTTTCCAAGGCACGTCAGTGGCCGAGCTTAGAACCATCTCTGTATCCCGGCACCCTGGTTAGCCCAGAACCTTCTAGATGACAGTACTCTATTCCACGTCTTTCCAAGGCACGTCAGTGGCCGAGCTTAGAACCATCTCTGTATCCCGGCACCCTGGTTAGCCCAGAACCTTCTAGATGACAGTACTCTATTCACGTCTTTCCAAGGCACGTCAATGGCCGAGCTTAGAACCAGCTCTGTATCCCGGCAATTCCTTTAGTCAGCAGGGCTTATCAATGGAGCCCGAAAGTGTTTTATTTCGCTGGCCATCATGTTGATATTTAGTTTATATAGAGCGATATATGTTCAAATCCTGGCAGAGGTGAGTAATATTAACCATAATTAAATGATTTATATATAATATTTATGTTCTTGTCTCTTTTAGCTTCGACGATTTAATATTGTATATATTATTTATGTTATTGTCTCTCGTAACTTCGGCGATGTTACAATATAAGATTGTATAATGAGTTTATATATAGTATATATTATACAAACTGTATTATATTTATAATATATTATAATATAAGATGTATAATATGTATTAAATATATAATATATTAAATATAAAATGTATAATATATGTATAAGATGTATAATATACTATACATATTTATATATAATATATTACCCGCCTCGGTGGCGTAGTTGGCTAACGCGCTAGTTGTGCTGAGCCCGACTGCAGAGGACGGGGAGATCGAGGTTCGAATCTCGGTCGGGTGAACTGGAGTGGTTTTTCCTAAATGGTTTTCCACTCTCCCTCCACGCAAATGCGAGTTCACTTCCTCTATTCAACCTTCCCAATTCCTAATCCATTAGCGTAATTAGTACTTAAGTGTATAACCCGAACGGGTAGTAAGACGCGGTGCTAAAAAAATATATAATATCCTATAATATATTATATATATTTATATATATGCGTATAGCTCAATCTGGTTTTGTGTGACCTGGTAGTCTAGGGGTAAGATGTCAGACTTCTATGCTGGGGGTCCGGGGTTCAATGCTCGGTCCCGGCACAGATTTATCCGATTGCTAAACCTTTCCTTCACCTCTGACAAGATGTGTATTAATTCACAACTTGTGAATGTGAGGAATGCAGGCCTCTACCGTGGTTCGTATCCCACGTTAAACTGTAGGTCCTTCATTTCATCTCACAATCACCCTACCATCACACATTAGCGTAAGTGCGTATAACCCGAAGGGTAGTAAGACGCGGTGCTAATAATAATAATAAATAATAATAATAATAATAATAATAATAATAAATAATAATAATCGAACTGGTATTGAGATTCGGTGGAAAATATAAAAGCCAGCCAAATTCCTACATCAGCTCAAAGTGCACATTGTATTTGTTAAGGATGTTAACTAAACGGAATGGTGCAATCTTCGCTGAGTGGTGTTCTCACTAAACATACAACTAAATTCGAATTAAATATGTATTTATAAAGAGAATCATTGTTTGTCATTTCTAGTATCCGTCCTTTATCGGATGTCTCATTTAATATTAACTATTCAACAGTATTTTTTGTCACATTATTGCTATACAACCTATATACGCTACGTCTTTCTTGAATTTCCCGCTGCAAGTGGGTCCAAGCAACATGGAGGATGCTACGTTTATAGAGCATGGTTTCGTCTGCAAACAGTCTAACTTAGACGTGATCGTGAGTGGAGATATCTGCTGTATGGATCTAGTATAAATATGGTGCTAGTGTTGTACCATATGGTACCCCTGATTTTATTGTATGAGCCTGCGATCCTTTGCCATTCATAACCACCTGGTACGTCCGTCGTTTGAGGAAGCTGGCCATCAGGAAAATAAACCATTTGGAGTAGTTAATTTTATTAACTTCTGAATCAATACACAATGCCAAACTTTGTCAAATGCTTTCTCGACGCCTAAGAATATAGCTATTTTCTAAATCTCAGAACTCAAAATTTCACACCCACCACTTCTTACCTGCTAGAATTAGCCAGAATCATTCTGGAAAAGAACAGTTTCCGTTTACTCGACAAGCATTATCTACAGATCAAGGGGACTGCTATGGGTACGTGCATGGCCCCCTCCCCTCTTATGCCAAGCTCTTCATGGAACGACTGGAAGAACGTTTCCTACATTCTATACTCATCAAATCACTAGTATGGCTCCGGTACATTGGTGATTTTTCATGATTCATATGATACATTCGAGAGAGAGGCTCAACAACTTTCTGGGAGAACTTAAAAATTTCAGTTCTCTCAAATTCACCCACGATATCTCACTATAGCATGTCACCTATTTGGACGTTGATATCTTCAATGAGAACAATAATATTCACACCACAGTTAAATTAAACCTAAAAACCACCAACAATATCTCCACTACCACAGCAGCCACCCTTCTTACACCCTACAACCTGGCTAACCACCAACAATACCTCCACTACCACAGCAGCCACCCTTCTTACACCCTACAACCTGGCTAACCACCAACAATACCTCCACTACCACAGCAGCCACCCTTCTTACACCCTACAGCCTGGCTAACCACCAACAATATCTCCACTACCACAGCAGCCACCCTTCTTACACCCTACAGCCTGGCTAACCACCAACAATATCTCCACTACCACAGCAGCCACCCTTCTTACACCCTACAGCCTGGCTAACAATACCTCCACTACCACAGCAGCCACTCTTCTTACACTCTACAGCCTGGCTAACAATACCTCCACTACCACAGCAGCCACCCTTCTTACACCCTACAGCCTAGCTAACCACCAACAATACCTCCACTACCACAGCAGCCACTCTTCTTACACCCTACAGCCTGGCTAACAATACCTCCACTACCACAGCAGCCACCCTTCTTACACCCTACAGCCTGGCTAACAATACCTCCACTACCACAGCAGCCACCCTTCTTACACCCTACAACCTGGCTAACCACCAACAATACCTCCACTACCACAGCAGCCACTCTTCTTACACCCTACAGCCTGGCTAACAATACCTCCACTACCACAGCAGCCACCCTTCTTACACCCTACAGCCTGGCTAACAATACCTCCACTACCACAGCAGCCACCCTTCTTACACCCTACAGCCTGGCTAACCACCAACAATACCTCCACTACCACAGCAGCCACTCTTCTTACACCCTACAGCCTGGCTAACAATACCTCCACTACCACAGCAGCGACCCTTCTTACACCCTACAGCCTGGCTAACAATACCTCCACTACCACAGCAGCCACTCTTCTTACACCCTACAGCCTGGCTAACAATACCTCCACTACCACAGCAGCCACCCTTCTTACACCCTACAACCTGGCTAACAATACCTCCACTACCACAGCAGCCACTCTTCTTACACCCTACAGCCTGGCTAACAATACCTCCACTACCACAGCAGCCACCCTTCTTACACCCTACAACCTGGCTAACAATACCTCCACTACCACAGCAGCCACTCTTCTTACACCCTACAGCCTGGCTAACAATATCTCCACTACCACAGCAGCCACTCTTCTTACACCCTACAACCTGGCTAACCACCAACAATACCTCCACTACCACAGCAGCCACCCTTCTTACACCCTACAGCCTGGCTAACAATACCTCCACTACCACAGCAGCCACCCTTCTTACACCCTACAGCCTAGCTAACCACCAACAATACCTCCACTACCACAGCAGCCACTCTTCTTACACCCTACAGCCTGGCTAACAATACCTCCACTACCACAGCAGCCACCCTTCTTACACCCTACAACCTGGCTAACACAATACCTCCACTACCACAGCAGCCACCCTTCTTACACCTACAGACTGGCTAACAATACCTCCACTACCACAGCAGCCACCCTTCTTACACCCTACAGCCTGGCTAACAATACCTCCACTACCACAGCAGCCACCCTTCTTACACTCTACAGACTGGCTAACAATACCTCCACTACCACAGCAGCCACCGTTCTTACACCCTACAGACTGGCTAACAATACCTCCACTACCACAGCAGCCACCCTTCTTACACTCTACAGACTGGCTAACAATACCTCCACTACCACAGCAGCCACCCTTCTTACACCCTACAGACTGGCTAACAATACCTCCACTACCACAGCAGCCACTCTTCTTACACCCTACAGCCTGGCTAACAATATCTCCACTACCACAGCAGCCACCCTTCTTACACCCTACAGCCTGGCTAACAATACCTCCACTACCACAGCAGCCACCTTCTTACACCCTACAGCCTGGCTAACAATACCTCCACTACCACAGCAGCCACCCTTCTTACACCTAAAGCTGGCTAACCACCAACAATACCTCCACATACAACAATGCCACCTTCTTACACCCTACAGCCTGGCTAACAATACCTCACTACCACAGCAGCCACCCTTCTTACACCCTACAGCCTGGCTAACAATACCTCCACTACACGCAGCCAACCTTCTTACAACCCATCAGACTGGCTAACAATACCTCACATCCACAGAGCACACGTTCTTACACCCTACAGCTGGCTAACAATACCTCCACTACCACAGCAGCCACCCTTCTTACACTAAGAAGTCTCTCCCTTACAACCTGCCCATAAGGTGCCAAACACATAGGTTCAGACAATGCCAACCTCCCTCAGTATTGCAATAAACTGTCCTCAGCATTTCAAGAAAGAGGGTACCCTTCTACTCTCATTGATACTCAAATCTCCATAGCCATCTCAAATGATTCGACAAATCAGAGACAAGATTCTGATGACATACCTTTCATTACCAAATACCATCCAGGACTGCAAAGAATCAACACGATCCTAAAGAATGGCTACAACTTTCTAACTTCTTCCACTCAGACACAAAACCTTCTCAGCTCTCCCCCAAGAATCTCTTTCAAACGGTCATCTAACCTTCACAACCTTCTTGTGCATCCAAAATTGCCTGACCCCAACAAAATGTTCACCTTAATCAACACAGCAAAAGGTTTACCCCCGTGTATGAAACAACGCTGCAACACCTGCAAGATTCACCCACCCAGCAACACCTTCAATAGTAAGAACACCAAGAAGAAATACCCCATCCAAGGCCATTATGACTGCAACACATCCTACTTAATCTACCAACTTCAATGCCATTTTTGTGAGGCTGAATACGTTGGACTCACAACAGTACATGGACAATAACGGTTTCGATACCAACCACAAAAATAATTTTTAAAAAACATAATTAATGGTAATAAGGAACGAATTATATTATTACTAGAATAATTCAAATTTAAATAAAGTTATTAGCTGTGTCAATTTAATATAATAATCAAAGAAATATATACTTTAATATAATGGCCATATGGGTATAAAATATAATATTTTGAAAAAATGTTTTAGTAATTTAATTACAAGTCAATGTCCTTATACAATCATTTCATAACAGAGAATAGAATTTTACTAACATTAAAACATTATAAACATATTAAAACATTATTAAAAATTTTTGTTATGTTTTAGTTGATTATTCCTTGGCTAGTGTTAAAAAACATGTAATTGATTATTTTTAGTTGATGATACATTAAGAAAGCATTCCTGAATAAAGAATATGTGACATGAAAATATTTAAAATTGAATTGTTTCTTATCTTTTATTCCCTTGTTCCTTGAAAACTTCCATTCCTTGTAGAATATGTTTCTGCTTCTACATGTTTCGACGCTTTGAGGCACCATCTTCAGGACTAATAAAAAGAAATAATACAAAATTACATATGGTTCCCCCCCGCCCTGCACAATGAACAAGAATATAACCTAAAAGTTAAATTGATAAGAAAAGTTACTGTCAAAAGTTTCATTTAATGAATTATCATATTTACCAGAGTGAAGGATAACTGATGAGTGTTCCTAGTGATGGAAATAGGAAACTAAGGTAAAATTAAATTAACGTGTATATATAAAGTGAGAACCAAATAGAACTAGAAAGGTTGAACTATGGAAATCAAAGATATTATATAATAGGGTGGACATTTATGTAAAAAGCTGATATGAGAAAAGTTTTAAATAGATAGATTTTGATATGAAATGTGTTCTGAAAAAGAAGAGGGGAAAGAAAGGAGATGGAAAAAAGGTACAAATCTTCTCGACACTGTCCCGAACAGGTCATTAGCTACTATGGATGGATGAGCGGGTGTGAACGGGATTAAGGTTTTTTTGTTTTTTATTTTGGTGTGTTGAGGGAGTTTCCTAAGGGTATTGATGAGTGTTTGATTTTCAAAATTTGTTTGTTCATTTAGAACTGTTTTATTATTTAATATTGCAGTCAATCACAGTAAAATCCTGACTATACGTGGGTGGATTATTCGCTTTGCGACTTAACCGTGGCATCGCCAACAGCAGGAGATACGTTTTCAAAAAACGCCGCGTTGATTGAGAATACAGGCTACCGATTGTTGTACTCAGCAAATTCCTAAGGAAGATATAATGGTCAGAGAGCCAAAAAGTTTATGTAGGGAGGACTGCACTGAAATGGACTCATAGTCTTATAGGCTTAATTATCTGTAACAGGAAGATGTCACGCTCTTAGCTGACAAGGTAATGTTATTGAAAATACATAGCGGAATAAGGAAAAAGGAACCAGCTGCAATGAAACAGAAGACTAATACAAACATTTTAAATGATGTATCCATTTTGATTGTACTGTATATTGGTTTAAAGTGTTTATTTTTATTATCTTAGTGCGTGAAATATAATGATGTGTTCATAAATGCTATCACGATGGGTGAGTACTAGTTTGAATTGAATGTGTTATCTCCTGTTTTACTAAATATGTGGATTATCCGCGGCATTCGTCCCCTCCATTACCGCGGATAGTTGGAAGTTAACTGTACATATATTTGTATAAGTGTAGGATTTTGGACTGAAGAGTGGTATAAGACATACTTATGAGGAGGCTGTGCCTCGACTGAGGTATTAGAGGTAATACATCATTTCCGAAGGAAGTTGAAAGATTGCAAAAGGGGGTCGATTTATCATAATTACCCATTCGGGAATAAATCTAGTACATAATCAATTAATAGTATGCATTATTCGCCTTAAGAGGAGTTGTGACTTTTAAAACTATGTTTACACAACTTACGGCCCAGACCAAGCTCCGCACAAATATCTATTCACTCACTCAAATTTCTTATTCATAGAATTAATGAGAACATTTACAAGTATACATTTTAATTATCAGTTAAAAATAGTCATTTGTGAGAGAATACTATAATAATTACCTAGCTATTTTTTTAGTTTTTAATACATAGGAACGTTGTTAATTGTTCAACTTAAAAAGTTGACAGAAAATACATGATAAACTCAAGGTTTTATTGTCCATCTAGACAAATGATAGTATCTGAAACTTTCAAACCACAGGCACCATCTTAATTTTACTTTCAATCCCATCATTCCCCCTCTCCCATTGGGTAACTAAATGAGACCGTATTTATGCCTGATTGGTTATAAGGTCTACCGCATGTCTAGTGGACCCTGGTTCAATTCCAGAACCAGAGTACCAAGAGGATATAGCTTTATGAGTATGTTCTTGTAAACAGAGTGTTCTTTTCTAGGTATTGATAGTTTGTAAGTCGTGTTCGGTTAAAGGCTTATCTTTAGAAAGTGTACGACCTTTGAAATGGTCGGCTTCAGTGCCATGTTGGAGGCTGATAGCGAACAGCTCGCGAGCTGTATTTAGACGGCGGGTTTAAAGGAGCTCACGAATGGCTCGTAAGTTATCTGCAGCTCGCCCAGAGATTGTATAGTAGCGGAAACAAAGGCGAACAATTATTATTAGCACCGCGTCTTACTACCCGTTCGGGTTATACGCACTTACGCTAATGTGTAATGGTAGGGTGATTGTGAGGTGAAATGGAGGACCTACAGTTTAACGTGGAATCCGAACCACGGTGGAGGCCTGGCATTCCTCACATTCACAAGTTGTGATTAATACACATCTTGTCAAAAGGCGAACAAAGAAGAGGCCACTCCCTCACCTAGAACCCAAATAATTATAATAAAAGCTTAAAATATTATATGAAGTACAAAATATATAATCTAGAGCAGTGACTCCCGATTTTTTCCAGATTACACACCCTCCCCCAAGGTAATGACAGCTCACAACTCCCTGAAGCCAATGACAGCCCTCCGTGACCCCCCTGAAGCCAATTCATAACATAAGTGTGATCCTTTGTCTTCCTACTTTTCACTGTCCTATGACTTGCTTTCCGTCCCAATCATCGTCTTCGTCATTCGAGCTGACATTCTCAGTTTCTCGTCTGTTTCTTCTTTGCCGGTATCATCTAGGTCTTTCTTCTCTTAGTCTGTAGTCTTCTTTTTTCTTTAGTGATATTAATGTTGCGACTTCATCCCTCTTCAAATCGTCGAATAGAGAATGAAACAACTGAGGTGTTTCTTTTATACTGGTAGAGAAGTTACCGTACATCTTGGTGCTTCAGCAAGCGATCGTGATGCATTATGCTGGCTTGAAGAGCAAATTACTATTTTGCACAATCGGCTGCAGGTCCATGGTGTCAGCACCGATGATCATGTTGGCTTACTTTTGAACAGCACGGACTCGACGTTGAATCCTTTATTCGTCTCTTTTAGGTAGAAGGATTGAAACACTTTTTTTATTGATTTATTTTATGCACCCGGAATACTTTTTTATATTCTTATATCCACCAGAACAATCCTTCACCTACCTGATTACTTCTAGTCAAATAGTTGTTTGTACATATATATTTAAATTCTAGTCAAATTTGTTTGTTTTTCTTGTACATATTTTAAATTGAAACAGCCTGTCTGTGTGTGTGTATATATATATCCAAATACTCTTTAAGCTTGACTTTGTAAATTATCTTATATATTTAGTACCGAGGCCACTATGCCCGCTACGACCTCAAGAAATTGATTATTGTTTCCTTTACACCTAAACATTTTTAAATACTTCAGGTGTATGATATATTCTATAACTATCATTTTTTGTAATTAAATATTCCAAGTATACTTTTCGTGGTGTGAGATATGTTTGTAAAGCTTTTATTTGTGTGAATAAATATTATAAAACTGTTATGTTTGTCTTTTAACGCCTACACCTCTCCTTCCTATCCTATAAATACAAGTTCATTTAGCTTATAAGCTCAGTCTTAAACATTATGGACAAGATAATACATCCATTTTCGGCCATTATCAGCGGCCTTTCCAGCTGTGGAAAGTCACATTTTGTAGCCGACTTTATCCGTCACTTGGACACAATTTGTGACGTTAAATTTGATAAAATCACCTGGTATTATGCTTTATGGCAACCGGGATTCGAACAAGACGGGCCGAGTACCCGCGTCATATTCTGTAAGGGTTTACCGGAAATGGATGACACCTATAATGACTCTCCACAGCTGATTATCCTGGACGATCTGATGCGTGAAGCCAACGAAGTGGTCGTCGATCTTTTCACCAAAGGATGCCACCATCAAAATATTAGCGTCATGTACATTACACAAAATATATTCCACCAGGGCAAGGGCTAAAGAGACATTTCCTTAAACGCACATTCGACAAATAAAACGGGGCAAAACATTCCAGTATCAAGATAGAGTCTGCCGACATTTCAGAAACCAAAATGCTTCAATTCAGAGATAATCTGAACGGCAAAGGGTGCCCAAACTCGAATAGTAAGCCAAAACTTAAAGTCGGTGACACGGTGCGTATTAGCATATCCAAAATGATGTTTGAAAAGGGCTACGAAAGCAATTGGAGAGAAGAAATTTCAAAGTCAGAAGTGTCGTGTTTCAACAACCAGTGGTTTACAGGTTGACCGATCTTGACGGCGAGGAGGTGGAGGGAACGTTTTACGAACCCGAATTGCAACGAGTACGTCTTCCTGAAATATTTAAAGTTGATAAAATACTACGTGTCAAGGGTAAAGGCGCCAGAAAGAAAGTGTACGTGCAGTGGAAAGGTTACCCCGCCAAGTTTAATTTTTGGATTCCTGCCAGTTACGTCAGCGCCCTACCCTGAAGGACCAGTTTTACATCACTTGGCCGAGCGACAGCTCTATGGGATATTTCCCGAAAAATACCCTCACGAATTTCACCACGCAACTACCCTAGCGTCTTACACTCAACAGACAGTGCGAAGTCGCTCTCGCCGAATTCCAATATCCGTGTTCTTTCACCACCGTACCCGAGGGCAGAAACATTGTATGGTACAACTGGGTTGACGCTAACAGCGTGGAACAAATATTCAAGGATCACGTCCAGACTGGAAATTACAGCACTATCCATGATTGGTCAGAGCCCTAAACGATGTAGAGGCGTTTAAAAGGGATTTCTGAGTTGTATTCAAGTACACAAACCGTAACATAAAAGTGGACGGTGTTTATTCTCACCAGATATACAGCTGATGACTCTATCTAGTCAACTAAGCCTACAGCTCAGTTTCGACCCTAAGACTAATCTGATAAAAGTCCCAAAGTCACCGTACTCCACCAACATTCTACTAGGCTTGCCCTCGCAAATGTATATCCACACGGATATTGTCGATCCTCAGCCCATGGGTGAAATAGTGGCACTACTTTTACGTATCGTCGGTATCAACAACACAAACTATCTCTACGGCATACATAAGACAGTTAGCTATACTCCGTTGCACTACGTGCCCGTACTTATAAGGGAAATTGAAAGCCTGGAAATCAATATAAAAACAGACACTGGTGAACCTGTACCATTCGAGTTGGGAAAAGTGTTCGTGAAGTTTCATTTTCGACGCTGCTCAACATGAACTGTCTCTACCAAAGATATTATGTAAGCCAGGATGGAACAGGAATATCTTCGATCTACCACGGTGTTCCCTATTAATGCGGGCATGGAATAGGAAGTTTTTTCAGCGGCCTTTTTAAGAGCATCGTACCATTGCTGAGAAGTGGTGTTAAGCCATTGGAAAACATATGCTTCATAAGGGCATCGACGTGCTCTTCGACGTCACCAATCAGCGTCGTCCTTTCAAAGAGGCCCTACGCCAGCGTATTGGTGAGGCTGGAACAAAACAGAAATGCAAGGCGGAGCAGAAGATCGATACACTGATGACCGGCTCAGGTTATTAAGGGCGTCGTAAGGAGCACCGACGTCAGTCTTCTGTCGTTGTCCGACGTAAAAAGGTCAAGAAAGAAGCTGTAGATATTTTCAGTTGAAATGTCGTTTCTACATCCCCAGTACTGCGAGTGTGCCAGCAGTGAACTCGATCTCTTTTACATCCCACCCACGCAAACCAGTCTTAAAAGTGGACAATAGATCAAGTACAAACCTGTCTCTTCCCTCAGCGATGATTCGCCTATCGAATTTACCGTTACCGGTCAAGACGAGTTCTATATCGATCTTTCACAGACCATGCTCTATCTCAGGGCGGCTATCATGAAACCCGACGGTGGCGTTTTCAGCGAGGTGGATCAAATCGCTCCTGTCATCAAATGGTTGCATTCGCTATTCACACAAATCGATGGGTTTTTAAACCAAAAGCTAGTTTCACCACCCAGCAACACATATGCTTATAGATCGTACATTGAGACGTTGCTCAATTACAACATTGAAGCCAAAAGAACACATTTGAATTGCGGTCTGTGGTTCGCAGACAGCTCCGGAACCTTTGAGGAGACTGACGCTGGCAACATGGGATTTGAAGCCCGTCGCAGTCTCACCGCAAATAGTAAGACGATGGATCTGTTGGGGTATCTACCCGGTGATGTGTTTAACAAAGAGAAATACATTTGGAACGGCAACGAGCTCAGAGTCAAGTTGGTCCGTTCCAGAGATGGGTTTAGTCTTATGGCTGTCTCTGAACTCCCGCACTTTAAGGTTCACATCGTTGAAGCCAGTCTTCTAGTGTGACGTGTCAAAGTAGCACCTTCTTTACTGTTGGCACATACCAAGGCATTAAACGTCAGTCCCGCAAAGTATCCCATCATCCCCGTGGAAGTAAAAACACTCACTATTCCTACGGGTGTGCAAGGGAAATCCCTGGACAACGTATTCACCGGACACTTACCCAAACGATGCATCGTGGGATTTTTATCAAATGCCGCATTAAACGGAGACGCCACCAAGAACCCGTTCAACTTCCAAACCTATGGCATGAACCAATTCTCACTGTTCGTGGACGGAAAACAAGTGCCGTCGAAACCGTTACAGCCCGATTTTTCAAACGGCAACTATGTCATGTCCTCCCACACACTGTTTTCTGAAACGGGTATCCATTTCATGAACGAAGGTAGCGACATCACACGGGAAGCCTTCTCTTAGTGATATCATCTCATGGCTTTCGATCTCACACCTAATCTGTCCGCCCACATGACATCGCATTGGAATTTGACGAGGCATGGCTCTCTGAGCATCGAAGTGAGCTTCATCAGAGCTCTCACCTAAACCGTCAAGTGTATAGTGTATGGCAAGTTTGCCAACACTATCACCATCGACAAGGACATAAACGTCATGACTGATTATGGGAGTTAATATAAGCGACTTCTCGCCCTTACACACGTCATTTAAATCATGGGCGTCATTGTAGATTTCCAGAGCTTCATCGATGACAGAAAGCAGTTTATCATCAAGGAATTGAGTGTTTTATCTGTATGCGGTACATTACTTCAACATTGGGTCTTAAAAAACCCCATTCACTATCGAGGAACTTTCCACCACCGCTAAAAAACAAGCCGACTATATCGTCAACAAACTGCATCGTATTCCAGGGGATAGCGGTGATGTGGAGTACAGTCTGCTCAAATCCCTCATCTCCCATGTCACAACGCGTGCAGAAACCGTCTACGTCAAGGGGGAAGAAAAGAAAAAGTTTCTAGCAAATACACACCTACGCCCGTCGTAGATCTGTACGACATAGGTTGTTCGTCGTTGAAAACACTTAAATTGGGTCGCACCATGTGCATGGCACATAGTTCTGTATGGAATTTCTGTTCGGCCGCCATTGTTTGGGGACTTCAAGATTGGATGATTGAAGATGGACACGCACACTATAAGACGTGCGCTGAAAATAACACCGTGGTTCCGTTTTGTACGGCCGGGTGTTTTCCCTGCTGATCAACTACCAGCAAGAATAACGCGACCTGCCGCTTTAGTCATCAACACGGATACACACCAAGCCTGAGACGCATTGGGTCGCCATTTTTATTGACAAGGGCGGTGTGGGAGAATATTTTGACAATTATGGTTTTCCACCTCGTATAAAGTCACATCTGGCATCTATACGCAAAAACACTTCCTGCACGTCTGATAACATGCTACAACTTCAAAGCATAGGCTCAGACGTTTGCGGCCATTACTGTCTCGTGTACATTCTCTATCGCGCCCAGAACATTCCGATGAAAACTTTCCTAACCCTGTTCTCGTCCACCAGTCATACAGGCAACGACGCTAAGGTGTTGAGATATTACAACACATTTTTCAAGATGCTAGGGTCCTGCCGCTCCTCAACAGGCTGCGTCCAATCAGCGTGCGTCTTGTCTTCTCCTATAAAAGGGGCGTCCTGACGGCCTACAGGCCATAATCAAGGCAGTCGTCCAAGCGATCAAACACTATGGAAGGTCAAGACGTTTACACACACAAAGCAGAACCGGTGAAGCCGCTCGCCATCACCAGTATATTCAACCCTTTGTTTCCACTGGATGAAGTCGACGCCAAACGAGTCATTGTCGACATGAGAGTAAAGAATCACTTTACGCCCTATGTCCAGCTAGAAAAATGCGGAGAAGTCGGTCATATCAAAGTTTTTCAGCAACACGCAGCCTCCTCAGAATATTAGTCTGACTAATCAAAAGCTCTCTGAAACAAATGTGCGGTGACCGTATGGTCGTCATTAGTGAGAAACAAAACGCCGGACTCAAACGGGTCGCCTATTTAGCACCTAGCTGGGTGCGTCTTTGGGATTTGTGGGACCTCATCGACGTCGCCGTCAACCAACGGAATATGTGGTCGACACCCGTCGCACAATATTGCAACGATTTGATCGACATACTCGTCATGGATATTAGGACACGCTAACAGAATCAGAGGATGTCATCGATCTCGAACATCCTATGGTGGAAATTCACATCAGAAACCTGGATCTTATCAGTGCTACCTACTATATACGTCAAGTCGTCGGTTTGAACTATTACATGCTAGATTGTGAATTAAAGACAATTTTACTAACACATCTAAGAGGCACTGTAGAAAACTTATGAACGAATATCTGCGTCTTTTCTGTAAAAGTGTTTAGTAAATATTATGTATGTCTGTGAAACCTTTAATGTATAATAAATATTATGTGTGTGTGCGAAACCTTTAATGTATAGTAAATATATGTTTGTAATATCGTGTTTTATTCACGCAAACCTGTTTGTCCCTTACACGTGGGGTATTCATATACGAGTATCGACTTGTCGAGCCACCAAACTGGCACCAAGCATGAACAGTGTCATTGACCTCACAGTTTCAATCTCACGATATATTCCTGTCTCGACACGTCGATCCGCCAAACTGGCATCAGGTATGAGTCATCAGGGAAAACCAATTGCCACATAGAAGGGAAGGGTTGCGACATCATTCAAGGTCGTGATCTATTCCTGTCTCGATTTGTCTTTTGAGCCGCCAAACTGGTGCCAGGTATGAATCTTTAGGGAAAATCTATTACCACATAGAGTGGGAGAGGGGGGAGTGTTGCGACATTACACGCAATGATGTCGTAACACATATCGAGTTGACTTGTCTTGTCGAGCCGCCAAACTGGCGCCAGGTATGAGTCATCAAGAAAACCCATTACCACATAGAGGGGGAGGGTTGCCAGGGTCTAAGACCTCATGTACTAGCTCACCGTTTCAAATTCACGATCTATTCCTGTTTCGACACGTCGAGTCGACAAACTGGCATCACATATGAGTCATCAGGGAAAAACCCATTGCCACATAGAAGACCAACGGAAAAAACTCCATAAATAAACCTTAGCAGCAATGAAGGAGGACAAAAGGTCGTTGACCCCATATCTTCATGGAAATAACCAGAAGAAAAATTGAGGGGAAAGGGGTCAAACTTGGAGGTGGTGGAGGGGAAAATCACAGCGCTGTACAATGCGAATTTTGACTCGTCATAAGAACTGGGGTTCCCAAACGCACGGGCCATCTACTTTTGTATTTCAAAGAGTCATTTTGCCTATTAAATCAAATAGGATAGTAATGTGCTTTTGTTGTACTAAGTATTATAGATCTACTGAATCTACGTTATGTATATATTTATATTTGTAATGCTCATTGTGTATAGAAAGCTTTGAGTGCTACTGTCTTATTAATTTATTTTAGAATAATTTAATAAAATAGGAACCCCTTTGGATTTAATATTCTTCGCCTGTCGAAGCTATTGTATTGTCTGTTTTGGTATTCCTTATTGATACCCTTCTGGGATTCTAAACTTAAAAATTTATATATTGTCTCGTGAAACTTTATTCATATTTACATAACAATACTAAATTTTATCTAACAAAAACTGGTATGTTGGTAATTATTTAACGAGGTAATATAAATTCATTTTTCAAACCATGCCTCTCCCGATTCTTTGCTATTTAATTGTTAAGATGTCGCCCTTATTTTTACTGCCGCTTCACCCTGAACAGCAAATAGGTGGTCTTTGCTGGTGCTAGTTTTAGCTTAACTGTTTTTCACCTAGTATCTAAACCTTCTATTACCCAGTTACCCTATATTTCCAACTGTAGTCTCAAGTCTCCTTCGACCAACACCAACAGGTCGTCCGCGAAGGCCACCAATCCCACCATTTCAGGTAGTGACTCATTTTTCTGCAACCCAGACTCTAGTCCCACATTCCAAAATACAGGTCCACTTAACGACTCTTGGAGACATCTCTTGGGCAGTTTCTTGATTAGGAATACTCCAGGATATCTCAACGTAGCTTATCTGCCCCGACAGTAATCTAGGAAACTGTGGTGCAGTAATCCAGGACATCTAATTTCCCGTTATCTCTTAAACAGTGCTGGCCGTCATAGATTGCCAAAAGCTCCTGAGATGTCTTCGAATATCCCGACCTTTTAAGTTCATAGCCATGGATATCACGTCTTCCATTGACCTTCCCTACCTAAAGCCTTAGTGTTTCCTACTACCTCACGGTGTTTCTGCAGTCTTGCACAGAGGATCTTTTCTTGAAGATTACCACAGTTGTTTAGTAAACCTATAGGTCTATATTACTTAAGTATCAGGTTTTTGTCCTCTCCTTTGCTCTGTTTCGAGATGTTC
The DNA here is from genome assembly GCA_033556935.1 of Timema podura. Lineage (NCBI taxonomy): Eukaryota > Metazoa > Arthropoda > Insecta > Phasmatodea > Timematidae > Timema > Timema podura. Next base: position 1,367,793 of record JAVRXN010000012.1, read on the forward strand.
AGCACCCTGCCTTATACAAAGCATTCATTCATAAGCTGGGTGATATACGGAGCAATCAGAGCCACTGTTTTCTGCAACATCTCGACCTTGGTACCATCAGGTCCAGATGCTTTGTTTTTCTACATTTTGATTTTGATCTCTTCCTGGGCCACAGGATCCCCGTCTGTGCTGTCTTCGTAATAGTCTATCATGAATCATTTCATATCTTTGTGTTGCTCGTCCTTTCCTTCACCGGTGGCACAAGGAGTGACATCTCCAACAGTAGATCCAATGATTATTCCCTACAAGTTGTCATTGTTTCGTCCAGTCTTCATGGTGTTATAATTGAGGCTTGGTGCCTAATCATTCTCGTTACAATTCTGAGTGGAACTCCCCATGGATTCATCTCAGTTGTTCTCTTGCGTGCTGCTCCCAGCTCATTCCCTTAACTGTTACCAGATTACTTTCAAAATCTTCGTTTTTCCTCCTATATATCCCTTGAAATATAGCCTTCAGTGGCGGTCGGTCCAGATAAGCATTGAAAGCACTACTTGCATACTTTCAGAGAAATAATTATTATTCTATTAAATAAATTAAAATAACTTAAATATTTTTAAAATCCCAAAGATAATATATTTTGGCAGCCTCTTTAATTAATTTTTTTTATTTTTCAAGTGTGTCTGTGGGGTTGTCCTCTCCAAGAAGCCCACTAAAGCTTGTAAGCTTATTAAAAGCAATCTCAACATTGCCTCTATGACCTTTAAATGGCATGAGGGTTGAAAGAGAGGGAAAGAGGCTAAAGCGCATGCGTATCCTATATTATTATTATTATTATTATTATTAGCACCGCGTCTTACTACCCGTTCGGGTTATACGCACTTACGCTAATGTGCAATGGTAGGGTGATTATGAGATGAAATGGAGGACCTACAGTTTAACGTGGAATCCAAACCACGGTGGAGGCCTGGCATTCCTCACATTCACAAGTTGTGATTAATACACGTCTTGTCAGAGGTGAAGGAAGGGTTTGTCAATCAGATAAATCTTTGCCGAGACCGAGGATTGAACCCCGGACTCCAGCACAGAAGTCTGACACCTTACCCCTAGACCACCAGGTCACCGCGTATCCTATAGTTCCCCTGTACGATCAGTAGAGGCAGAATAAAAGCAAGGTTTAAACTGTATCTCGCTGTCGTGGAATGAGAGAATAACTGTAAATATCCACCTAGTTCTCATTGTCAATGTTGGCGCATGCGCAGTGTCAGTTATACTTTATTTGTGTTTACTGGCGGGTCTCGTATGGGTTATAATTTGTTTTATTAAGGTGTTAGTCTTTATATTTTATTTTATTTATCATTTATTATTTATTTTAATTTAATATAGATTTATATTTTCAATGTGTGTGTGTGGGTAACGAAGAATGTGTAGTTAGTAAATTACTAGCGAAATCTTTTTCAACTTTTCAAGACTTTACTTTTAAAAGTGAGAGTGTTATAACTGGTAGACCACATCTGATCTTCCGCAACTTACTTTAAGTAATTTTTATAGTAAGTCTTAATCCATAGATTTAAGTTAATTTATTTTTATGAAATTATCATTTTTTTGCTTTATTTCCAAAATGGTAATCTTAAAATTAGTTCATGTTTTATAGTTTATTTTGACTTAAGCTATGCTCACAAAAATTTAATGCAGAAAAAAAAATCAAGGCTGACTGCCCAACTCCTGAGTCCACCAACCGCCACTGATAGACTTACTTGCTTGGTCCTGAAACTTCTGGTAGATATTCCTAGCTTTACCTTCTTTTCCTCGTAGCCTCTTCAGTCGGTCATTCCAGGGTCTGCTAGTTACCTTATTTTTCTCTCTTTGTAGAGGTATTGCCACTTTGACGGTTTCCTACAGACTCCGCGTAAGCCGATTGGCCTTCCAATTATCCCTGTCCCCATGTGACACCGGTGTCGGAAGTGACAACTCTCCCCTTAGGATTCCCCAATACACTTTACCTATGTTATATATACGTCGTATTTCACCTGTATTTCCCATTTCGTCTCTTTCCGCAGTGGTCAGCTCAAAGTAGAAGAGATCTTGGTCACTAGTGGTAGATTTCCCACCCGTTTATGATGTTGGCAGCTGCGAGTCACATCAATAATTGTGGATGCTCCCGCTCTTCCCACGTATGTCCTCGGGTTAGTTGGCTCGTTAACAACCTCTAGCCACCTGACGTTCAGTACTTCCTCTAGTGCCTCACCCATTCTTACGCTGAGCCACATGGGTGACTTTGCATTAGCACCTGCAATGTATATTGACGGTATTCCTAGATATGCGTTGTCAATTTCCGCTAGTTTTACCAAGTATGATTCGATTTCTTGACAGAACTGAAAATACATATTCGTCACCTTGGTTCTGAGTTCTACACAAGCTACCTTTTCATCACTGAATTGGCTAATTTTTATGACTATTACAGGTGTTTTATAACTATGACAGCGCTCATTGATTTATTCCCATCTGAGATAATCCTTATTGTACAGTAATAGGTTTGTGTGGAATCTTACTAGTATTTCTATATGGTTCTTGCAGACACTCGACGTCTAATTATATCTCCTCAGCAAGCCTTCGTATCACGTGTAGCACAATCACACTCCTTATTACGTTCAGCTGCCCTATTATAATGTTGCTATGAGATCTGTTCTCATCTTTTTCCCTTATTAAGGGTGATTATGTACTGCACGTACATTAATTTTAGGCCAATTATCTTTAGGGTCGAATGAAGCGTGACTGTGCACTTTGATGAATTAGTCATAAAGTAATTATTCTTTGAAGACCTCAAGCGCTTCAAGAGTTGAAAACTTTATTGTATCCCCTCTTTCATGCCCTGAACTTATGAGATGTCGCAAGGCCAGGTTCACAGTTTGCTGTTTCTCTAACCTTGATGTCTGGAGTACTTCCTCAAAATTGGGGTGTATCACCGTTAGTTTGGATTCATCCTTATCCTTCGTTTCCTCTTCAACCTCAGTCATCGTCACTGCCCTTCTAGCGGTTGGTTCGACTGGAGTTGTTGACGTCTCTATGGACTATCCTCAGCATCTTATTGATTGTGATATTGTATGGACTATCCTCAGCATCTTATTGATTGTGATATTGTATGGACTATCCTCGGCTCCTTATTGATTGTGAGGTTGTATAGAGTATCTTCAGCTCCTTACTTATAGTGAGATTGTATGGACTATCCTCAGCTCCTTATTGATTGTGAGATTGTATGGACTATCCTCAGCTCCTTATTGATTGTGAGGTTGTATAGACTATCCTCAGCTCCATACTTATAGTGAGATTGTAAGGATTATCCTCAGCTCCTTATTAATTGTGAGGTTGTATAGACCCGGGCTTCTCAACCTAGGGGTCGCGATCCCTCTGGGGGTTACGTAAATAGTATTGGGGGTCGCAGGACATTTGGAAAATAAATCATAAATAATATGTAACTAATCTTATCCTTCATTTTCGACCACAGTGGCGATTTTGCTTGTCGTGACTTTAGGCCTCACAGTTGTCTCAACCCCACAGTTAAATAACCTACCAATTTTAAGCTGGGTAGCAGACAACAGGTCCTTTGTACAGGCTTGATGACAAGGAAGGTATTGTCTCGTTTTGCTGGTCAGGGAGATTAACAAAAGGTTTGAAAGTACGTTCTGTCGTGACTCATTCTTGGCGGCTTATACCGTGCAAGTGAGACAGAGATATATAGAAATGCTAGCAGGTAGTTTTCAAACCTCATCAGTACTAACCAGTTGAGATCCACAACAGTTCATCAACTCGTGTCACTAAATAGTTTCGCCCGGTGTGGAAGGCCGTATTAGCAGTTTGTGATCCATCGTGCTCGGAGCTCTTGCTAGTTGTTCACTGTTCAATGTTAGTTGTTCACTGTTCAATGTTAGTTGTACAGTGTTCTGTTGTTCAGTGTTAGTTTCACAGCGTTCAGTTGTTAAGTTTTTCAATGTTGCTTGTACAGTGTTAAGTTGTTTGGTTGTTCTTCTAGTATCTCTGGCGTACAAAGATGTACTGGACGTGCAAATAATTAACTGTCACCAGTTACTGGCTGCCATCATTTCAAAGACAAATTGCAATAAAATCGAAATTATCTTACCCATGTATAAGTGGTTAAAATTGTCAAAGACTAAGACAGCAGATAATACTGAAACTATAGGTCCTGCAGAACCGGGATCATCCAGCACTAACAAGAATGTGCAGATATAGAAAACTGAAGATATTTCTCGTTCTCCCGCAAAAAAGAGGAGATACAATGAAACATTTTTGCAATATGGATTTACTTTTATTTTAACAGATATTGAAGACAGACTTATCTGCTTGATTTGTAATGAATGCTTGGCGAGTGAAAGTCTCAAACCTGCAAAATTTAAAAGACATCTACACACAAAGCATGCGTCCTATTCCAATAAGCCTGTACAGTTCTTCGAAAGGCTATTAGAATTATCGAAAAAACAAAAAAAATCTCTTGAAACTCATGTAGGGGTCGATAAAAAACTTAAGAGAATCTAATGAAGCATCTTACTTAATTGCAAATGCTAAGAAACCATACACCATTTCAAAAGATCTTGTGTTGCCGGTGGCAATTAGAATGAATAAAATTATTCACGGGAAAAAATATGCAGACGAATTTTTTTAAATTCCACTGTCAAATGATACTGTGGGTAGACAAATTTTGGAAATTAGCAATGATCAGTGTGTGAAATTATTGAAAGCACTAAAGAAAGTTCGAAATTTGCAATTCAGCTGGATGAATCGACTGACATTATAAACTTCGCACAGCTATTGGCATGTCAGGTATTGTTACGGTAACAGTGTCCACGAAGATTTATTATTTTGTTAGTCGTTATATGGACGTACAACTGGTGAGGCCATTTTTCAAAAATTGAATGAATTTTTCTAGTAAGTAGGGCTAGAACAGAATAACTTTGTTGGAGTATGTACCAACGGCGCAGCGGCAATGTGAAGAATAATAAACTGGATTTCAGGTAAAAGTTAAATCTGCAAGCGATAGGCCTACTACTTTCACTCATTTCATGATTCATCGAGAGGCATTAGTGGCCAAGAAAATTTCTACAGATCTGAATGCTGTAATATAAGATGCGGTTAAGGTTATCAATTTTATTAAATGTCGTGCCCTTAATAGTCGCCTCTTTGCAAATTTATGTGATGAAATGGAATCCAATTTCAGAACACTTTTACTGCATACAGAAGAGGGATGGCTGTCAGAGGGACGAGCATTGAGACGGCTATTGGTGTTAAAAAATGAAATAATACTATCTATTTCTGTCTGAAAATAACTCTGAATATGTCAATTTCTTTCACAATGAAAACTGGCTATGCAAATTGTGCTATCTGTAAGATTTATTTGAGAAACTCAACAAACTTAATATATCTCTCCAAGGGGAGAGCAAGAATATTTTTACAGTGAAAGATAAAATTCAGGCTTTCATGAAAAAATTAAACATTTAGAAGAATAAAGTATAAAATGACTCATTTGAAATATTTTCATAGACAGAGGATTACACTGTTGATAATATGCTTGGTTTTGACTTGACTAAGCAGATAATAATTGATCATTTGGTATGCTTGGAAAACAATTTTCAGAAATATTTTTCACCAGAACTAAACAATAATCAATTAGATTGGATTCGTAACCCTTTTATCATGGATATGGGAAATGTGAAGCATCTCTCGTTGAAAGCCGAAGAAGAATTTGCAGAACTTTCATGAGATTCAGACCTCAATCTTGAATTTTCAAGGGAAAACTTGAACACTTTTTTGCATGGTGGCAATAGATTATCGTCAGCTCCTTATTGATTGTGAGGTTTTATAGACTATCTTCAGCTCCTTATTGATTGTGGGGTTTTATAGACTATCTTCAGCTCCTTATTGATTGTGAGGTTTTATAGACTATCTTCAGCTCCTTATTGAATGTGGGGTTTTATAGACTATCTTCAGCTCCTTATTGACTGTGAGGTTGTCTGGAATATCTTCAGCTCCTTATTGACTGTGAGGTTGTCTGGAATATCTTCAGCTCCTTATTGACTGTGAGGTTGTCTGGAATATCTTCAGCTTCTTATTGATTGTGAGGTATTACGCGAGTGTCGTCATTTCTTCTTCCAACAGGGTTGTTTACGAAGGTTTTTTCTTCAAGAACGTTCGAATAACGTGATGCAATCTTCCCTCGTCTCTCCCCCTTTCTCCTTCTTGCTTGGGTGGTCATTAGAGAGAGACAGAAGGATGTTGCACCACGTAGACAGTTGGTGGGAGATAATTAAATACATATAGAATATTATCATATTAGATCGTATCTGATTACCTCTTAATTAGTCAAAAGGGATGTTATAAAAAATACACTCGTTACAAGGTGTCCTGACCAACTGTCTGAAACGTAATGTTTATCTATGGCCATAATATATATTTGTTGCAATCATCTTTAACTTTCCATTGATTTAAAAAACCCAAATCTTTCTTTAGGCATGGATTTGTTTAGATCTTGATTCTTTTCTAGTATCCCTTGTACGTAACAGTCCTAACAATAATAATAATAATAATAGCACCACGTCTTTCTACCCGTTAGGTTTATATGCTTAAGTACTAATTACTCTAATGGATTAGGAATTGGAAGGTTGAATTTAGAGGAAGTGAACCCACATTTGTGTGGAGGGAAAGTGGAAAACCATTCAGGGAAAACCACCCCCAGTCCACCCGACCGAGATTCGAACCTCGATCTCCCCGTCCTCAGCAGTCTGGCTCAACAACAACCAGCTCGTTAGCCAACCACGCCACCGAGGCGGGTCAGTCCTAACAGTTCCAAGTACTAGCTGAACGTAACAAGGTTAAGTATCAGCTGTACCTAACAGTTCCAAGTACTAGCTGAACGTAACAAGGTTAAGTATCAGATGTACCTAACAGTTCCAAGTACTAGCTGAACGTAACAAGGTTAAGTATCAGATGTACCTAACAGTTACAAGTATCAGCTGTACCTAACAGTTACAATTATCAGCTGAACGTAACAAAATTAAGTATCAGCTGTACCTAACAGTTACAAGTATCAGATGTACCTAACAGTTACAAGTACTAGCTGAACGTAACAAGGTTAAGTATCAGATGTACCTAACAGTTCCAAGTACTAGCTGAACGTAACAAGGTTAAGTATCAGCTGTACCTAACAGTTCCAAGTACTAGCTGAACGTAACAAGGTTAAGTATCAGATGTACCTAACAGTTCCAAGTACTAGCTGAACGTAACAAGGTTAAGTATCAGATGTACCTAACAGTTCCAAGTACTAGCTGAACGTAACAAGGTTAAGTATCAGATGTACCTAACAGTTACAAGTATCAGCTGTACCTAACAGTTACAATTATCAGCTGAACGTAACAAAATTAAGTATCAGCTGTACCTAACAGTTACAAGTATCAGATGTACCTAACAGTTACAAGTATCAGCTGTACCTAACAGTTACAATTATCAGCTGAACGTAACAAAATTAAGTATCAGCTGTACCTAACAGTTACAAGTATCAGATGTACCTAACAGTTACAAGTATCAGCTATACCTAACAGTTACAATTATCAGCTGAACGTAACAAGGTTAAGTATCAGCTGTACCTAACAGTTTCAAGTACTAGCTGAACGTAACAAGGTTAAGTATCAGCTGTACCTAACAGTTCCAAGTACTAGCTGAACGTAACAAGGTTAAGTATCAGATGTACCTAACAGTTCCAAGTACTATCTGAACGTAACAAGGTTAAGTATCAGCTGTACCTAACAGTTCCAAGTACTAGCTGAACGTAACAAGGTTGAGTATCAGCTGTACTCAACAGTTCCAAGTATTAGCTGAACGTAACAAGTCTAAGTATCAGTTGTACTTAACATGTTGTTGGATCTCCATCTAATAAAAGTCTGCTAAGTTTGTGAATAGGATATTTAAACCCTAAAATAACTATCTCACTATATTTTAAGTTGTTTTAATTTAAATACCCCTTGAACCCACTCTTTTGTATTCACTTAAATTAGGTTTTTTACAGCTTATTTCCAAACTATAGATGTCTGTGATGTTAGGCCTGTGTGTGGAATTAATCTCAAATAAAAAAATAGAAAGATAGATATTTAGATAAATATTTTATCACCAGGTAAATAAGTGTAAACATTTCTTGAAGTAAAATCTTTTGACAACAGTTTTACAAATATTATTTTAAAATATTCAAACAATGTAGTGAAGTCACTTAAAAGTAGGATGTTGCGAGTAAATGTTTGAAGGAGTAAATGAAAATGATGAGTTTTCATACTTGCCCATACGTAGATGGACGGACACTAAACTAAATAAAATTACACATTTCTTGCGGCCAAGAAGCAACTCTTTAACTAACTCGTGTTCGTGTAAATAACACATTTTGTTGCTTTCAAATATTATTATTTTATTACAAAATGAATGCGGGTACTAATATTGATAAAATAACTTTTCCAGAGTTATTATAATTGGTGATGAGAGCACAAAATAAGCTGAGATAATGACCAAGCTCGAACCAATTGACAATTCCAGCTTGTTGCCAGGTAACGACCAATATCCAATATATTAATTGGTGTTGTTTGAGAGAGCAAGAGCCAAACAACGCCCACCTTGTTTGAACTTGAGTAACGTGAATGGCCGTGAAGTCTATTTTAGCGAGCATGCCCACCCTCCGTGCTGAGGCCCCACCTGAGAGACGGTAACGTCTCATTGCGTCCTTGGCGTCGACCGGGGCCAGCACTTCCCTGGCCTTGGGCCCGGAGTTTCACCTTTAGCAACTGGTTCAGTGTACTTGTACTCACGGGAGTGAGGAGAAACAACGAGGGTTATATGAAGTTACTCTTACAAGAGACTGAGGAGAAACAACGAGGGTTAAATGAAGTTACTCTTACAAGAGACTGAAGAGAAACAACGAGGGTTATATGAAGTTACTCTTACAGGGGACTGAAGAGAATCAACGAGGGTTATATGAAGTTACTCTTACAGGGGACTGAGGAGGAACAACGAGGACATGCGGAAGTTTGAAAGGTCGTTGCTTCTAGAACAGTATTTCTCAATGTGTGGTCCGCAGTGGCCTATCAATTGGTCTCCAGAGAATTGCCAAATTGAAAAATAAGTTATATAAGTGGTGGGGTGCACCGTGTAGACTTTCTCTCTCTTTAATCTTAAAATAGAGAATTTTACTAAAAACTAGTAAAATTTGTGAGACAAAATAATATACATTGTTTCAGAAGCAATCTTTCAAAGTGCTCGAGGGAAATAATATACACATTGAGCAAAGAGCAACGAGCATAACAATCAATTTCATATTATATTTAAGAAATGTATGTAGAAAAACTTGTAAGGACAGTAAGTAATGAATGGGTGCTGAAGGAGTGTGGTTGGAAAGGAATCCAAGAGGTCAATTTGAAAGAAGGGTGCCACGTTGGTTTTAGCAAAATGAGAGGATGAGGATGAATCGAGTGACGAAACAAATATATGAAGGTAGAGTGTGTGGATCAAAATAAAGGGGTAGGCCATGTAAGACGTGGTTAAATGTTGTACACGAATGTGTTAAAAAGAGAAACATTAAACGTCTTAAGGATAAAAGAGCATGTATGACTCAGTTTGTGGATGTTGTTGAAGTAAAGGGAGTATGCAAGGATACAGAAGTGTGGAAAGTTAGTGATGATGGGTTAAGTAGGGAGTTGTATCAAGAACATGCCAACCTAACACCAAACGCAATAATATTTGAAAATACCTTAAATCTTTTTGATGGTCATTTAATAATAAAACATGTTTTTGACATGTTCTGTTGACTGTTCCCATAAACAGATGGTGTGAACTGTAATAACGTGATGATATCTAATGGATCGGACCCTGTGGTAGCAATCAGATGTATGAAATACCACACTTACAAGACAATAGTGAACATCGTGACATTCACGGCTAGCTCTCAAAATAATTCGTAGCAATCCTAATTTGTTATCTTTCATTAGATAGTTTTTAGCACCGCGTCTTACTACTACCTGTTTGGGTCGTACGCCTATGTACTAATTACACTAATTTGTTAGGAATTAGGAAGGTTGAATATAAAGGAAGTATACCAGCATTTGCGAGGAGCGATAGCGGAAAACCATTAAGGAAAAAACACCCTCAGTACACCCAGTCTGGGATCAAACCCTGATCTCCCTGTCTTCAACGGTCAAGTCTATTTCGAAGGTAGCAACTTAGACCATGCGGCCACCGAAGCAGGTCATTAGATAGTATCTTGACAAACAGGCCGAGTTCTTGTGTCTGTGTTTGTCCAAGAAATAACTAAGATGATTCACTAACAGGCGGTTTATTCACATTCAAACAAGCGACATTTCTTCGCCAAGAACTCCTGAAGAACGTTGTTTTAAGATATGATGGTGTAGATAGCAAGAAACTAAGTTGTGTTACCAAATATTACTTTCTTTTGGTGAATTCAATGAGCAAGAAAATATATTTCAGCCTAAAAGGGATAAACAAACGGGAGAATGGAGAAAGCTACTTAACGAAGACCTTCATGGCTTGTTTGCGTGAATTCCCGAACATATGAAGGATAATCCAGGCACGCAGGCTGAGGTGAGGTGGTCGTGTGGTGCGTGCGGGTGATCGCAGGCGTCAACACAACTTTTTAGTTGGGAAACCTGAACAAAGAAGACATCAAGGGAAGTTGATGTGAAAATGTAGGTCTATTTAAAGGAGTTTGGGTGCCAAGTTAGGGATTGAAGGGTGAGCTTATGTTCTGGCGGCCATGAACTTTGAGTTCCTTAAAGACAGTGAGTTAGTTAGAATTCAATGAGCGGTTTAAATATAAACACACTCTTTCCACTTTGTTTATAAATATATGTTATCATTTAAAAGGTTTAAAATGACGTGCTGACTCTAGAAAATAAGGGATGAGCTACTTTATTTATTTACGAACCTTTTCATATACATTGTTTACGTCATAATATACAATAACTGTTTGCCACCAATTTAGTAGACAATTGAAGAAATAAAATACAGCGTTTAAGAAAATTATGTCTTATCTGAAGTTTGAACTGGGTTCCTCAAATCTTCAGATCATGAAGGATATTAGAAATTTGAGGATCCGAACATATTTCATATTCTGAATTTGAAAAATGAAATTCTCAAATTTTGAATTGTAATTTGTTTTTTAATGTTATTGATCGGTTTAACCCAACATCATTATACATTATAGAACAAACTCAATAACCCACAAACCCGGATAGTGACGTCAGTATAGTCTTGCCCGATCTAAAACAATGAGGAGGTCGGGGTTCGAATACAGGTTGGGTGTATTGAGGTGATTTTTAACTAAACAGGTTCTTCCTCTCTCCCATCGCAAATGAGTGAATACCTAAAACTATTTCCTTCGTTACGCTCTTATTTATGCATGTATCTCCTCTACTCATAGTTATTATTAATTGACTTTCAAAATTTTACTATATTTGGATATTATTTTCCTATTTTCAAAATGATCACATACCTAATTTTAACATTTTTGTTAACAAGGCACGAATTTCTAGTTAAAATTCACCCTCTTTTTCTTCTACTTTGTAAGTCTATCCATTGTGGACCCCGTCTACCCTGAAAGTTAGCAGTCTGGGTTGGATTCCCTCGGCGCGACTCACGTCTCGCGTCTGCGACCGCAGTCGTGGGGTGGTGAGTTGCAGTCATGGGGTGGTGAGTTGCAGTCGTGGAGTGGTGAATCGCAGTCGTGGGGTGGTGAGTCGCAGTCGTGGAGTGGTGAATCGCAGTCGTGGGGTGGTGAGTCGCAGTCGTGGAGTGGTGAATCGCAGTCATGGGGTGGTGAGTTGCAGTCGTGGGGTGGTGAGTCGCAGTCGTGGGGTGGTGAGTCGCAGTCGTGGGGTGGTGAGTCGCAGTCGTGGAGTGGTGAATCGCAGTCGTGGAGTGGTGAGTCGCAGTCGTGGAGTGGTGAATCGCAGTCGTGGGGTGGTGAGTCGCAGTCGTGGAGTGGTGAATCGCAGTCGTGGGGTGGTGAGTCGCAGTCGTGGAGTGGTGATCGCAGTCGGGTGGAGTCGCAGTCGTGGAGTGGTGAGTCGCAGTCGTGGAGTGGTGAGTCGCAGTCGTGGGTGGTGAGTAGCAGTCGTGGATGTGAGTCGCAGTCGTGGTGGTGAGTGCAGTCGTGAGTGGTGAGTCGCAGTCGTGGAGTGGTGAGTCGCAGTCGTGGAGTGGTGAGTCGCAGTCGTGGGGTGAGTCGCAGTCGTGGGTGGTGAGTCGCAGTCGTGGGTGGTGATCGCAGTCGTGGAGTGGTGAGTCGCAGTCGTGGAGTGGTGAGTCGCAGTCGTGGGGTGGTGAGTCGCAGTCGTGGGTGGTGATCGCAGTCGTGGGGTGGTGAGTCGCAGTCGTGGAGTGGTGAGTCGCAGTCGTGGAGTGGTGAGTCGCAGTCGTGGGTGGTGAGTCGCAGTCGTGGGGTGGTGATCGCAGTCGTGGGTGGTGAGTCGCAGTCGTGGGTGGTGAGTCGCAGTCGTGGAGTGGTGAATCGCAGTCGTGGGTGGTGAGTCGCAGTCGTGGGTGGTGAGTCGCAGTCGTGGGTGGTGAGTCGCAGTCGTGGGGTGGTGAGTCGCAGTCGTGGGGTGGTGAGTCGCAGTCGTGGGTGGTGAGTCGCAGTCGTGGGGTGGTGAGTCGCAGTCGTGGGTGGTGAGTCGCAGTCATGGGGGTGATCGCAGTCGTGGTGGTGAGTCGAGACGTGGGTTTTGATCCAGTCGGGTGGAGTCGCAGTCGTGGAGTGGTGAGTCACAGTCGTGGGTAATTTATGTGCATACAGAACGTTATCAGAGTTCTTCATTACGTTTTATTTAATGTTCGTGTTATTTTGTTAGTTTGGAATAGTGTGGATAAAATTACAAACTTGATCGACCAACTATTCCTGAGCTCTCTTTCCGTGTGTTGTACTTCACATGTTGGTCCCGGTACACTGGCGAAGATATGTCAAAAATTGAGGGGTGCTTTTCCACCCCTACCATTAAATTTTCGTCCTCGTCCATTTTCAAAACCAACCCCATCAAACACAAAACTAAATACAAATCTACTAAAGCACGCGCTTGCTCGGTGGTGCTTCAGGAGCAGTGTGGACGCAGTCGCAATGTAGAGACGCTGGCCGCCAGTCGCAGTCGCCACGAAGGAACTGGTCACATTACAAACTAAGGAAACCAGATTACACCACGACTATCTTATGAGTTAATCCAAGGTAAGCTTGCTACCTCACAGGGTGGACAAAGAGTACATTATTGACCTTAAAACATAAACTAGTCCACAGTTTTTTTAAACCTTAAAACTGTGTACGTACCGTAAACAAATCAAAGTAGAACTAAACAAAATGGCCGTTGTTAATTGCAAGGGTCATGCAGGTAGACCTACAAATGATGATTAAAATCCTTGTCACTGTATCAATAATATTACATTGACACTTCAACTCCATACTAACTGACAATACAGGGGTGTTTAACATGCCGGACTCCTAAACAGACAACAAGAATTCGATCACTGACTGGGGCATTGAACATATTTTTGCTTAAAAAAATGTATTTACTCCTTTTTTCCAGGTGATTGCAAAAATTATAGAACTATATTTCTAGAGGAACACCAACAACATTAGCCCTAACTACGTCAGAAAGTACCGTTTATAAACCGAGTTTGGTTGAAATATGTCAATTTCCAATTTAGAAATCTAGGTTTGGAAGTAATTATTTTTGGTTTTAATTTACTGTCTTTAATTTTCTTAATTTTGTACTTGTATATTAAATGTATTCTACACTTTAGCTAAGTCAGTAGCGTGTATTTCTACTGAGCTAAATGGTCCTGGGTTCGATTCCCGGCATAGTTGAAAATGTATAATTGGTGAAATGTGGGTTTACCCTTTCACAGTAATGAATTAACGGCTGGGGACTGGATGTTGTGTCTGTCCTAGGTTTAAGGCCCCTGGCCCTGTCGAGTGCAAGTCTAAAACCTATTTTGTGGGATGATGGGCGGAAGGGTTAAAGGCGTGGCTTCACAACCGACCAGAGTATCCTTCCGCGCCAACAAGAACAGTTGGATTACGGAAACCGTAGATGGCGCTAGCTACCAGACAGGTTTTGCGGAAAAATCATACGTTTGTAAATATCAGCTTTCTTGAAAATAAGTGAAATTTTTATAGTAATATTTTCAACACATCTTCTAAGATAATATATCAATGTTTATTAATTGGGAATTCTTTTAAAATCTAAATAAATGTAATCTGTCATTTTCAAACGCAAAATTGATTCAGGATTCCAAAAATATATAATTTGTACATAATAAAAAATTAGTAAAATACATAGACTAGAAATGTAGCTTAATTTCAAATACTCCACGCGCACTCGAAACGTCCTGTGATTGGTCTGACGTCACTCTTTGAGTAGCCTATGGCCAGCCGACAGGATAATACATGTATCTCGAATATTCCGCTTTCTTTGTTTTCGTGACTGTTTAGTTCCTTTCTTTTCCTAATATTTATAATTTATATGTTTGTTTATGATTTACTATTCATATCCAATTATAACCATCAGCTTGAACCGCAGGCCACACCGTCTTACATCTAAAACAAAAGAGCAACAATCGAATTAAGTTATAGTTTTTATAATTAGTTCTATTTAACACGGAAAATAGCTTACATAACGACTTTTTCTATAACGCAGGGACGAATAAGGTGAATGTTTTGAGCAAATGCACCCGCATTAGATTAACCTGAATAAAAGGGTGAATGGTTTGAGAGCGGATGTTGAAGGGAGGGGGATTCCGAGAATTTTATTAATATAAAACCAAATAAAATTGACAAGCTGAGATAGCACGACAGCAGTGTGTTCAGCCCACGATGCCGTGATATTCTTATATCCATAAGGCCGGGTTTCGAATCTCATCCAAGTGCATTGGGTGTGGTTTTACAAATTGTGATCAACACTTTAGCTTCCTCTAGCCTCCCTTCACGGCCGGTACATACATGACCGGTTCGCATTCGAATTCCGATCAGGGTGGGTTTTACAAAATGATTTTCCACTCTCCCTCTTCGCAAAAGTGGGTACACTTCTTCTTTATTCAACCTTCCTCAGTCCTAGCATATTAGCGTTATTATGACATTTTATGCGTATAAACTGAACAGTCAGTAAGACGTGGTGCTATAAAAACATACTCAACGATCTATTTTCACAGTCGTTGCACGTGTCAAGCGGTAGAGAGATGTGTTCAAAGCTAGACAAAACTAATTATGTTTGAAATTCTGAAAACAAGTCCCTTATTGGTTAATGCAACACACAAAATAAAATGCTAGTAATTAAATCCTCTGTTTCCAACACTTGTGCCAAATTATTTATGGTGGGAAAGCTTCAATCAACTTTAAAAAGTTGCAGGACATATCAAAGTCACATAAATACCTAGATGAGCCAGGGCCGGTCATGTGTGTCCCAACCGAAATTCGGGTGCATTTTCTGGCAACATTTTCTTCCTCGTCCCAAGCCAATATGATTAAATCGTGTGAACACGTAGGTCACTTTGTGCAAAACGAAAAAAACATTTTTATTAATTATCTAAAACTATTAATGTCAATGCACTTTGCTGATAAAAACTAGCTTAGGTAATAGACAGTAAATGACTCTTACAAGGTCGATGGTTTCTGTATGATTATTTTGGTCTGTTGAAAAATAAAGAGTGAGTGCTCTAAGAAAAAAATAGGGACATGCGGCAGTGGACCTAAAATTATAAGACCTAAAGTCACAGCTCCTAAACTAAATTTCTTAACTTCATAACACCTAACTTTATAAGACCTAATTTTATAAGACCTAACTTCATAGCACCTAATTTTATAACTCCTAATTTTACTAGACCTAAAAGCACTGGACCTAAAATTCATTTTTCATCGATTACTTTAAAATATCTTTAACTGTTCAAACAGGCAGTGGACCTAAAGGCATAAGACCTAATTTTATAAGACCTAATTTCACAAGACCTAACTTCACTGGACCTAATTTTATAAGACCTAACCCCACAAGACCTAATCTCACAAGCCAACAAGCACAAGACCTAACCTCACAAGACCTAAATTCATAAGACCTAAATTTATATGGCATGCCGGCATAAGTCCTAAAACTACATTCTTTTTAACACAATGATAGGAACACAGACAAAGGCGTCAGTTTTGTCTTGTCTAATTTTCTGAGGAATGGGAGGTCGTAGTTTAAATCCTGCTGTGGTGTATTTCTCTCGTCATATAAAACATACCATTATCGAAAAAGTGGTTTTAATAAACACGGCCAAAACGCTTTGAATGTGGAATAATGTCAAGCTCATCTAATCTAGTTTTCCACTGACAAGGAAGTTGGGATTAGAATCTTGGCCGAGCATACGGAGGTATTTTTCTAGAGGATTCCTCACTCTCTTTTCAAGCAAATGTGGGAACATTTCCCCTAAATTATTCCTTCCTTGGTCACTTTAAAATAGTGAAATTAAATGCGGATAGTCCGAACGAGAAGTAAGATGAAAATCTCTGATAGGCAGGATTGCCTCAATGTTAATAATCTTGACTGACGTGGACAGCTTTTATTTAGGAAGTATTTGTCAATCCTTTACAGGTATGCTAGAAGTGTTTTTCCACTTATTTGTTTACTCATTCTCTCTTCACGTATTTCACCGCATTTAAAATAAAATAATATTAAAAATGTATTGTGGAGACATAATTATTATTAACTAAAATAAAATGTAATCGTGGCCCAAATTTTTGTCACCCGTATCATGTATTTACTAGCACGCTCAGGCTATCCACATTTTTTCACAATGGTTTAAGAAAGAGAAATGTACAATTTAGAGGATATGTACTCTCATTTGCGTGGAGGAAAACTCAGAAACCATTTATTAAAACTCACCCTTACTTGACTGGAATTTGAACTGGGTCTCGCCATCATTCAGTCTATTCTCTGAATCATTCGATCACCGATGTAGACTAAAGTGCAGTTATTGAGGGAACAAACCAAATCTCATTATTGGATGCTTGTATTTTATCAGCTTAATCAAATGGCATATGGCATTAGAAAACTTCACTTATTTGTTGAGTTAATTAATGAGTAATTCTTATTAAAACACATATTATATACTATTATATTTTAACCGATGAAAGTCGAAAGTCTTTAGAGCCGCAACAATCACATAAATAGGTAGCCTATATAAATACTATTTATAAAATGTGAGTTTATTCTATTGAAATTCAAAGTATGTTAACATTAGGGCCTAATATATTAATTACCCTAATTAATCACTTAGAAAAATTCAAAATGGCCTCCAAAATACCTTACAACTTTATGTGGAAATCAGAGCTGGCCGCCACCAAAATCAAAGATGGCCACTCCTATACCTTATAAGCATAGTTGGAGTCCATTGATCTCTATATTATAACTGGATGGACATCTGCGGCTAAAATTTTTGAGCTGTCATTTGTACAACATTGCTTAAGAGAGAAGGAAACATTAGAGTATCTCTTTCTCTCTTATACACATACAAGGCAATGTGGCATTTCAACATCATTCGCTAACTTTATTGAATTTAGGAGATATATCAATGTATGATTAGTTAAACGAAATAAATGGGTTAGTAAAAGGTTTGAAGGGCATAACTAATTTCAACACTCATGACTTGTTTCTTTAAATAAGTTGATTTAGGCTAAAATAGTAATATTTCCTACACGCCTATACGCTAAATGATCGTTTGAACGTAAGACTTATACACAAAAGTTTGTCGTTCGAACAAAATTAGCCTGGTTTTTAGCAACCACATTTCATTATAGTTATCTAACATTAAATATAATATGGCTTTTGAAAGCAAAAGGCAATACACGCTAAGAGCCAACTTAATAATATTATAATATAGTAATATTTCGTATAAACCTCTAGCCTAAATGATAATTTGAATACAAAACTACTACACAAAGTTTGTCATTTAAACGAACGTATGTAAGTTTGAAGCTACCTTTTTTCATTTTAGATATTGAACTCTAAACATAATATTGTTTCTGAAACCAATATATTAGCTAATAACCAATTTTAAACATACTGTAATCTTGGCAGAATGTAAACCACATTGGCTTTAGCTACTTATTTTAATATATCAAAGATTTTATTCTTATTTGTACAATGTCACATTTAAAATTGAATAATTGTATACCCTCTAATGTAAATGTGTCTTCAGTCAAGTAGGGTAAAAACAAACTCTTATTCACGAGAGACACGTTTTGCTCAAGAACATTAAAAGAAACCGTTAAATTTGTCCTCTAGCTAGCAAGCAGACGACAAACTTGGTGTCACGATTTGGTCCGTTGCAAGGGGTGTGTTAGAGAGAAATACGCCATGGATTATTATTATGATTACTATTATTAGCCATCTTAATTTTGTTTTACATGTCTTTCTTTACAATTTTATAAAGGAGCTACAACTTAGCTTTGTTCGAGAATATTCAGTTCATCTTGACGAATATGGAGCATACAGTTTTTCTAAGCACCGCAGGATTGTTTACGATAACTGCATTATTGATAAGGTCGTAATATATCAATGACAATGTGGGTAATAAACCTATTTATATAAAAAAATAATGCTGCATTATATTACCCAGCCAAAATAGTGACACTTTTGAATCACTAAGGTAGAAATGAAGAAGGTATAATGTAGAGTAATTATCACTGTATTTGCATGGAGGTGGAGTGGGAAACCATAAAGGAAAATACACCTCAGTACACATAGGGCATATGCCAGAACGAGCTGGGTTTTAAAAAGTAAACACTCAACTCCAATAAATGACTTATGGACTAGGGATAGAGTGAAAACCTCACTTCCTAGAAATGAATAGTGTGAAGCCACGCTTACACGAGGCCAGTTGATAGCAGGTTAGACGCGTCAATTTTCGAATTTGCCTGACAAATGCCTCGTGTATACGCGGCTAAAGTAAAGAATGAGTAAGGAAAATTTTGCTCGGGACTGCACTTCTGTTTAATTTGTCCTATCTAAGCCTTTTCTTGGTAATGAGTATTCACCCACAATTCTCACTTATTCATTTTCGTTCTTGTATACCGCCTATAGCCAGGAATATCTCCTCAGCCTCTGACACTGAAAAACCATATCGAGACAAACTTTTTCGGAGGGATGGGGAAGGAGGAGGAGGAAAACTGCTAAGGAGTCAGTATAATCTGGCTTACCGGTGAAGAAGATTTGGATTCGAGTCCCGGCTGGAATCACCCACTTTACTGGAAACAATTTTTTATCCTTTTTCTAGGAATATGCTGGTATACTTCCGCTTGAATTACTTCCTGATACTTAAATAGGGAGATTCAGATACTTCTGGGGGAATTTTTTTATTAAAATGGTGGACATCGACGCCGCCCCCTCCCCTGGCGTTGCGAAGTCCCCACCCCACCTCTTCGCCCCTTATTAATTGCATTGATTAATTTACTACTTTAATTAATCGTTTTGAACAATTCAAAATAGCCACCAAAATACCTTAAAACTTTATGTGGAAATCCAAGATGGTCGCTAAAAATCCTTACAACTTTATATGAAAATCCAAAAGGACTGCCCTATACCTTATAACGTGATGTGAAAATTTTAGATGGCCGCCACCAAAATTAAAGCTCGCCACCCCTATAACTTATAAGTAGAGGGGGATACAGAACCCTAAAGCCCATCAACGCGACCTCATGATGACAAATTCCGTACGCCCAACAACGAATTTACATTCTTTCTCCAGGTGAATGCTGATGCACTTGACATATTCTGAATACCTCCTCTACACCACATCCTCAACACCCTAACCCCATAACGGTAAATTACCCACGTTTCCTCGTAAGGTTATGACATTTCTTCCCTTTGACTTACCTTTCTCTCCCTGACACACCCATTTTTGCTGCAAAATTCCCTTTTTGATACTATTAACATTATTTTTGACAGGTATTGCCCCCTGAGCCCAAGAGCCCACAATGGTAGTTACCCTTGACGCTCTGAGACCTCCTCCAAAATGACGTCCCGACGTCCCGACGCCCCCAAAACCCGGACCTCATAACGGTAATTTACCCTCAACGTCTGGACGCCCCACGAACACGACACCCGCGGCACTCCCAACAACTCGAACCCATAGCTGTAAATACCTGGCGCCCTGTTGCTCCTAGAAACTCGAGCCCATATAAATAACTTCTCATCCTGACCCCCTCTCTCCTAACCAGAGCAGGTATCGACAGCTGTCCACCCCCTTTCCTCTAACCCCTTGCTCCATACCCTACATTCTCTAACCTGCACGACAATTTAGAGATGGCGGCATGGGATTAAAAATAGAATTTTTTTTTATTAAAATATAATTAAAGTAATATTTAACCTTATAGTGTGATGCGGAAAATCACAATGGATCCCTACCCCACCCCCCTCCTTGTACTCAGCATATGCAGGTCCCGATTTGCACCCTCAAACCCAGGTTCTATAGCCCTCAAAGCAAGGTAGTTGGTTCTAAAATCTAGGAGGTGATTAATTATTTTAATGTTTATTAATGTTGTTTATTTGATGGTCACGATGGGCCTGAATATTTTTGATGATATGGAAGTTTTAATTTATTACACCTAGCCTTATAAGACCTAACGGCACAAGACCTAACGGCACAAGACCTAACGGCATAAGACCTAACGGCACAAGACCTAAATGCTACAAGAACTAAACCCCATAAGACCTAAATTTATAAGACCTAAATTTATAAGACCTAATTTTATAAGACCTAACTTCATAGCACCTAATTTTATAACTCCTAACTTTACTAGACCTAAAAGCACTGGACCTAAAATTCATTTTTCATCGATTACTTTAAAATATCTTTAACTGTTCAAACAGGCAGTGGACCTAAAGGCACAAGACCTAATTTTATAAGACCTAATTTCATAAGACCTAACTTCACTGGACCTAATTTTATAAGACCTAAAGTCATAGCTCCTAAATTTTAGGTCTTGTGAAATTAGGTCCACTGCATGTCATCCAAAAATAGGCCTCCTTCTTGCTTAATGATGGGCAATCACTATGTTACCTCTAACTTATAAATAATACAAACATTGTAGATCCTATTTTGTTTAGTATTTAATATATATATAAATTATTTATATATAATATTATAATTATATATATATAAATTATTTATTCACGTACCTAAAGACATTCGAAGAAGACAAGCCTGGATGCAGTAAAAAGAGATGTAAAATACATCAATCAATTCATTCCAAGCCTCACAAATTATATATAAAATATATATATAATATATTATATATATATATATTAAGAAAAGGACTATAAATATCTTCCTTTTGAATACTTACATTAAAATGATCTTCACAACAAAATATTTGTGAGGCTTGGAATGAACTGATGTTTTAACGATATTTAATCACTGTTAAAATGATAGAGGAGGTGTGTATATTAAAAGTATAAATTAATCTCATCTAACTGGCAGAAAAAGTCAGGGGAGGAAAGCTCTAAATAGCTTCCTAGGTCATCCAAATTTCATAAATGTCTAGGTGAGGAACACTTTAAATGGTGGCTTGTAATTTATAAAAAATCAAATTAAAAAAATTATATAAAGACTACTCATAGCTTCTAGGGTGAACCATTTTTCAAAAAAATTGTTGAATGAGGGCCACTCTAAATAGTTTATAAATATACAAACTATATGATTTTAAAAAAATTGGAGAGGATGATCACAGTTTAAAACATGCATAAGATCAAATATGAATGAGAAACTATCAGTTGGCTTTGAACAGAAATATAACATTGTAAGTAACTATGTTATTTATTATTATGAACCCCCAATGAAAATGATCTGGATCCGCCCCTGTACCTTGGGCAGTAGTAAATTGATAGAAGACAACATGTATTTTGAAACGGTAGTATATACTAGTTAACTAAACACTACACACCCTCGCCATCTAGTAACATCGCTACAAATCATAAGGAATGTTTCAGAAGATAACCCAAACACTTTAAATAAATGGCCTAAAAACTAATTTTACAAAAAGTTATTTAACCTAAATTCATTTGGCCTAAAGGCATTTGGTCTAAAAATTAACTTCACAAAAGTAATTTGGCCTAGAGTCATTCAGCTTAGAAGTAATTTGGCGTAAAGTCGTTTGGCCTACACTTTAGGCCAAATGACGGGTACCCATGGACGCGACTGAAGCCTGTGTCATCTTCCATGACCTCGAAAGTTTGTTCCCATGGTGATATATCGCTCCATCAGACAGCGATAAACATCTCTCATCAATGAGCCGCGACATTGTTATCTTCACTTGTTTGGGACGAGTGCTACCACCTGAAGGAACTGTCGACAAACTTTCCACTTGGAACTTTTTATTTTCATTAAATGTAATATCTAGTTTGGTGATCAGGTATCAATCAGGACCAGGTGGATCTTGAGCTAGTTCTATCAGTACAACCCACATCGGTGGCGTAGTTAGCTAACGCGCTAGTTTCGTGTTAAGCTAGACTGCGGAGGATAGGGAGATCGAAGTTCGAATCTCCCTCGGCCACAGACAAGGAAATAACAGATACACAGCCTTACGGGAGATTTGCTGCGCCCCTCGAGTCAGTTAGACCTTAAAATATCCAGTGATAGCAGCGCTTCCAAGTGAGAATTCTGTAAAACAACTCGCTTTCAAAGCGTTCCTCGTGAGAAAGACAAGCTGAGAGCTAAGAGCAGCCGTCTCTCCGAGTACAATAGTCCAGGTAGCGGTAATCCCTTACCCCACCTCAACCCCCTTTCATTGACCAAAACTTTTCAAACAATTGAGAGTGTTGGACTCAAATATACAATGCCAGTACTTCTACAGTTTAAACGTAAGTGACAAGAGTCCAATTCACTAGGCTGGATTGCAAATAACTGGGATATCAGTGTTCGAATCCCGATCGGGTGTACTGAGAGTGTTTTTCCTAAAATGCTTATAATTCTCCTTCAACGCAAATACGGGCACATTTCCCAAACATTTTGCCATCCTCATTTCTTCTCCACTGGAGTAAATACGCGGATAGCTGTAATGGGAAGTAAGACACGGCGCACAAAATATATCAGTAATTAAAATTAAATACTTATGTTGTAAAGGTTGCATTTATTTTTACATTTTGTTGTCAAATTAATACAAATAAAATATATAAGGGATATGCTATTTTATAAACTAAAAAAAGTTAAATGTATATAAAATACTATGAAAAGCGTTTCCTAAGTATATATTTGGTATCGGCAATACCCCCTTTATTAAACACTGGAATGATTATATTTATTTTACTATAATAGAACAATATTTTCTTACAATTAATAACTGCAGATTTTCTTAAAAAATAAATATTTATATCACAATAAAAGAGAGTTTAGTAAAGTGATTTAAATTGTTGACAATACAAAGTATATGAAAATAATACTCTTAACTATTCCCAAATATTGTTTTAATCACAGCTATAGTTATTAAATGTTTGGTATGAACATTATCTACTAAAGTACGGTAAAGAAAAAAGATTCTGATTATGTAGTTTGAATAGGTTTGAAACTAAAATTATCATCACTATCATCAAAAAATCAATACAATAATAATACAGAAATAAGTTTTAACAGAAATTTGATTCAAATATGTGTCAAACAAATTTGGGCATTGATATATTTCAAAATATTTTGGTCACTTTGATTTCGTAATGTACTAGATCAAGCTTTGAAGTATTTAGCTATAGCATTCTTGCTTTATTGGTGAACCTCCAGCTGTCATAATTTTGATAATTCCTTCGTGTACAATCCTAATCTAACCATGGCAATCACAAACCAGTTATGGCGATTAACAAATAAAAAAACTTAGAAATAAAATATTACCTAGTCTACAATCTGAGTGCACAAACGAGCGCAATTACAGGGCGGCCGTCGCACTCCATTGACAATGCTAACTTTACCTAAGCACGATCATAGAAACATGTTTGAAAAAAGAGCATCACATTTCACCAATGAGCAAAAATTAAATAATAGACTCTTTTACAGAAATATATGAAGCATCATTATTATCCAAGTTATGGCGCCTGAATTGGCTTATTTAATTGTTATGTCACTCCTAGATATGAGATAATAGCTATCCACTTTAAGATAGGCTTTAGTTTGAGTGTTGATTTACTTTTAGTACTTTAAACTTCTTTCCTCTGCCTTTACAAATTTAGTGTTCCAAATGTCTTACCACAATCCAATTTTTTATAAAAAGAGCCTTTTAGAAAGTAGATTTTTTTTGCTACCAACATTGATAACATTTTCTATTTTGTTATTTTTGCTAGCACCGTTCCTTAATATTCGTTCGAGTTATATGCTTATGTACTACTAATTACGCTATTGTTTTAGGGATGAGGGAGGTTTAATTAGTATAAAGTGTACCCGCATTTGGAACATATCGAGTTTTTATAGCTTAAGAAATTTTAGAGGCCCCTACCATTTCCCAGTAGTAAATTTTCGAATTCCAAACTTTCTAACTTTTATGGTTATGTAAGATGGTCCTTTTATCAAAATGGCAAATTTAAATTTTCTTTCATGCATAAAAGTATATTTTCTTTGTAAAGATGGCAATTTACTCTCATTTCCAAACCCCTCTGTCCCCCTCACCCTCCTTAGCTTCCACAATTCCAATTTGAAATTTTAAGACTGATTTGGTTATCTTATATGATATTTTACGTGGCTACCAAATGTTAACCTAACCACATTGTAGAGAATGTTATAGTTTGGTTGTATACATTTTAAGCGCTACCGTTTCTTGCGCTTCAATTTTGAAATTCCATTTGTTCAAGAGTGTAGGAAACGCGAGAAAATGCCAATTTTTTTGCAGTTGTTTTTATTAAAATATTTTTTGGCCAAATAAATAAACATAGCTCCATTAGATATATATAGTTTAATTTCCTTCACTTGGTGATATCAACAGTTGTTGAATATCTGTCATGTGCATAGCAGCATTAGATGATCAACTTTTTTAAATAATTAACGTGAACAATGTATCCCTGTCTAGTGACTCAAACCTGTTTTATTATTAAATTGCATGGCGACATTTCAAGCTTTTATATCTACAAAAACTGCATTTATATAGCTTTGTAAACATTTTGAGGACCATCCCTCCCTATTTTCCGAGTCTTCATTTTGAAATCTAATAATTCAGGCCTTGATACTGTTTGAGTTGGTCTTTAAATCCGCCTGACTTGTTTCAATCATCTAACACTTTGAGAAGAAGTTTAGTCTTTTAGTTTTAAAAATTTGATACCCCCTATACCACCATCCTCCTTAGAAATAACTAATATTTAAAATGTTTGTGGTTATTTGAAGTTATCCCTCTACATTCCTGACAAATTTAAATTTTCTACCTCCTATTTGTACACCCCTATCCCCTACCCCACCCCCTTCTTCCCTATTTCCTGTAGTTTCCTTTTGAAATGTAAAATGTTCAGACTTTACAGTTAATTTGGATGGTCCCTATCTCTACTTGATGAATTCCAGTTTTACACCACACATACAAGTAGTTTATTCACTGGTTTTGACAATGTTAGCCCCCCCCCCTCTCCATTTCTATAACTCCCACTTCAAAATCCCAAATTTAAGACTTATTTGGTTATCTGAAGCCGTATCTCTACCAGCATGCAAAATTGAGACTTTCTACCATACTTATTTTTTTAAATATAAACGCCTCTTTTTTCCCTGGGCTTGTGGTACGTGAATTCTCAGGGTATTCACTGATATCACTACTCACTTTTCCAGTCAACAAAATATTTTCTAAATTTAAGTCTGTTTGATTCTTGATTGGTTGAACTTACTATTCAAACCACCTAATGCAATGTTACTTAATGTGTAGTCAGTATTACTGTCTATGATATGCTTCAGCAGACGTACTGTACTTACATATGCTTGAGCTAGACCAGAAAATCTCTTTGGTGTCTTCTGAGCTCTTGGAACAATAATTGGCTGTAGATAATAGCTGTCTACAGTTTCTTAGCAAAGTTTAAACAATTTTTAAAACGGTTCATCAATTCTCAAAGCCACGATGCTTTTTGAAACAACGTTAACTGATTTTACTAACCCAGAAATGGTTTTATTTCGAGCTTGAAGTCCTATGTTCTAAATTTCAGGATGAGCTTTTCCTTACCCAACTAAAAGCCCAGATATGTTATTCTACTCCCAAATTTATTAAATAAACAACCAGCTTGTGCACTCAAATCGTTGAGAGTTAACAATGTCGACTCATATTTGTAAATTTCTTGTATCTGAGATTTTCTGTAGATCCAACATGTTAGGTAAAGCTGCTTTATTTAAGATACGTTACTCACTGGTCCATCTCCAGCTTCTTCTTGTGTATGGACAAATTTTGTTTTTGCCCTCAGTGATAGGCTAAACTTAACACCAAGTTTATGGACCCATTGCGTTGAATTTTTACGGCACTTAATGGATCACAAGTATCTCATAATAAAGGCATAAAAGGTGGTTTATCTGTTACTAATGACTGCACACCCTTCTTGAAACCACTCATATTTACTGCGCCATCATAGGTTTGTCCATGTAAAAACCACAATGTTAATTGAAGGTGTGTCGTCACATCACACAGCATAGAAGAGATCGCTTTCTCCAGTAGTAGCCTACTCTTAGCTTCATACTAACCTAAAACTCTTTCTTGTGCTTCTAGGTATGCACCGATCCAACGAACACAATCACTTTCTTGTTCAAGTCCAGACACATCTCTTGTTCCGTCACAATAAAATAAAACATGTTTTTATTTGATCGCAACTAGTCTTCACTACTTAATTCCCAAATATTTGTAAAATTTCATTTCGTATTTCTTGTTGAGTCATTTTGCCACGTTCTCGTTGTAACCACTTGATTAGTTCATATGCAAGATGACGTATGGAACGAACTATATTTAGTGAACTATCACTTGCAATCTTCAGTTTAGCTGCTTGACACTAGACAAGGTTTCTTCTATTGGAAATTTAAGATGTCGGTAACTCAATACAGCTTGCATATAAGAAGAGGATTTTTCATGAATTTTAAAATTTTCATTCGCTTTTTTCCAGTTTTTGAAACTTTTTTCTGCAAATGCAGAATACATTTTGGGCGTTTAAGTTTTATTTGGGCTGACATACTTATATCGGCTACAATGACATAAAATTCCGTCAATGTCATTTAATATGTGGAGCCATTTAAAATTATTGAACCAATAAGTTAAAGACCTAAGACAATGCCCTTTCAAATATTGTACCGGAAACTTATTTGGGGGAACCCCTGGTCGGTGAGAGCATTTGTATCGCTATTGTCAATGTCGGGAAAAATAGAACGAACATTTTCATAAATGTCTTTACTGTCACTCACAATGCTGGTTCACAATCCAATGAACGCTTTATCGCGATTAAACATTTGTCCATCTTAAAATGGATTGTGCTCCACAACAAAATGAGTGTTACAATATCATTAGAATAAATACCACAGTCTGTTAAAATAGCATGACACCAAATCTTACTTAATGTGTATAACAGAACCACACTTCACAACATTTACTGACTTCTACAATAGCTCAACTAAATGCTGGCTGAAATAAACTATTCTGAGACAGTTCTCCCGAAAATAAACAGATTTAGTGAGAAACACACTGACTGGGCAACACAGTGTGGAAACTAATCACTAAAATATGGAGGGAACATACATTCCTTTTAGGAAAATGGGGGAGTTTGGGAGATAAAGGAACTATTTCCAAGACAAATATAAATTACAGGTGGTATTGTCTAATGGTTCTCGGAACATGGAAAGTAAAGTGTCAATTATAGTTAACTAAGAAGTCGAGATGAAAAATATGTTGTCCTACCATTTTTAATATTGAAATTGACTTCTTGATATCCTCACTTTCTCCCCCAAATGTAGTACTTTATTCGAAGTTTCCCATCTGTAGATATTATTGGGGGGTACGTATCCCCCCACCAGCGCCACCCGTTGTGCCAACAATGTAGTCCCGTGTGACACTTTAAACTAATTCATACGTATAGGATTTTTAGTCCGGAATATCGAGACTAAGTTTTAAGTTTAACTTTACCGTGTATTAAAAAAACTTAACCAAACCGTAACACGAGTTAAACCTATACGTGGTGAACCTCATCATTACATTTCGTAAGTGCTGCAGGATGAGGAATATAGAATGAGAGGAAGTGTACCTGCGTTAGCATCAAGAGAGAGTGGGAAACTATTTAGGGAAAAACCCATTCTTAGTAGGTCTACATCCACCCGGGATACGAACACCCAACCAGCAAATTAGATGATAAAAACTAACTCCTTTGCTCACTAGACCACCGCTGCTCGATTACTCAAGCCAAACATAGTTGTGCAGCCCAAAGGAGATATGTTCAGTTTGGTCAGCCCTGCGCTAGATGAGTGTTTGTTTGTTTGTTTAAGATTCAACAGTGTTGATTGATCTCGACACACAGAATTTGTCGTTAGTTTGGTAAAATGAGCGCGGCGTATAAATATGGAGCGCTCGCAAGTACAAAATTAATAAAAAAATTAAACACAGAATAGCCCCATAGCCCTATTTATTCTTTCGGGGAAAAGCGATATACTTAATATCATGTTATTGATAAATGAACCAATACAATTTATCAAATAAACACGAGGAGGACTGAGCTACTCAGTTAAAATAACACCATTTGTTCTTATTGTGTCATCGCTGAATGTTACTGATAAGACAGAGCTTAATAATAAAATGTCGGAAATGACAAGATGTAGGTTGTCTACTTGGTAATCACTAATAGTGTATTAATTCATCTAAATCCCTGAGTATCAATGATTGCAGCGAATGATACTATTGAAGAGGAATATCTTTGGCGAGTATAAGACAATGGTTGACCTAATTTCTGTGGTAATCCCCGAGTGTGTGGCATCAAACACTCCACTGCCAAACTTTCATCCTGACAAGATAACTCCACTTATGAATCTACTCCAAGTATATTGATAAAGTAACAACAATGTAGTCACAGATGTAAGAGCTGTGACATAACACATTACGTGACAACTTGAAGACCAACCTTGTAGATATAGCATGATTAGCTTGCTTACACGCTACCCGAAATTTCCCAAAGTTTTTAATAGGAAACTTAAAGATGGCTTTGTACCAAACTTCAAATAAATTAAAAAGGCATTCACTTTTCACAAATGTGCCGGGGAATGAACACTCCAAGTATCTTAAAGAGGCGTTTAGTTTTCAAAATATTTTTCAGGCGAATATCACTCTCAGGGGCTTTTAGAGGTATTTGATTTTTGAAAAATTTGCAGTTGAAAGACCACTTCAAATCGATTCTAGGAAATCTAATTTTATATAAAAAAAATCTGGTGAACTCTTCTTAAAATAGCTTTTAGAAGCATCAACATTTTAAAAGATTTGCTTAAGGAGGACTTCTCAGACAGATTCTAGGAATATCCTATTTTCTAACATAGGCTGTGGGAGAGAAGGGTAGAAAGACCACCCTGACACAACACAAGGTTCCACCATTACTGTATGAAGTAACAACCCTCACACAACACAAGGTTCCACCATTACTGTATGAAGTAACAACCCTCAACACAACACAAGGTTCCACCATTACTGTATGAAGTAACAACCCTCACACAACACAAGGTTCCACCATTACTGTATGAAGTAACAACCCTCACACAACACAAGGTTCCACCATTACCGTATGAAGTAACAACCCTCACACAACACAAGGTTCCACCATTACCGTATGAAGTAACAACCCTCACACAACACAAGGTTCCACCATTACTGTATGAAGTAACAACCCTCACACAACACAAGGTTCCACCATTACTGTATGAAGTAACAACCCTCACACAACACAAGGTTCCACCATTACTGTATGAAGTAACAACCCTCACACAACACAAGGTTCCACCATTACCGTATGAAGTAACAACCCTCACACAACACAAGGTTCCACCATTACTGTAAGAAGTAACAACCCTCACACAACACAAGGTTCCACCATTACTGTATGAAGTAACAACCCTCACACAACACAAGGTTCCACCATTACTGTATGAAGTAACAACCCTCACACAACACAAGGTTCCACCATTACCGTATGAAGTAACAACCCTCACACAACACAAGGTTCCACCATTACTGTATGAAGTAACAACCCTCACACAACACAAGGTTCCACCATTACTGTATGAAGTAACAACCCTCACACAACACAAGGTTCCACCATTACTGTATGAAGTAACAACCCTCACACAACACAAGGTTCCACCATTACCGTATGAAGTAACAACCCTCACACAACACAAGGTTCCACCATTACCGTATGAAGTAACAACCCTCACACAACACAAGGTTCCACCATTACCGTATGAAGTAACAACCCTCACACAACACAAGGTTCCACCATTACCGTATGAGGTAACAACCCTCACACAACACAAGGTTCCACCATTACTGTATGAAGTAACAACCCTCACACAACACAAGGTTCCACCATTACTGTATGAAGTAACAACCCTCACACAACACAAGGTTCCACCATTACTGTATGAAGTAGCAACCCTCACACAACACAAGGTTCCACCATTACTGTATGAAGTAACAACCCTCACACAACACAAGGTTCCACCATTACCGTATGAAGTAACAACCCTCACACAACAAGAGGTTCCACCAATACCGTATGAAGTAGCAACCCTGACACAACACAAGGTTCCACCATTACCGTATGAAGTAACAACCCTCACACAACACAAGGTTCCACCATTACTGTACGAAGTAACAACCCTCACACAACACAAGGTTCCACCATTACCGTATGAAGTAACAACCCTCACACAACAAGAGGTTCCACCATTACCGTATGAAGTAACAACCCTCACACAACACAAGGTTCCACCATTACCGTATGAAGTAACAACCCTCACACAACACAAGGTTCCACCATTACCGTATGAAGTAACAACCCTCACACAACACAAGGTTCCACCATTACCGTATGAAGTAACAACCCTCACACAACACAAGGTTCCACCATTACTGTATGAAGTAACAACCCTCACACAACACAAGGTTCCACCAATACTGTATGAAGTAACAACCCTCACACAACAAGAGGTTCCACCATTACCGTATGAAGTAACAACCCTCACACAACACAAGGTTCTACCATTACCGTATGAAGTAACAACCCTCACACAACACAAGGTTCCACCATTACCGTATGAAGTAACAACCCTCACACAACACAAGGTTCCACCATTACTGTATGAAGTAACAACCCTCACACAACACAAGGTTCCACCATTACTGTATGAAGTAACAACCCTCACACAACACAAGGTTCCACCATTACTGTATGAAGTAACAACCCTCACACAACACAAGGTTCCACCATTACCGTATGAAGTAACAACCCTCACACAACAAGAGGTTCCACATTACCGTATGAAGTAGCAACCCTGACACAACACAAGGTTCCACCATTACCGTATGAAGTAACAACCCTCACACAACACAAGGTTCCACCATTACCGTATGAAGTAACAGCCCTCACACAACACAAGGTTCCACCATTACCGTATGAAATAACAACCCTGACACAACACAAGGTTCCACCATTACTGTATGAAGTAACAACCCTCACACAACACAAGGTTCCACCATTACCGTATGAAGTAACAACCCTCACACAACACAAGGTTCCACCATTACCGTATGAAGTAACAACCCTCACACAACACAAGGTTCCACCATTACCGTATGAAATAACAACCCTCACACAACACAAGGTTCCACCATTACCGTATGAAGTAGCAACCCTCACACAACACAAGGTTCCACCATTACTGTATGAAGTAACAACCCTCACACAACACAAGGTTCCACCATTACCGTATGAAGTAACAACCCTCACACAACACAAGGTTCCACCATTACTGTATGAAGTAACAACCCTCACACAACACAAGGTTCCACCATTACCGTATTAAGTAACAACCCTCACACAACACAAGGTTCCACCATTACCGTATGAAGTAACAACCCTCACACAACACAAGGTTCCACCATTACTGTATGAAGTAACAACCCTCACACAACACAAGGTTCCACCATTACTGTATGAAGTAACAACCCTCACACAACACAAGGTTCCACCATTACCGTATGAAGTAACAACCCTCACACAACAAGAGGTTCCACCATTACCGTATGAAGTAACAACCCTCACACAACACAAGGTTCCACCATTACCGTATGAAGTAACAACCCTCACACAACACAAGGTTCCACCATTACCGTATGAAGTAGCAACCCTCACACAACACAAGGTTCCACCATTACCGTATGAAGTAACAACCCTCACACAACACAAGGTTCCACAATACTGTATGAAGTAACAACCCTCACACAACACAAGGTTCCACCATTACTGTATGAAGTAACAACCCTCACACAACACAAGGTTCCACCATTACCGTATGAAGTAACAACCCTCACACAACACAAGGTTCCACCATTACTGTATGAAGTAACAACCCTCACACAACACAAGGTTCCACCATTACTGTATGATGAGTAACAACCCTCACACAACACAAGGTTCCACCATTACTGTATGAAGTAACAACCCTCAACAACACAAGGTTCCACCATTACTGTATGAAGTAACAACCCTCACACAACACAAGGTTCCACCATTACCGTATGAAGTAACAACCCTCACACAACAAGAGGTTCCACCATTACCGTATGAAGTAGCAACCCTGACACAACACAAGATTCCACCATTACCGTATGAAGTAACAACCCTCACACAACACAAGGTTCCACCATTACCGTATGAAGTAACAACCCTCACACAACATAAGGTTCCACCATTACCGTATGAAGTAACAACCCTCACACAACACAAGGTTTCACCATTACTGTATGAAGTAACAACCCTCACACAACACAAGGTTCCACCATTACCGTATGAAGTAGCAACCCTCACACAACACAAGGTTCCACCATTACTGTATGAAGTAACAACCCTCACACAACACAAGGTTCCACCATTACCGTATGAAGTAACAACCCTCACACAACACAAGGTTCCACAATTACTGTATGAAGTAACAACCCTCACACAACACAAGGTTCCACCGTTACTGTTTGAAGTAACAATGTCCTTATTTCATAGGGTTTAATACAAAGTCTTAACATCTCATAAGCTTACTATTTTGGAACCCCCCCCTCCCCAAAATTACAATCTCACCATACGCCCATGTACACTTCA
Source organism: Timema podura (assembly GCA_033556935.1). Lineage (NCBI taxonomy): Eukaryota > Metazoa > Arthropoda > Insecta > Phasmatodea > Timematidae > Timema > Timema podura. Next base: position 1,401,170 of record JAVRXN010000012.1, read on the forward strand.
CTCTACAGACAGTAACAATGAGATCAGGGTTCAGATTCCGGTCGGGTGTATTGAGGTTTTTAACCCCAAAATGACTTCCTACTCCCCTCCACACAAACGCGGGTACATTACCTTTAAATTCTACTTTCCTCGTCGTATCCCATTTGTGTAAATATGCGAGTAAATTGAAAGGGTAGAGAGAGAGAGAGAGTCGCGGCACAAAGAGCAATAAGAGTGTTTCTGCCAACACTTTCATTACCCCTCAAGGTAGGCTTCCATCCTCTTTCCTGAGTAAGCTGTTGTTCCGAGAGCTGGCTCAGTCACGCAGCTGTGTGTGTGCTGGTTGTAATCCTAATCCCTATTTCCTAGAACAAGTATTTCCTTGAAGTTACAATATTGTCCTATAGCGCCACAGCGTCACATCTCGACATTCAACTGTTATTGTTCACGGGAACTTTTCTCGCATCGAAAGTTCCTAATCCGCCTCTTTATATTTGGCCACTTATGAAAGCTCTGTTTAGAGCGGCACAAGTGTGAAACTGTTGAGGATACAGCCGTTTGATGATTGCTTGGTAACTGGTGGCATTTTTCTCTAAGAGAAAATAAAGAAGTTTTTAGCAAAAATAAAAAAAGAAGTTAATAAAATATCCGCAAATATCTGGTGGGTACTGTGTCCCTTTGATAAGTGATGTAATTTGAATTAACTTGTGAAAGATATTAAAACTCTTCGTGAGGCTATTGAAGATAAAACGATTCTAGAAACTTTTCAAATGTCATAAAAGCGCAACGATAGCGTGAACAGAATTTAGCTTCGACTGTCACTGGGTAGTGTTCTAAATATGGCTGTGGTGGGTCGTGAGTAGACTTATCATCACCAGGTGATGTTCATTGATATCAGAGGTAGTGTTAGTTATATCACCAGCTAATGCTAGTTGATATTAGAGGTAATGTTAGTTGATATCAGAGGTAATGTTAGTTGATATCAGAGGTAGTGTTAGTTATATTAGAGGTAATGTTAGTTGATATCAGAGGTAATGTTAGTTGATATTAGAGGTAATATTAGTTGATATCAGAGGTAATGCTAGTTGATATCAGAGGTAATGTTAGTTGATATTAGAGGTAATGTTAGTTGATATCAGAGGTAATGTAAGTTGATATCAGAGGTAATGTTAGTTATATCAGAGGTAATGTAAGTTGATATCAGAGGTAATGTTAGTTGATATCAGAGGTAATGTTAGTTGATATCAGAGGCAATGTAAGTTGATATCAGAGGTAATGTTAGTTGATATAAGAGGTAATGTTAGTTAATATCACCAGGTAATGTTAGCTGATATAAGAGGTAATGCTAGTTGATATCAGAGGTAATGTTAGTTAATATCACCAGGTAATGTTTGTTAATATCAACAGGTAGTGTTTGTTGATATCACCAGGTAATGCTAGTTGATATCAGAGGTAATGTTTGTTAATATCACCAGGTAATGTTTGTTAATATCAACAGGTAATGTTTGTTGATATCACCAGGTAATGCTAGTTGATATCAGAGGTAATGTTTGTTAATATCACCAGGTAATGTTTGTTAATATCAACAGGTAATGTTTGTTAATATCAACAGGTAATGTTTGTTAATATCACCAGGTAATGTTTGTTAATATCACAGGTAATTTGTAATATAAGTAATGAGTGATATCACCAGGTAATGTTAGCTGATATAAGAGGTAATGCTAGTTGATATCAGAGGTAATGTTTGTTGATATCACCAGGTAATGCTAGTTGATATCAGAGGTAATGTTTGTTAATATCAAAGGTAATGCTAGTTAATATCGCCAGGTAATGTTAGCTGATATCAGAGGTAATGTTTGTTTGATGAAGTGTAATCAAAGCACGTGTGTAGGAGGCCCGTCCTTCCAACTAGTCCACCTCCAATCCAACAATGTGAAGGTCCAGTCATTGACTCGCCCAATAATCGGCCCCCTCGCAACTCAGTTGAATGAACGCGCAGGTATGCTTGCTTGTTACTGGGAGAGAGGGTCTCATTAGGATGCATCTAACAATGACGGCAGACACAACATCTTCAACATCAAGGGTATCGTTCTCATATACTAGTCAAACACTAGAGTTATCAGTTATACGGGTTAAACTTATACCTTCATTTTCTTACGAAGATACATTTGCAGCACCTTTTAGAAACATTCATATCGGCTGCAGAGCAAGAAATGCATACCAGATGTAAACAATGAAATAACTAATATACTATAAAGAAAATCAGTTCTAAATATATAATCGGTTCAATAATAATCAAACTACAGTTTTTAATGAGAGGACTCTCTAAGTGCTGACCTTTTTACACCCGGGTACTTTTTTGATCTCACTGTTTTAGTACATTATGTGTTCATTACGAAACACGTTAGTTTTTCAATCTAACAATTGAAGATAATGTTTTTGAAATGCTACACTGTGAACTAACCATCTTCCTTTGGCTGACCCTAGTGTCATTAGAACTGAAGATCTTGCTTCTAATAGCAAGCTTTATTTTAGATACAACGATAAGTTTGCTGAAGATAATATATCATCTTCAGTTACTTACAGACTGTGTTTACAATGGGGGGAAAGTGGTTTCTACACCCTCTTGGGTTGTACTCCCAGTTCCATTAATGCTCCTTTGACGTGAGATTGTGTCGCTCAGCTAGAAGATCAAAATTAAACAAAGAAGCTTCAAACCAGAACCCACGGCTTCACGATAAATAGTGTACAATCGCTTTCATCTATATTTAAATAATATGTTTGTTACATTTTGACTAGAATAAATTAAATGGCGTATGGGAAATTGAAAACTTACCTTATTCAAAGATGTGTTATGCCCTACTCGTTCCTGTGATTGGGGTGAAGGTTCTAGAAAACTAGATCCAGCCTTCCTTAAGGTCATTCAACCGTCAAAAGTTTATTGCACTAATTTAACAAGTGTATTATTTATTATAAGGTATTAATATTTATTCATTGATTTCAAATAATTACAGTAATAAGGAGTTAAACTGTCTATTTTATGCCTTTTGTGTACCAATGTTATGGTAAAGTAATTAATGTATGGGACTGAAATTTAGCATAACCATACATTCACGTGAGGTGTACAGTATATGACATATTCATAACATGTCACCTTCATATTATTATTACTAATGTTTTTAAATAATTGAACCACTATTTATAGCTTATAACCTAACACTTGCTAAAGCTGTGCAATAAAATGTTGGTGGTTGGATTACCTCAAACAAATTCAAGTCATTTGTTATCGTGGTGAAAGCGCAGAAAGAGGTCTGGGGGCAACCCCCCCCCGGAGAGTTATTGTGGTGAAGGGCAGAAGAGGTCTCTGGGAGGGGGCCAAACCCCCCCCCCCCAGGAGAGTCTATTGTGGTGAAAGGCGCAGAAAGAAAGTCTCTGGGAGGGGGCCAAACCCCCCCCCAGGAGAGTCTATTGTGGTGAAAGGCGCCGAAAGAAAGTCTCTGGGGAGGGGCCCAACCCCCCCCCCCCCAGGAGAGTCCACATCTATACACGAATAGGTATAGACTTTATTCGCTAAGGGTATAGCACTATTTTCTAGTAGAATGTTCATGGTGAAATATGAATGTTTGAACACTGATTTCCAAAACTGTTGATGGCCAAGCAGCACACATGTTCAAAACAAATACAATCTGGATATCAATGACCAGGGTCACAATTGTGCAAATAGCTACAGCAACACTGCAGCCTCACAATCTTGTCTTTAGAAACAATGGTTGTAGTTTTCAGTGAATATAGTTACAATTTTTAACGCCGAGAGAGTGAATTAAACTGAAGTATAGATACTTTTTATTATTTTATCTTTCAAAAAATGTATTTTATATTATTGTATGGTTGTCAGTGAAAGCTCTCTATCTACCTTAAAAGTATAATACAGTTAATTTATAGTGCTGTAGATTGAATTGAGTAAAACCAAATCAGATAAGGTATTAAGTTGGAGCATGTCTGGACAATATTCGAGGTTTGATTACATTTTTTAAATATTGGACAAGTACAAAAGACTTATTTTGTTAAGAGAGCTTAGCTCCGAGTTTCCTTGGAGGGAATCAAATTAAATGTAGTTTCACTGTAAGAGTTTCAATTAAAGAGTACCATGATGAGCATTTATTTTAAATTAGACCATGCCCACTGAAACCTAACAATTAAATAAATATTTCTGGTCAAAAGCCATTATAAGATGCTCTCCAGACAAAATCTTACCCTATTTCAAGCACTAATATAGTATTCCAAGTAATAATTTTTGTGCTTTCTCATATAATGAGCACTATTTATATTTCCTGTCACCCCCTCTTGCTTCTCATTCTGAGTTTACGCAAATGTGCATCATTGCAGTTCAATGATTCCTCCCCTAGGTCCAGAGTCAAGGAGACATTTTGTATTTTTTCATGTTTAATGCTAAATTAATACAAATCATGACTGTTCAAAATTCTGATTAATCCTAAATATCTTTTCGGCTAAAAAACAAACTGTATTGATATTAATTGAAAAGCTGCTATTAAAATCATGTCCTGCCAAATATGGTTCGTAGCACCACAGTTTTGGTGTTAAAAAGTACATCAGTCACCGGTGATTATACCTCAAACAAAAACATGTGATTGTTTTAACAAGCTGTGGTGTTATTTTTGGCTATGTCTGTAACAAACAAACATTTATTTCTTATACCTGATATCATGATGTCAATAAATGTGTTATGTCCATGATGTTGAGTGTGTCCAACATTTTACAATCCCAACAATGAAAAATTCAAACTTTGAATAAACAACTTTCTATCTACTATATTCATCTTTGCAATAGGGAAGAAGATAGTTTTGACTTTGAGAGAGGTTGGGAAAACAAATGGTAAGATGCCGGTGGAAAACCCATCCTGAGTGAGATTAAAATGTTGACAGAAATCCATCTCGTGCATGCATGATGCCTATATCCGTGTGATCACCAGTGCAGTGAAAGATATATAATTATTTTTATAAAATAAAGTTTTGATTTCCCACATTCAAAATAAAGTACACTTTAATTGTTGCACCAAGACTTAAACTAAGTAATTAGAAAATTCTATTTTTAAAGAGATCCAGATGAAAAGGAAACCAAAGCAAATATCAACAACTTTTCATTAAAATAATGTATGTTATGGGCATTCATACCATCTTTATCTTAGGGGCAAGGACATCAACCAAAATAGGTATCCCTCACTTGAAATTCTATTTATTCATGTCTAGGCTGTACAATGTCAGCTAAAACTGTATTCTTAATTTTTCTTGGCCAACTCTAAACATCAACACACACCTTTCATAGCAATACCCCATTTTATTCTTTAAAGGATTATCTTAAGTTTTTTCCAAACCCTATATCAATATTATTTTAGTTCCATGATAATATTTCGAGATAACATTGAATACAAAATTGTTGTTTGATTAAAAGAATTCAACTTATTTACTTCTACCATCTTATCTTAAATGTAAACATGCAACTTTGTTGGATTTACACTGAAATGGCCACCTCAACAGACACTATCTTTCTCGGAAGTCGCTTGGTACACAAAATGTGTTATGTAACAAAATGAGATAGGTTTTCAGAGGACACATCTCAGCCTTTTTCTCACTCAAAATATCATTGACATTATTTACAAAATGATACCTTAACTTTGTTGGTGGCACTCCTGCTAAGCATGACTTTTCCGAGACAGCCAAATATTTATCATTGGAAGGTAAAATCTGGACTTTGCATTTCAGTCCGGGATAAGGTGTTGTTTGTTCATAAATTAAATTAGTTTGTAAGTTGTGTTTTATAGTGGACACTAAACACTCAAAATTATTTTATTATATAAAATGAAAGGACACTTCTTTAACACTTTCACACATTGTTCTTCCCTTTACACAATCAAGATTGTTAAGAAGAGTTAGATAATTTTATTTTCTGCAGTCTGTCTACACTTGTTAAAAACAAATTTGCTAACTTTATGTAATCTCATCAGACATTCCATGTTCGGATCCTTACAGGCTCAATGGTCCTCGATATGCATGCGTTACTTATTCGTGGACATTCGATTCCATTATCTTGTATTGAGGAACCAAATAGGTACGTATCCAACCAACGTTTACGACACTGTTACACATGAAATGAACATAAATATTACATTTAGACTTTTTATATAGATTTAGATTCATTATGATAAGTAATTGAGACTAACATATTAAGAATAACTATTGCAATAATATAATTTTTACTGAACAATTTAGTGTGCCTGTCACACTTCCATCTCTTGTGTTTGACTATGACCACAGAGTATGAGTGATTCATTCACCTCTGTGCTGTTTGACTATGACCACAAGAGTATGAGTGATTCATTCACCTCCGTACTGTTTGACTATGACCACAAGAGTATGAGTGATTCATTCACCTCTGTGCTGTTTGACTATGACCACAAGAGTATGAGTGATTCATTCACCTCCGTACTGTTTGACTATGACCACAAGAGTATGAGTGATTCATTCACCTCTGTGCTGTTTGACTATGACCACAAGAGTATGCGTGATTCATTCACCTCTGTGCTGTTTGACTATGACCACAAGATTATGAGTGATTCATTCACCTCCGTACTGTTTGACTATGACCACAAGAGTATGAGTGATTCATTCACCTCTGTGCTGTTTGACTATGACCACAAGAGTATGAGTGATTCATTCACCTCCGTACTGTTTGACTATGACCACAAGAGTATGAGTGATTCATTCACCTCTGTGCTGTTTGACTGTTACAAAAGAAGCCGGAGTGCTTAATGCGTCTCTGTACAGATTGACTGCAAACAAGTGTCCTGCCTCACTTGCTTCAGAGGATTCGACTCCAGTTCCGCAGGTCTCCAAGAAGTCTACACCAATTTTAAGTCAGCCTGGACGATTCCTCTTCACCCAAAATAATTGTGTCAGTTAAGGCTACACTTTAACCTTAAGAAAGAAAATAGTCCAGCCTGGTGGACGAGTGTCTTTTAACAATAATCAGGAATTTATTCCAAAGTAATAAACAATCAACTAATCATACCCAGTTGATAATAAAAAAATAATAATTTAGTTAATGTGTTATGAAACTAATTTGCAAACAATTAAATATTTTAAACCTGATAAGGGATTTATATGTAATATTAATAATATTTAGCACCGCGTCGTAATACCCGTTCGGGTTATACGCTTAAGTACTAATTACGCTAATGGATTAGGAATTGGGAGGGTTGAATTTTTAGAGGAAGTGAACCTGCATTTGCATGGAGGGAGAGTGTAAAACCATTTAGGAACCCCCCCCCCCCAGTTCACCCGACCGAGATTCGAACCTCGATCTCCCCGTCCTCGGCGGTCGAGCTCAACACGACTAGCGCGTTAGCCAACTACGCCGCCGAGGTGGGTGATTTATATGTAAGGGAATAGAATTACTAGATTGAATGAGGTAATTATTTGATGATATTTAGAGCCTATAGAACTAATGAGAAATTGATTGGATACAATTTAATAATGATTTAAGTAATCTAGCTATAAATGATTCGATGAACAGATAAGAAATAAATGATATTTTGATAATAATCTCTAATTATAATTTAATTTGATTATTACTATGAGCAAAACAATGAATGATTGATCTAATAATAATAATATAATTTGCAAGGCATGTGGCACAACTTACTAATAAATATAAGAACAAATTGTGTAAATTAATAATTGTATATATCATTGAATATTAATTTGAAAAATTAAGTTGTAACAAATGCTCAACTAATCTGATTTTTGGTTTGTTTTATCATAATTTCATTTATCATGTTAAGATAGGTATTAGTGTAGGAAGATTGTTCTTTTAAATAGTTGAGACAGGATAATGTTCACATAATATAATTATGTACTTTACCATGATTTTAGTTACAAAATTTTATTTTTAAAACTTGAACTATAAAATGGGACAGGATAGTGTCCAACTAATGTGTAAAATATATTTGTGACAATTGTTTCTAGGAAAAATAATTGTAAAAATTTAAGAAATAGGTTTTGGGACAAAAATAACTATATTTTTTGTGTAAGGAAAAAGAAGCAATATTTGAATGCTCCTTATGAATGCATGGATGTGAAAGAAACCTGTTTTATTTGTTACAAAAAGTTAAGTCAACAGGAATTTTAAACATGAAAAGGGTGAAAACATTTGTAAATTTCAGATTATAAGTTCAATATATTCAAAATTATATTAAGTTAAATTTTAATATCGTCTTGGCAGTAGGTTTGCAAGGCACTTCAACTCTCCTTCGCTTTCCCAGACATAGTTATTCTGAATTAATGAAGAGCAAAGCGTGTTTTTGGGATAAAAACTAAAGAATGCTTCCAAAATTCTCTTTCTCTCCACTTTTGAAGTAGTTTCCTCCTGAAATGAAGCAAACCCAACAGAATAAACCTATTCCGTATGGGAGCCATGTCCATGCCCCTCAAGCACCAATAGCAAGCCCCACTGGCATCTGTGCCGACCACAGCACAGCACAGCTACACCTTTCTTTAGGGTTTTAAGAATTCCATTTATGTAAATTTCCAGTCAAGCCCATCTCCAGTAAATCTGTAAGATCATTTGCTTTGATTTAAAATCTCAAAATTCAGACTGTGCTTTCACACACATCCTACTGTTTTAGGTTTAAGTTTGTCCATTCCTTCTGTCAAGTGCACGGTTCCTGCCTGTCTCATCATGACTCATATCGTGCGATACTAGCGGCACAACAGCTTTGTTTAATTAATAATTATTTAGTAATAATACTATGTAAAATGTATTCCTATTTATAAAAAATATGTTTTTTGTACTTTGTACTCATTGTCACATACACAGCAGAAACATGGACAGTGAATGTAAGAGAGACAAGGAAAGTGGAGACCATGGGAATGAAGTTTGTGAGGAGCATGTTAGCTGTCTCGAGAAGAAACAAGATTAGGAATTAAGTTATCTGGGGAAGAGTTGGGATACAGGGCGTGCATGAGATAGTAGAGGAAGCAAGACTGAGATGGTATGGGCAAGTAATGAGGATGGAGGAGAGAAGATGCCAAAAAAAAGAAGAAAAAAAATGGAAAGGAAGTATGTAGGATAAAGTCCGCAAGGGAGGCTAAGAAAAAGAAGGAAGAAGCAGATAACAAAAAGTGTTCAAGTGAGAGGAGAAGAATGGAAGAAATTAAAGGAGTAAGAATGGTGGTTCAAGGATAGAGGAAGATGGAGGCATTTTACTAAACTGATCTGGTCACAGGCTGGAAATAGTTGTTGATGTTGATGATGATCTAAAAAAGTGATAAAAGTGGGCTCACAAATTTCAGGAAAATTTAACAATGGGCTACGTGAGCTCGCCACTGGCTATAAGGATGAAATTAGTGTGACAACTAACAACTTATGCAAGAGGAAATCATTTAAAATAAAATAATCATTTCTCAGGCATCAATATATTTACTGTCAACACAAAGGAACTGCAACCAAAACAAATATAATACTCATTCATTTTTCTTTCCATATAACAAGAAACATGTCCTCGAGATAAAATCAAGTTAAAATCCAGTCCCCATTGCTTTAATATTATTACATACGAGAATTAAACAATCTTTGAACTTGATGTGGTTACATTTATTAGTAATGAACACACTAACTGAAATTTAATTGGTTTAATCATCAGGGTTTTAAGAGACTCACAAGAGTAACAAATACATTTTAAATATTTATAATATGGTTCTAAATGTTTACTTCGTAGATCCAAACATATTTCAACTTTAATTTGAAATAAAAAAACTTTTACAAGTGAGGAAATTAATAAGAAATATGATAAACATGCCATGTTTTACACAAATTCTTACAAAAATGTAGTTTTAAAAAATAAATAAATACATAAAACTTTTTCAGGCATAACTGCAACGTTATCTGTCAGTAATGAAAAATCAATGATTCATCAAATGTTTAAGAGTTATCAATATAGAACTTATGTAATAAAGAACTACCATAATGCTTCTTAATGTTGGCAGCCATGAAGAAAATAGAATAATTATCAAACAAGTTAATACTATTACAAACTTTCATTGCCATGACAATATTATTGTTAATAAATATTAACGCAGGGAAAATAATTTTAAGAGCATCTATACAACAATTTATAAAAAAGTACAAACAGCATGACACAAACCATCACTGACTTTAGCAAGCTATTTATTGCTGTAAATAATAAGTACAAAATGCAAGATTTTTTGTATTCCATTTCAAGCTAAACCAATTATGTCACAAATAAAATTTACTTATAAATGTTGCATTTATTGTGTCATTAAAAATACAGCTCATTTAATGGAATATAAAATGGCCCTTAAGAAAAATCAAAATCTAGCCCAAATTATTGAAGCCGTGTATTTGTTTAGCCCAAAAACATTTCCTTGGCTACATGTAAGGAGTTTGCATCTTATGCTTATTCAATGAATTTTGAAAAAGTGGTGTAGTCCTATCTTTAAAAATTTAGAAATAAATTTAAGTATAGGTGATATTAATTATTAAGTGATTTAGATAACACTTTGAAAAATACAATTTTTCCAAATATCAATTTGTACAACAATTTGGTATGGAAGTTTCCTATGCTGGGAAAGATTTCGTGAGAAAAGTAAATGTAGTCTGAAATTTAACTCTTAATATATCTTTCAAACTAACTTTAGGTTTGAACAACTTTACATACCATATATCCCCACACATATAAACAACTATATAGGTGCTCATACATTCCTTGTCAACATGTATAGATTACACAAATATAATGATTTATTTTATTGCTTCAATGCAACCCTCTGGAATTTTCATTAGTATATGTAGGCTTAGGAGAAAACTATGTAAGTTAATTTATCAGTATAAGCATTTTTTGGTTTAGGACCCAAAATATATAATTGTGGAGACAATGATCATACTCATAGTAGAATTGGACTATTAATGTTTGGTAAAATTGTATAATACACAGAACACAAGCAACATTAGTCAGAAACTTTTGAAAACAACACCTATATTTATAATCAGTTTCACCTCGTCAATACAGCATAATGATACACAAAGTCATGATTCTTCTTATTTAATGCACTTTTAAAGGCACAAAATGGAAAAATAATAATATAAAAATACTAGAGTCATTAGTTTATTAAAGCTATTTATTTACAACTAGCAACAATTTAAACCCAAATGTATCTGGAAAATATCAAGTTGCAAGACTTTCAGACCAAGCGTTTAGCAATCGAGTCATCTATAAGGACGAGCGACTGAAAACAAATATTAAAGCTTTGCTACCATAACCGAGAATAGATAATTTAGTTCAATAATGAAGTGTTTTCATGCCTTCAATTTCAAACTGTAAGTATTTAAAATAGTCAATAATATGCCAAGCTACTGCAGCAACAAGTTAACTATTATTAATCATTGTGTTTAGTTGTACTTTAATGTCAATATTAAAATAAACAATTTATTTTGTAGAGATAAAATGTCACTAATGATCAAACACAAGAAGTGCAAGTAATATATTCCATCATGATGGCACAAAATGTAAAGAAATATACTTTAAAAGTGCAACACAAAATAATGGCTGGTATAAATTCACTAGCTTTATTATTTGAAACCAATTCTAAACACCAAAATCAACCAACTTGGTAAAATAATTAACATATTAAAGTTTTTAAGAGTTTTATTTCAACAAACATTCAATAATAAATTAATCCATGGGGACACAGCAAATTATATCCAAAGTGTAAAGTCTAATTACAAGCATCTGTTTCTAATAAGGTATGCTAGATTTTTGTAACTAAACTGGGAACACTAATGAGACATAACTGGCCACGTCCCATCAAATGTTCTCTTATACTGTTTTGTTTAATAATAACTACTGTTGTAGAAAAGAGGGAGGTGCAAAACTTTGTTGTTGTAATTGATAAACAAGTGATAACAATGGAAAGTAGTTTCACTGTTGAGTTTTAAGTTCATGCTTCCATTTACACAATTCTTCAAATATATATTCTCAATACTTTTAGTGACAGATACACATATTAGTTCTTAATTTTTTTCGTCATATTTTGAGTTTACTTTTTAAAGACTGTATAGAAATAGGGAAAGTAATGAAATGAAATGAAATGAATGGTTTTAAAAGAAAGAATATATTCTGAAATGAATGAAACAATGATATACCATGCATATAATATGTAAGGTTGACTGAACTTATGGGTCAGAACTTGACCAAGCCCATTAACACAATGAGATATACATTTACAGTAGAAGCTCATTTAACCGACATTCGCTTATCTGATATTCAGTCTTATCCGATGCCCCTAAATAAAAAAAAGCCGCTTGTTTGTTCCTGAGTGTACCGCAGCCATTCAGTTGCCCTGGCTGTACACTAGAGGTGCACACGTGTCGGTCTCTCACTTATCAGACATAAGCGGGCCGGCAGAAGGTCGGATAAGCAAAATGTCGGATAATAGGAAGGAATTAAGGAAAAGCTCATTAAAAGTCAAACTAAATTATAAATTTACAAATTACGGCATCTCGCCTTTCCTAACGATCGCTCAGTGCAGTTTGTTATTGTATGCAGATCGATTTACCTTGTGTTACTGTGCAGTGTTAACGTGTGTGTGTTAACATAAGTAACGTAGTTGTGTTGTGAAGCAGTTTTTACTGAAATTTACCCAAGTATGGTGATGAAAAGAAAGAAAGTTGTTGTATTAATGGAAGAAAAACTTGATGCAATCAAGAGACTGGACAAAGGAGAAACGATGCAGAAGGTAGCTGACTATGGTGTCAGACGGGTAACAGTATGAGACTGGAAAAGGAAAGGATTGGCAATAGAAAAATGGTGTTCCTCGAGAGTTATGGATGGTGAACTAAAAAGATAAAAACAATGAAAAAGTGTGACTATGAAAAAGTTAGCGAGGCTTTGTAAGTTTGGTTTACGCAGTTCAAAGACAAAGGTGTGCCTATTTCAGGGCCTATTTTACAGCAAAAGGCGTTGCATTTTCAAAATGAATTTAATGAAGGGGACACAAATTTTACAGCAAACGTTGGCTGGCTCGACAGATGGAAGAAACTTAATGGAATGTCAGGTAAGTGTTTGTGGTGAGAAACTGTCATCAAATTTTCAAGAAATGGAGGCATTCAAGAAAAAATTTCAAGACTTTATTGAAACTGAAAGCCTAACAAGTGATCAAATATTTAATTGTGACAAGTCAGGCCTTAATTACAAAATGTTACCTAGTAAGAGTCTTGCAGCCAGAACTGAAGCAGCAACCCCTGGATATATACCTCAGTTTTAGCTTATGTGGTGCTGACTGACAGTTCACAGCTGACTTCTGACAGTCAACATTTAGGTATAAACCTAAATTTTGACTGTCAGAAGTGACAACTGCTAAAGACATGTTTTTTGCAGATCATAAGGTTCGGCGTAGGGATACATAATTTCGACTGGTAGCTTTTCAAAGCCGTCAGAAGTCAGCTGTGAGCTGTCAGTCAGCACCACATAAGATAAAACTGAGGTATAAGTGTAGTAAAGAAAGACTGACAACTTTAGCATGTGGCAATGCTACAGAAAATCACAAAATGGATCTCACAATGATTGGGAAGTCCAAAAATCCAAACTCCTTTAAAACAATTTCAAAAAACGCTCTTCCTGTAAAATACTGCAATCAAAAAAGTGCGTGGATGAGCGGTGAAATTTTTAAAAGATTGTTTTTTTAAGGAATTCATTCATTTAAAGTAGAAATTTTTGAAAGAAAATAACTTCCCAGAAAAGCAGTTTTGTTGCAGATGTTGTTGATGCAGAGGAGCTTCAAGATGGGGACATTAAGGCTATGTTTCTACCATCTAATGTAACCGCCATATGCCAACCAATGGATCAGGGAGTTTTGGAAACGCTAAAAAGGAACTATCGCAGGAAGCTACTGTCAACAATGATAGAAGAAATTGAAAAATGGTAAGACATTATTGAAAAATTGAAAAGCATCAATATAAAGGATGTTGCTTATTGGGTTCCAAGGGCCTGGACTGACATTAGGACTCCAACAATTACCGAATCATGGAAGAAGCTGTTAGGCGAAGGTGAAGATGAAATTATGGAAACGCAAAGCACAAATGAAACCAAAGAAAGCATTCTACCCTTAGTCCAACGTATCCCTGGATGTGAGGATTCATCTTCTCAAGAAGTTGAAATATGGATGAACGAAGACGATCAGTATGAAATATCTGATGAACCTCTCAGAATCTTTTATAACAATGGAGTTAAGGCTCTATAGAGACTGCCATGAATTATGTTGAGCAACAACAAGAAGCTATGGGGATCGATATAATGATGCTGCAAAGATGGCGAGACTTGGCAGCAAAGAAACGGCAATTGTTGGGTAAAAAGACTAGAATCACAATTTTTTTAAATCATCACAGGACTGAACTTTTTATGGATTTAACTTCCAACAATGCTGTTACTTTAAGTTCATTTTATGCAATTCTGTATTATTTACAGTCAATTTTTAACATTAACTTCAATACAAATTTGGTGCTAAATTTATAAATAAATTACTGTATACCGTTACCGTGTATTGAATTTTTTTTCTATTTATTTGTTGTAAAAACATATGTTTAGGCTCTTAATTTGTAAAATTATAATGTAGTTTGACTTTTAATAAGCTTTTTCTTAATTCCTCCCTATTTTCATTTTCACTTATCCGATGTTCTGCCAGCCCGTTTATGTAGGATAAGCGAGACTCTACTGTACTTTTAAAATAAATAAATAATAATTTAAAATAAAAATCATATCCATATAAGTGTAATCTATCAAGACAGAACTTTTACTAGACAGTAAAATATTTTTTAAGTAGGCTAACAAGGTTTCAGGTAAATTTGTTTTCAAAAACAAACTCAATTGCTCAGAGAAATTATCATCAAAGTTTGAATTTAGAAACCAATATCAATAGTAAAAGGTTCACTCTCTCAACACCGTCAGTGTTTACCAC
Organism: Timema podura; assembly: GCA_033556935.1. Taxonomy (NCBI): domain Eukaryota; kingdom Metazoa; phylum Arthropoda; class Insecta; order Phasmatodea; family Timematidae; genus Timema; species Timema podura. Next base: position 1,416,196 of record JAVRXN010000012.1, read on the forward strand.
CATTTTGGGGCCGATATCAGCTCATTTAAATGGTCCCTGTTGGAGAAGGAAACAGAATCTCTCATGGGTTTGAGTTATAAGAGCAGAAGATAATTCAGAAAGTGTTCAGATATTTGGTGAGTGTCTCTAGTGATACAAAAAAGAGGCCAGAATTGTTACATTTGTGTCTGGATCATTATGGTATTGACTAATTGCCAGTTTAATAGCCTAAACAAACTTTTAACAAAGATATATATCTGGCTATCTTGCATACAGACTGCTAATGCACATCAAAGCCACCCAATAAAATAATCAAAATGTTTGAATCGTGTTTTTATCTCAACAAACCTCTTTTGAACTATAAGCTAAAAGTATACACCTCAATGCACATTATTTGGATTTATATTTCACAATATTAGCCCAAATGTACAATTTTTACGCATGTTTTGTGAAATCTGTCTGTATACGAGTAAACAATATTTATTTGAACAACAAATCCTCAAATTCACCGTTAATGTATCTATGATTAGATTAAATTTGATGTGACTTTGTAATTATTTTAGGTTACTCTTACATAAAACCAATATTTATATGTTCAAATACATAATTCTCTATTTAAATAAAATGGAAAACTAATGTTTTTCAAATGTCACATGTATGTAATACCCAACTAATAATGTTTTAACACTGTCAAAGTATAAAAAGTTTAATTTTATTAACAAGAGAACATATTGTCTCCACTTTTTGCTACATTTACCATTCATTTTAACTTTTTTGCATGTGTGACCAAAAAGTAGCTTAAAATCAGTACTTGTGATTTCTTTGTCATACAGTCAAATAGACTTTTAACCTACAAGTGCAGTATTTTGGCACTGTTAGATACACATTGAAACACTTGTCGGGCATAAATGTAATATTTACATATTTAATTCAGTCTACAAATTGAGTTGTGTGTCGATTGTACATTCAAAGTAACTAAACATTAAAATAATAATAAAAATTTTCCCTATCAAATTATACTTGTGTTGGAAGGAGGTTTTATGTTTGAAACAACTTAGGGAAAATAAATTACTATAAATGAGCATGTTATATTATATTCACATGATTAAGAATATAATGTTTAATGAATCAATATGTATATCTGTAATGTAATATGTAGCTAAGGGAATCCCCGTTATCCTATGGAAAAAAGAATGTAGCCATCAAAAGTTTCTAGAATTTAGTTACAGATATAAGTGATAAAAACACCAGACTTTTCAAATTAACTAGAGCTATATGTGAATTTTAAATAATAGATAGTTAAATTTGTATCATGTGAACCAAACATGGTTCTTTAAGATCACATTAGATCAAGAGTTACTTTTTGGTCACACTATTTTTAACAGTCCTACTGAACCTATCGTTATGGTTTGGTGGTAGTTTAGTAGATTAAACTGTCCACAAACCCCGATTACAATAAAATTCTTGGATAATTTTTCAAATAATAGCTTAGGTAGAGAAATGTGGTTGCAGGCCTAACAAAATCATCCAGTATAACACCCCAGGTATTCATTTAAAAGGACATAACACCATTTACTTTAGTGCGGTAGCCTTTTATAAAAAAAAAAAAAAATTGAACAGTAGCTTTCTGTATCTATAGAATTTATTAAAAAGAAACAATTCAAATTTTATTCTTATTTAATGTGGGCACTGCCAAGCAAATATTTTACTATACTGCTAGACTTTTGTTAATAATTTTGAAAGTTACTAAATTCTAATAAATTACAATCATTATTATTATTATTATTGCTAATAATTTACTCATATATAAATAAACCCTGCAAAAAAGGTTAAATTAATTAAAAAAACATTTATTTTTGTTGCATAGTGGTTTATCAAATGTTGATATAGCATAATATCATGAATTATTATCACCTGAGATAGCACTCCCATTAGGGGAGTCTGCAACACAGAAATGGGGATCCAAGTCCCCATTTTTTGCGATTTGTTCCACTACATGAACAGTGACTCGCAAGTCCTAACATTACAAACACACATGCAGCTGTGGTTGCAGTGCAGTGTTATGCTGCTCAGTCAGCAGTTACTGGTGCTGGATGGAGGCCCACTGTGGACCACAGTAAGGGCAGATAGGAGGTGTGTTAATGTTGAAATATTGTTTCACTATTTTATTATTTGTCCTAACAAGTTTTTTATGTTGGTTTTTGTTGGTCCGGGGATCTGTGTGCCCTGTGTAACGTTGCCTCTATGGGAGATTTTATTTAAGAGTTACAAATGGCTAACACCTTTATAAAAAGCATCATGTATGAAAGTTGGAGACCGCCTGTAATGCCACATGGGGACCATGAAACTTATACCCCACAGGAGCATATAACACTTTAAGGTGGGAGGGTACGGAACAAGAGTTAAGGCCATTGTTTTTGAAATTTTTATAGCAAGACTTTTTTTGGCCAACATAAAAAAAGTATTGCTCCAGTAGAAACAAAAGTTTAATTTTCTTCACACGGTGATATCAACAGTTGTTGAATATCTGTCATGAGCATAGCAGTATTATATAAGAAACTTTTTAAATGAAGAGAAAAAATTGTCATTAAATTCCAAGAAACCCTTGACAGATATTCAAGAACTGTTTAGGTCACCAATGTGAAGAAAATTAAACTATATTTCTACTGTATAATTTTTTTATTTCTTTTAATCAAAAAATATTTTTTATATAAAAATTACAAAAATAGTGGACTTAGCTCGCTTCCCTATACTTCCACCTTAACACTCTTGCAGACAACATAAAAATGACAGTTCTCATGTTTTTATTTTTGAGTAACACAGCTCAAAAAATATGTAACAAATAGTTTTTTATAATATTATTACCATACAGTGAGCTAGTGTAGATTTGAAGTCCTGCAATTTTCCATCAACATTGCAGACTTTGTAAACAGCTTTGATGAAAGTTTTTATCTTTCAAAATAATAAGAAATGGCTTAAGGTGAAGTTAATAACGATTTAAACTACTTATGGGCCAAATCTAACAGTATTTTATCTAAAAAAAATTATTAACAAAACAAACAACTTAAATACCAGCACGGACCAATTAATAATTACAACACCACAAAATACCAAGTCAAACAAATGAACACAAAAACAATACCCATAAAATTCAAAATTTAACAACCCTATTGGTACTGTGGCAAAATCGCCCACATGTGTTTAACAAAGAATATACATTATATTTATTAAATATAAAACTAAAAAACTATGTACAATGTTATAACGCAATAAACAAACAAGCACAGAACGTGTGGGATTGAAACAGCTTTATACAGACAATACAAGGCATAAAAATGATAGCTATAACCAATAACAGAATGCTTTGCCAGTCAAACAGACCGCAATGGGGATCAAGGTTCCAACTTATCCCCATTTCTAATATCCATAACCACCAATCTATCAATTAAAGGCACGAGTGGCAGTTATGCAATCAACATTATAATAATGAAAATGTGGCACAAAGTTCCAAAAATGAGCAAAATATACTTTGGCTTGTAGCATTCCATTATGTTATAGATATTATAACACTTACCAGAAATATTTTATTAATGATTGATATAGATAATGAAAGGTGACCAGACTTTTAAAATGTAAAAACAATGGGATGTTTCTCATAAAGAAAAGTTAGGGTATATGTTAGGAAATAATTCTTAAGCCAATTTTAGCATATTAAATAAAACTGGCAGGGCCATAAACTATTCTCATTTGAAATAATAAACCAAACAGGGTTAATAGGAAGGATCGATTCCTTTTTAAACTTGAGATTTTCTCAGTGTTTTATATGTGATGCCAAAAATATAAAATCTTATTTTCAATGTTCTTTAAATATATATTCTTAGCACAAGAGTAATTATATATAAGTCAATGTTTTTTCCAAAATCACATGAATTCGAGGTAGACTAATAGTTTACACTAGTTCTGTTCTACCTAGTAACCAGCCCTGAGTGAAAAGGAGGTATATCAACCACCTCGAGAACCAGACTGAGAATTTATTATATCTGGCCACCTAAGGTTTTATACAAAATTTTGCAAAATTTACATTCAATAGAAAATCCAAACTTGTCACTTTACATTATAGTATAACATTGAGAAGACAAGACTTTATGGCAATCAGACAATATTAATACCTGGATTAAAACGTAACTGTACAAGTTTCAATAAGTGGTACATTCCATACTCTTAGGATGAAGCCCAAATTAAATTGCTACTCGAGTGCATTTGGTTATAATGTAAAATTATATCACCAAGTTCAAAGGCCAGACATACACATGATAAATTTGGTTAAAATAAACTAATGTGTTTTTGAAAATAATAATGTTGCCTAGTGAAGTGCTAATTGAAATGCTCATACTAAAATAAATATGGAACCCAAACATAGATTTCAATAACTAGTTATAGCTAAATAATTAGGAAAGTGATACAAAAAGTAATGACAAAGTTTAACATCAATTTGAAATGATAAATTAGATTAATTCATTGCTTCCTAGCCCCATTGGTTAGTAAGAACAAGTGCCTGGTATTTCCTTCATCACTGGATTTTTTTTATTATATCTAATAATTATAAAAACCTGTACATTAGGTGATAGCAGGGTTGCCACTATTTTCTTAATACTAAGTTCCCTGTGTTTTCCAGGTTTTGGTAATTCTTCATTTAAAGCATTGGTCTATTTTATTACCATATATTATGTATATTTACCAAATTCCCCAAAATCACATTTTTATGAGCTCAATATTGTGATCCGTGGCTCATAAGCTACTGTGCATGTCAATATTTATGAGATCACCAAAATAATATCACATGCAATTTTAAATGGTTTATTTTCTAAATATTGATTGAAATTTTAATTTACTAGTGCAATGAAGATTAGGTTAAGTTAGCTGGGTAAAAACTGTAATAATAAATTAATATTTGTTTTAAAAATGATGCCATCTATATTAAGCTTGTACGATTTAAGTTGTCTTGGATCCAGTTTATCATTTCATTAGAAGAGGTCCAAGATTTTTCCAACAATGTAAAACAAAAGTATTAATTAATTTGCAATACTTGGGTTTGTTATGTAAAAAAAATAAATAAAAAGATAAATGTGGTCATATTACTTTTTTTTTGTGGCCTTATAAAAACGAAAAATTTAGTTTTGGAAATTGTTTTTAGGTGTCAGTGTGTCCAATATTCTTAAACTCATATTGGAGCATTCAAGGCCATTTTAAAACAAGTGAATGACAGATATCCCGTTTCTAACGCAAGTTATTTTCTATTAATTTTATGAGCCATATTTTTTATTTACATATTAATTGATTCTCCATAGTGATTTGTTTGTGAAATTAATAATGAAATATTGATATTTTGGTCAGAAAAAAACTCGTGTATTCTCTCTATATGATAACTAAGGTTTTCCAGAAGAAATTCCCATTTTTCTTAAACATTAGAGCTTAGAATAGGGGAATAAAAATAATTTTATTTTTATGAAACTGACCATTGTGAAGTAATCTCATTGGTGTCTAGAACATAATTATTTGATCTATACAGGGACATTTTTGGAGTTATGCATCACCATGTTTCAAGAGAAAAAAAGGGGGAGGGGGGAACATAAATGTTAAGACTCAAAGAAACCTTGCAACTTAATGTCCCAAATTCACAAATATGTTTTTTAAAGTTTTTTGTGAAATTCCCTGGGTTTTTTTCAGGGGTGTGGCAACCCTATGCAAAGAATTAACCTAAATGAAAAACTTAGGTACTCTTGTTTACACAGAGGCTAATAGGTAGTTTAATTTATAGACAAGCCATTGCTCAAGTAAACCCAAAGTGAAAAAAAATAAAATAGGCCTACATTTTAAAATATTATAAAGTCTAGTTACTGAAAAATGTCAAAAGTGGTCAGGTTCAATAAAGAATTAATTTCTAACAACAAAATAATATTGTTTTGCAGTTACTTAGTTAAAGTATGGGTATTTCTATGGCATTAGGAACTCAAAAGTTCATTGCAACACTTACAATAGCACCCCACATATAATATCTTCCATCAGATTGGCAATAATATTTTTTAAACACAAAAAAGTATGATAAAATGTATGTATATTTGTGAGCATGGTAGTGTGTTAATGTTTCAAAGGAAGCAATAAAGTGTTACCTTTGAGTATGTGATATCAGCTCAAGACGTTAGCGGTTTAATTGGGCCAGGTTTACAAGTTTGCTGCAGAGAAGAGACAATGGTAACACTGGTTGGAACACATGCACACTCTAGCGAGCATCTTGCAAACAAACGGGCGAAACAAGACAGCTTTTCAACATTCCACCAGGTGGAAGTGACACAATATCATACCAACAGAATAGTGTTTTAAAACTCCAACCAAAATATGTAAATTAACGAGTGCGGAAGGATTTTATTTCCTGGCCTATACTTTACTAAACATTGCAAACAACTTTCAATGATTTCTCAACATCGTTAACTTTAGATAATCGACTTATTCTAACACTACTTACAAACACATTCCCAATTAACATGAAAACATGTCCCGAACAGCTTCTAAAGAGCTAAAGGACTGCAATGCTAAGTGCACTTCTTTTAAACACTCATTGTGTGTTATTGTCGATAACATAAGTACAACACACCACCAACCTTCAAAACACGGTGGAGATGAACAATATGATACAAGTTACATGTTCACCAATCAGAGCATATAGATATATTATCTAAATGTGAGAGGAGGAGAAGACCATCCACTCATCCTCTTCAGAACAAGTCGTATTTAATTATTAGCTTGATACATTCGGAAAAAACTTGGGAGTTGTGAATTGTACCAGCTCGCAATATTAAGCCCGATCCACTGTCCTGCCAATTCTACCGAGCGACTGATAATAATTATGAAAAAGTGACAAGCTTAGATTTGTAGTCAACAGGTTAGTTGTCCAAAAAGAAAGACAAATAAAATGAATGATCCCATAGTGGAATAATGGGGTAAACTAGCGCTTGGCGGCAAGCGAGCGCCTCAGCGCAGAGAGACGCGCACGAAGCTGGGACTGTCTTCTGCGCAGTTCAGCCGCGCACGCCGCCAGAGATCTCCCTCGAGCCTCTAGCTCGCGGCAATAGTGGGATGCCTCTTTTAGCACCTTCACCTTAGCAGCCCGCTCGTTTTGGGTCACGGCAGGCACCAGGTCTCGAACCTCTGCCACCAAGTTGCGCAGGTCAATGCGCCGCTGCCGCTCCATATCGTTGTGCAGACTTCGCTTTTCCTCGTCCGGCTCAGAGTCGTCGTCTACCCCCTCGCCCTGACGCGGAAGAAGGCGCGGTTGCTTTTTCTGGAGCAACTGTCGATGTAGCTTGGAGGGTCTGCGCCCAACCCCACGCCGCCCCCTTCCTGCGCCTCGCACCCTACCTGACCCGACGTTCTTTCTTCTGTCAGAGTGGTGGTGATGGTGGTGATGATGGTGCTGCTTAGTGATGGCGCTACCGATAGTGATCTGCAGCTCGTGGCAATCCTGAACACTAGGGTTGGTAGGGAGTGTGTCACTGATAGTCCGACAAGGAGTGACAGGAGCCAAGGACACCACATCTATCTCCTCCTCTGGAACAAACAACAAGTCACATCACAGAGATTACTAGGACACCACATCTATCTCCTCCTCTGGAACAAACAACAAGTCACATCACAGAGAGTACTAGGACACCACATCTATCTTCTCCTCTGGAACAAACAACAAGTCACATCACAGAGAGTACTAGGACACCACATCTATCTCCTCCTTTGGAACAAACAACAAGTCACATCACAAAGAGTACTAGGACACCACATCTATCTCCTCCTCTGGAACAAACAACAAGTCACATCACAGAGAGTACTAGGACACCACATCTATCTCCTCCTCTGGAACAAACAACAAGTCACATCACAGAGAGTACTAGGACACCACATCTATCTCCTCCTCTGGAACAACAAGTCACATCACAGAGAGTACTAGGACACCACATCTATCTCCTCCTCTGGAACAACAAGTCACATCACAGAGAGTACTAGGACACCACATCTATCTCCTCCTCTGGAACAACAAGTCACATCACAGAGAGTACTAGGACACCACATCTATCTCCTCCTCTGGAACAAACAACAAGTCACATCACAGAGAGTACTAGGACACCACATCTATCTCCTCCTCTGGAACAAACAACAAGTCACATCATAGAGAGTACTAGGACACCACATCTATCTCCTCCTCTGGAACAACAAGTAACATCACAGAGAGTACTAGGACACCACATCTATCTCCTCCTCTGGAACAAACAACAAGTCACATCACAGAGAGTACTAGGACACCACATCTATCTCCTCCTCTGGAACAAACAACAAGTCACATCACAGAGAGTACTAGGACATGGACATGGAAACATTTTGAACACAAGACAGCTAATATTCGCAGCGTGTGTTAGTTGACCAATTTATTTGTGTACTTTTCCTCTTTTAATTGTTATTATGAAGGTAGAATAGCAAGAGTTGACCCTGGTGCTGTGTTCCCTTACATTCGTCACATCTTTAGTTCTCTTAGAGTCGCATGTTTTAAGATGCTACTTACAATATTTGCGATCTTTGGGTAGTGGCGAGCTATTTCCTGACACCCCCTCCTACGTGGTCAATTTAGTATTTAACTATAGCGTGGCGAGGTGACCAATGAATGCCATACAAGCAGTTCTAGAGAAACTGAAACCTTTACAGTAATTACAGGCCGAATGAGAAACTTGTCCTCACTTTTTCTATACCGGCACGTCATTTCATAATTGAGACGGAATAATGTCTACATCTGTCCAACAACATGTCAAACCCTTGTAATTGGTCACCAATTAGACTATTTATCTGTGGGGTAAGAGGACTTTGGAAAGTTGTCGAGTTGGCCAATGACCCGTCCTGCCCTCAGCATCGCTTGAGGGGCAAACAGCGGAGGTCCAAGTTCTTGTCCCGTAGCTATCATGACGGAGTTTGGTAAGAGCGCGGGAAGTTGTTTTTAGTTGAATGCATTCTATAGATAAAGTCATAATTCAATAACTAAGTAGGACTGTTTCAAAATATACTTAACATTTTAAATATATAAAAACACAAGACACCTTCTGAGAGGCGTTTGTTTACAAGCAACCTACCAAAACAACTGGTGTTTTGGTGTTTCATGAAAAGTTTCTCTAGTAGTTTACGTCCAAAGAAAAGATATCCTCCTGTTCAATGGGCATAATACCGGTACCCGAACGTATGAGAGTGGAGGATTCACTGTAGCATCCACAATATAGAAAACCAAACTTGTATCTGTTGTCCTAGGTCAAGTTTCACAGTGGTCCAGGTCAATAGGCAGTTATGTGTTGTTCTCGGTCATGTTCCACAGTATTCCAGGTCAATAGTAAGTTCTACGTGTTGTTCTAGGTCATGTTCCACAGTATTCCAGGTCAATAGTAAGTCCCACGTGTTGTCTTAGGTCATGTTCCACAGTATTCCCGGTCAATAGTAAGTTCTACGTGTTGTTCTAGGTCATGTTCCACAGTATTCCCGGTTAATAGTAAGTCCCACGTGTTGTTCTAGGTCATGTTCCACAGTATTCCAGGTCAATAGTAAGTCCCACGTGTTGTTCTAGGTCACGTTCCACAGTATTCCAGGTCAATAGTAAGTTCTACGTGTTGTTCTAGGTCATGTTCCACAGTATTCCAGGTCAATAGTAAGTCCCATGTGTTGTTCTAGGTCATGTTCCACAGTATTCCCGGTTAATAGTAAGTCCCACGTGTTGTTCTAGGTCACGTTCCACAGTATTCCAGGTCAATAGTAAGTTCTACGTGTTGTTCTAGGTCACGTTCCACAGTATTCCAGGTCAATAGTAAGTTCTACGTGTTGTTCTAGGTCACGTTCCACAGTATTCCAGGTCAATAGTAAGTTCTACGTGTTGTTCTAGGTCATGTTCCACAGTATTCCAGGTCAATAGTAAGTTCTACGTGTTGTTCTAGGTCATGTTCCACAGTATTCCAGGTCAATAGTAAGTCCCACGTGTTGTTCTAGGTCATGTTCCACAGTATTCCAGGTCAATAGTAAGTCCCACGTGTTGTTCTAGGTCATGTTCCACAGTATTCCAGGTCAATAGTAAGTTCTACGTGTTGTTCTAGGTCATGTTCCACAGTATTCCAGGTCAATAGTAAGTCCCACGTGTTGTTCTAGGTCACGTTCCACAGTATTCCAGGTCAATAGTAAGTCCCACGTGTTGTTCTAGGTCACGTTCCACAGTATTCCAGGTCAATAGTAAGTCCCACGTGTTGTTCTAGGTCATGTTCCACAGTATTCCAGGTCAATAGTAAGTCCCACGTGTTGTTCTAGGTCATGTTCCACAGTATTCCCGGTCAATAGTAAGTTCTACGTGTTGTTCTAGGTCATGTTCCACAGTATTCCAGGTCAATAGTAAGTTCTACGTGTTGTTCTAGGTCACGTTCCACAGTATTCCAGGTCAATAGTAAGTTCTACGTGTTGTTCTAGGTCATGTTCCACAGTATTCCAGGTCAATAGTAAGTTCTACGTGTTGTTCTAGGTCACGTTCACACTCAGTATTCCAGGTCAATAGTAAAGTTTCTACGTGTTGTTCTAGGTCACGTTCCACAGTATTCCAGGTCAATAGTAAGTTCTACGTGTTGTTCTAGGTCATGTTCCCAGTATTCCAGGTCAATAGTAAGTTCTACGTGTTGTTCTAGGTCACGTTCCACAGTATTCCAGGTCAATAGTAAGTTCTACGTGTTGTTCTAGGTCACGTTCCACAGTATTCCAGGTCAATAGTAAGTTCTACGTGTTGTTCTAGGTCATGTTCCACAGTATTCCAGGTCAATAGTAAGTTCTACGTGTTGTTCTAGGTCATGTTCCACAGTATTCCAGGTCAATAGTAAGTCCCATGTGTTGTTCTAGGTCATGTTCCACAGTATTCCCGGTTAATAGTAAGTCCCACGTGTTGTTCTAGGTCACGTTCCACAGTATTCCAGGTCAATAGTAAGTCCCACGTGTTGTTCTAGGTCACGTTCCACAGTATTCCAGGTCAATAGTAAGTTCTACGTGTTGTTCTAGGTCATGTTCCACAGTATTCCAGGTCAATAGTAAGTCCCACGTGTTGTTCTAGGTCATGTTCCACAGTATTCCAGGTCAATAGTAAGTCCCACGTGTTGTTCTAGGTCATGTTCCACAGTATTCCAGGTCAATAGTAAGTCCCACGTGTTGTTCTAGGTCACGTTCCACAGTATTCCAGGTCAATAGGCGGTTATGTGTTGTCCTAGGTCACGTTCCACAGTATTCCAGGTCAATAGTTTGATATCTAATGACCTTCTCCCACTACTTTTTTTCAAACGGTGCTTGACGTAATTAGACTGACTCATTGGCTATCTATAACCCTATTTTGGGCGTTACAAGCTCCGCCAAGTGTTACTGAAACTCGTGGCTATTAAACTGTTAGGTCTGTTTGCCTTGAGACTTACAACAGAGTTGAGGTGATAATATTCCAGTGACAGAACAGCCGGCGAGACCTTACAAAGTCACAGTGACTCGAGGAAGCCACAGAAAAACCTGCCTGTCAACTGACGACTGACTGTTCTGCTTGCCCTAAACCACGTATTATTTGATGGCTTTGGATAAACCCTTGGTTGTTTAGTGAATAAGTTGTGCGGGATTGTTTCCTCTCTACATACTGTAACTACATTCGACCGCGGAGGAACATGTTTAGAACTAGTGGTTGCAGAACCATTGAGTGTGCTTCTTGACGCCACGCCGAGGTTGTGCTCCACTGCACTCTCTCAAGGTCAAGGTCGACACTAACAAGTTCTAAGACACATTTCCAAATTCTGCGTACCTCTCTGGCTTATATTGAAGATAGAAGGAAAACGGTTATTTTACCGATAATTTAATAAAGTGTGAACGCGAAAAATAGTGCTTTGTAAAATGTCCTTCCTACCCTGTCTGATGTGTGAAGATCTCCACTATCTCCTATGTATTTCTCCAGTACCTCCAAGTCACAAGTGTGATCGTGGCCTACCTCTGCAGAATGAGATACATTTTAATAATTGAATTATTTTGTCCAGGATTGTTGTTTTAATAATCTCCCGACCGATATATTTGCAGGTGTATGGCGGGGGGAGGGGGGAATACGGTGAGCACGAGGACCAGATGTCGGGCTCGTCATCTTTATCGGTGAAAGGGAGGTTCAAGTTCGAATCCTGATCAGGTCGACTGAGGATGAATTTTCCTTTGGTTCCCAGCTCTCCCAACATGAGGATGCGGGTGCATTTCCACAGAAGACCCCTCCCACAACCAAGTTTTTGCTCGCTAAATGCGATCTTGGGCCGCTCGTGTGGACCAATTACAATTAAAATTAAACGTTTTATTGATGAAGTGTTATCAATTTATTCCTGATGGTTCTACAAAAAGTTCGGTCTATTCAACTTTTTTTTAACCACAATCGAGTTTGTGCCCATTTGTTTGAAATGGGGAAAATGCTTAGAATAGTCTTCAGTTAAAAATAGTTTATAATTGCATTCCTTGGTTCAAAACTGTTTGAGTAATAATTTGCTCTCACGAAAACTATGAATGAGTGTGTTTTATTCCTTGTTCTTTTTTAAATCGCATGCCATTAATGACCGGGAGCGACTGTCGCCTGTCTGTTCTGGTGACACAGAACGTTACCCAGGGTACACCACACGTCGTACCCGCCGTGAGATGATGTGATAGGTGAGTCAGAAAAATACCCATGGTAACAGCCTGGTATCAAACCTGGGAATCCTAGGTTCGTAGTCAAGAGTACTGACCAGTACTCGACGGGGCCGGATTCCTTGTTCTTGAGGAAAGTTCTTATTATTCATTAGTTTAGTGTCGTGAGGTTGGTATCAAGTAAACAAATCATTTGTGAGTTTATCAAAACAGAACAAATTAGTAGATATATAACTGCCCAACTGTTGTCCTCAGAGAGAGATATCCTAGCTACTATCTTCATATATATACCCTAGTCAGTGTCCTCAGATATATATCCTAGCCACTGTCATCAGATATATATCCTAGCCACAGTCCTCAGAGAGAGCTATCCTAGCTACTATCTTCATATATATATCCTAGTCAGTGTCCTCAGATATATATCCTAGCCACTGTCCTCATAGAGAGCTATCCTAGCTACTATCATCAGATATATATCCTAGCCACTGTCCTCAGAGAGAGCTATCCTAGCTACTATCTTCATATATATATCCTAGTCAGTGTCCTCAGATATATATCCTAGCCACTGTCATCAGATATATATCCTAGCCACAGTCCTCAGAGAGAGCTATCCTAGCTACTATCTTCATATATATATCCTAGTCAGTGTCCTCAGATATATATCCTAGCCACAGTCCTCAGAGAGAGCTATCCTAGCTACTATCTTCATATATATACCCTAGTCAGTGTCCTCAGATATATATCCTAGCCACAGTCCTCAGAGAGAGCTATCCTAGCTACTATCTTCATATATATATCCTAGCCACAGTCCTCAGAGAGAGCTATCCTAGCTACTATCTTCATATATATATCCTAGTCAGTGTCCTCAGATATATATCCTAGCCACTGTCATCAGATATATATCCTAGCCACAGTCCTCAGAGAGAGCTATCCTAGCTACTATCTTCATATATATACCCTAGCAGTGTCCATCAGATATATATCCTAGCCACTGTCCTCAGAGAGATTAGCCTATCTAATGTCTCAGTATATATCCTAACCACTGTCATCAGATAATATCCTAGCCATGTCTCAGATATATATCCTAGCTCTATCTCAGATATATATCCTTGCCACTGTCCTCAAGAGAGTATCCTACCCACTATCCTCAGAGTAGTATATCCTAGCCACTGTCCTCAGATAAATATCCTAGCACTGTCCTCAGAGAGATATATCCTAGCCACTGTCATCAAGAATATATCCTAGCCACTGTCTCAGAAGATATATCCAGCCACTGTCCTCAGAGAGATATATCCTAGCAATGTCATCAGAGATATATCCAGCCACTGTCATCAGATAGATATATGCTAGCTAATGTCATCATATATATATCCTAGCTACTGTCCTCAGAGAGATATATCCTAGCTAATGTCATCAGATATATATCCTAACCACTGTCATCAGATATATATCCTAGCCACTGTCCTCAGAGAGATATATCCTAGCTAATGTCATCAGATATATATCCTAACCACTGTCATCAGATATATATCCTAGCCACTGTCCTCAGAGAGATATATCCTAGCTAATGTCATCAGATATATATCCTAACCACTGTCATCAGATATATATCCTAGCCACTGTCCTCAGAGAATATATCCTAGCTACTATCATCAGATATATATCCTTGCCACTGTCCTCAGAGAGAGATATCCTAGCCACTGTCCTCAGAGAGATATATCCTAGCCACTGTCCTCAGAGAGATATATCCTAGCCACTGTCCTCAGAGAGATATATCCCAGCCACTGTCCTCAGAGAGATATATCCTAGCCACTGTCCTCAGAGAGATATATCCCAGCCACTGTCCTCAGAGAGATATATGCTAGCTACTATTCTCATATATATATATATCCTAGCCACTGTCCTCAGAGAGATATATCCTAGCTACTATCATAAGATATATATCCTAGCCACAGTCCTCAGAGATATATATCCTAGCCAGTCCTCAGAGAGATATATCCTAGCTACTATCCTTTTCAAGATGCCTGCAGCGTTCAAGTGCCAAAGATGGGGCGTGGCGGCGCGCACTGCGGTAGTCAGCTAACCAGCGTCCCGACGGCAGCAAGGAAGGGGTGGGAGTGGGGGATGAGCGCTAGACAAGATCGATCAGCAGATCAGGGTGGACGACCTTCGGCTCAAGGTCATCCCACCTCCCCTATTACTGTACTACCACGTGTATGTAGTGTAGACATCCCCACCTTGGAGTTTCAGAAAGAGAGGTCTTAAAAACCAATAAGGTAACTGCGCACAAATGTGTAAGTCAATCTAACTCTTTATTCGACCATTGGAGCTAATGAAGTGACAACTCTTTATAAGACCATTGGAGCTAAAGAAGTGACAACTCTATGCGACCATTGGAGCTAATGGAAGTGACGTAACCGAGACAATTACTATAAACGTTACAGCACACCGGTTGGTTATATTCACATCAACTTGTGAACAAAACATTGAAATGTTCAAGAAATCCAAATAAACGCTAATATCTTCAACGAAGTCTCTTTAAAGTGTGAGATGTTATCATGAGGTATCCGTGCTCTTTGAGACCTTGGCCATGTGCTGACCTTGTCACGCGTTGTGGCGCAGAGCCCGGGCCGACAACCCATGACGTCATCTACAAGGTCACACTCATTCATGTTACCAGTGGAGAGAGGCTGACTATACGAGTAGCTCCTCACACTACATCAAATTTAACAAAACTTTACTCGCATCGGTGAGCACGCAGACTAAACGTCACGGTCGAGATTGCTGGTATATTTCCTCTAGATTACACCTTCCCTACTTCATCAGATAGATAAATGAGGTTAGTCTGGACGGCGAGAAAAATAAGAAAACATTCGGTTTCTTTTTCGATCAATCGCTCCTTTGAATCAATCTTTCGATTAAATAATATTCAGGCTATAGGATTTCATAAATATTTCAAATTTTACACTTCTACAAAAGTGAAACTTCAAGTGACGTGGAATTATCTCCACCACTCAAGAAATAACCCTGATAAATGAAATGAGGAGGGCGAACTGTAAGGAAATGTTCCAGATTTGAGCCCCTTCCCTTCCTATGGTTGGTTTGTATTGAACTAAGTCCAAGAGGCCCCCTATCTAGCCTAACCTTTCAGAATTTGAACAGGAACTAAAATCTATCGGAGCATGGGCGCAAGGAGTGGGGGTGAATATGGGGTTCAACCCCCCCCCTCCAAATTTTCAAAAGTTTTCTATACGAAGCTAAAAGATGGCCTTGTATATAACTGCAAATATCTTTTATAGCAGTTCACTTCACTTATTGCCAGGACAATTCCAAACAGCTAAACCGGTTGAGTCCTAGGAAGGCACACTATCCCTCTCCCCAATACATCCGGTTGAGTCCTAGGAAGGCACACTATCCCTCTCCCCAATACATCCGGTTGAGTCCAAGGAAGGCACACTATCCCTCTCCCCAATACATCTGGTTGAGTCCTAGGAAGGCACACTTTCCCTCTCCCAATACATCCGGTTGAGTCCTAAGAAGGCACACTATCCATCTCCCCAATACATCCGGTTGAGTCCTAGGAAAGCACACTATCCCTCTCCCCAATACATCCGGTTGAGTCCTAGGAAAGCACACTATCCCTCTCCCAATACATCCGGTTGAGCCCTAGGAAGGCACACTATCCCTCTCCCCAATACATCCGGTTGAGCCCTAGGAAGGCACACTACCAATCCTCCAGTACATCCGGTTAGTCCTAAAAACGCACACTATCCATCCCCAATAATCCGGTAACCCAGAGAAGGCACACAATCAATGTCCAAAAACATCCAGAGCCAGAGTCAGGCACGTATGTCATACATCACAACACCTCATGTGACAACCGCAGGTATGTACATAACATCGCAAGCAGCCAAGTCACCACAGATAATGTACATAACATCACAAGCAGCCAAGTCACCACAGATAATGTACATAACATCACAAGCAGCCAAGTCACCACAGATAATGTACATAACATCACAAGCAGCCAAGTCACCACAGATAATGTACATAACATCACAAGCAGCCAAGTCACCACAGATAATGTACATAACATCACAAGCAACCAAGTCACCACAGATAATGTACATAACATCACAAGCAGCCAAGTCACCACAGATAATGTACATAACATCACAAGCAGCCAAGTCACCACAGATAATGTAGCCTACATTGCTCTATTTGACACGTGTGTAAAGAAGGAAACATTCTATTTGTTTCAAACCCAGGATCAACGCTCCAAGTTAAGGGAGTGTTCGAAACGTTTAGTAGACAGACACATTCCCCATCTGTTTTACTGCCGGCTTGTACCCACGATAACGTGCAACAGATGAGGGAAGTAACGTTTACAATTGCAGGTAGGGAGGAAACTGAATCAGACATGATATTACTACGGGCGTGAGAGAGGATAGACCCGCGTCAGTGAACGAGAAGGAACGGGTTCGAATCTCAGCTGATTGTTCAGACGACCCCGACCCTAGCAGTTTCACACACTAGAGGCAAGTAGCAGGCCACGTGGCTAAGCCCCTCCTATCAAATGTCTCTTCATCAGGCCGCGCCTTGACACATTGGGCGGGCAGTTAGTTAAACGACAGTTTTCACGTCTCATTTTAAATGATTCATTTTTTATGAAAATATAAATGAAAGCAATTTGTTCACACATGAGTCACATCATGACGAGAATGATCTATTTATTGAAATGGCGCCGAGTGAAAAGTTATTTCGTGTTGCGCTCCGTGAAATATTTGTGAGTGCAGTTATCGCACGGGTTGGAAAATAGTATTAAATAAAAATAACCGTCAATGAATTGAGGATTAAATCCAATAAGTGGTCGCAATGTAACGATAAATTCTTTATCATTGTTACGTATATATTTGGTATAATCTTGAACCAAATGTGCTGTTGAGCTCTAAGTCAAAAATTTAATACGTAATGTAATATTCTTGTAAAATCCCCCACAAGCAAGTATATTGTACAATCCCAATTTGAGCCAAGGCTCATGGGATTAATGACAGAATAAATTAATAAAATTAAGTAAATCTCTACAGTAAAATAAACATGAATTCAATAATTCTTTTACAACTTCTCTCTATTCATTTTGTTTTCATTTCTCAATAATGATCATTAAAAATGAAAAAACTGTAGACCTTTCTCTTTTAATTATTATTATTATTATTAGCACCGCGTCTTACTACCCGTTCGGGTTATACGCACTTACGCTAATGTGTAATGGTAGGGTGATTGTGAGATGAAATGGAGGACCTACAGTTTAACGTGGAATCCGAACCACGGTGGAGGCCTGGCATTCCTCACATTCACAAGTTGTGATTAATACACGTCTTGTCAGAGGTGAAGGAAGGGTTTGGCAATCAGATAAATCTGTGCCGGGACCGAGGATTGAACCTTCTCTTTTAATGATAGCATTAATTAATAATGATTCATTTTAATGAAATGAGTGTTCTGACGTTCATTTTGTATTCATTTATCATGAATAAGTGAAAGTGACACGTGAGTAAGCCTATGTGGCGCAGAAAGTAGAATAATACGAGTTGTGATATTCTAGAGAGCGAGACAGCCTCTTCTTGTACACCCCTGTCTGGTCAGACTATCCGTGCGCTGGCCAGTTCTGAGAACAGCCGGCAAATTCCTCAGGTCTGCCAACCTACACACTTCCTTAGACAAGTCTAGTATAACAAGGACGCTTAGGACAAGTGTTAAGGATGAGGCGTTACAATAATACGTGTTGAAGGAGCACAACGATCTAGTTTTACCTTAAAATAAAATAATGTTGTACCTTAATAATTTGTGCATTGCACTTTTATGTTTCCGATGGCATCAAGATTGTCCCATTATTGGAGAGAGAAGGGGAGAAAACAAGAAACAATCGCCGGGAAAACTAAGACAGTTCTTTGGAACATTACAGAACATCCTAAGGATATCAGAGTTTTATTAATGAAGCCCACTTTCTGCCACCAACATTGATGAAAAATCCCTAAAATTTTACATTTCTTTATGTGCTTAATTAATTTTAAAGTTCATCTAAAAATTTATCAAAAGCTTCCAACTATACTTATTTATAGAATACTGTAAACCGTAATTTCTTTT
This sequence comes from Timema podura, assembly GCA_033556935.1. Taxonomy (NCBI): domain Eukaryota; kingdom Metazoa; phylum Arthropoda; class Insecta; order Phasmatodea; family Timematidae; genus Timema; species Timema podura. Next base: position 1,435,057 of record JAVRXN010000012.1, read on the forward strand.
TAAATTAATATTACGCGGGCTAAGAATATAAATGCAATTGCACTTTCACTGGTAAGAAAGGACAAAACAGACTAAAATGTATATCGGTAATACAACTTCTGCTTCTTTAGTGAGCGATTTAATTGTTAAAGCATCTTCAGAGTTTAGTGATTTAAGATCCCGTAGTTCCCAATAATTCAATCAAAAACCAGTCAAATGATTCCAACGGAGGACCTGGTACATGCGCCGCCATTGACTGTGGTCTGAAACTGATATATATCTCTCGAAGACCTGTTTAAATGCCTTCATCTCTTTCATCTGCCAGAACAGTTACTATCTCCCGTGGTAAGGGGTCACTGACATTTCGGAAAGACGATACAAATTCATCTTAGTACCCGTTCGTTTTTTTAACCGTGTAGCATATATGACCGGGGACTTGGACATCCAGGTTAGGTCACCCTATGTAGACTATTACCCAGGGTACACCACACGTCGTACCCGCCATGAGATGATGGTTGTTATGGAGTTGTGGAGCCGGGGTGAGTCTTAACCTAACTTAGCCTAACTTACCAAACCCTGGTGACCGTTGGGATTATTCCTCTAAAGGGAAAAATACTAAGGGTACCAGCCGGGAATCGAACCCGGTGCACTGACCACTACACCAAGTTCGGGTCGAACACATATACAAATTACGGTGTAAGGGATGAGGATGGTTGAATTTTGAGGAAGCGTAGGCCTATCCGTATTTGCGTGGAGGGAGCGCAGAAAACCCATTTAGTATAAATCAGTACCAACATCCGATCAGGATTCGAACCACGATCTTCCTGTCTCCATCTATTGCTAGAGTGACACCTCGGGGTTGGACGAATCAAGTGACAACAGTTTATATTGGTTCATCCAGCAACCGCTGTTCGTCATACGGTAGGCCATCTTTTTATACCTGGTTATCTACAGGTATGGATGGTTTGCTTGTTTTCGTCTGCAGTTCGATCCCCGGATTTCCGTGAAGTAGTGAATATGGAAAAGGGACAGTCATCTCGGCCTCATGAGAACATATGAGGAGCTGTTGGGATGAAAAAGTAGCGGCTCCAGTCTAGAAAACTGAGAAAGGGACGGGAGGTTCACGACATCCTCTATCTACAAATGACACTATCTTACGTTGAAACGTCTCGATTGAGAGCTGACCTAGTGTAAGCCCACTATGACCTGGTGTAGGCCCACTATGACCTGGTGTAGACCCACTATGACCTAGTGTAGGCCCACTATGACCTGGTGTAGACCCACTATGACCTAGTGTAGGCCCACTATGACCTAGTGTAGGCCCACTATGAGCTAGTGTAGACCACTATGACTTGGTGTAGACCCACTATGACCTTAGTGTAGATCCACTATGACCTAGTGTAGACCTACTATGACCTAGTGTAGGCCACTATGACCTGGTGTAGACCCACTATGACCTGGTGTAGACCCACTATGACCTGGTGTAGACCCACTATGACCTGGTGTAGATCCACTATGACCTAGTGTAGGCCCACTATGACCTAGTGTAGGCCCACTATGACCTAGTGTAGGCCCACTATGACCTAGTGTAGGCCCACTATGACCTAGTGTAGTCCCACTATGACCTAGTGTAGGCCCACTATGACCTAGTGTAGACCCACTATGACCTAGTGTAGATCCACTATGACCTAGTGTAGACCCACTATGACCTAGTGTAGATCCACTATGACCCAGTGTAGACCCACTATGACCTAGTGTAGATCCACTATGATCTGGTGTAGACCCACTATGACCTAGTATAGACCTACTATGACCTAGTGTAGACACACTATGACAGCTACCCGTTCCCATATTTCAATGTCTGGAACTTACGCCCCAGTCGTTTATTTAGTCTTGTTTCAATGAACTTTGAACTAACTTGGCAACATCGTGGCAAGATCAATAATAGCATGTCATAAAATCATTGTGTAGCTAGGCAGACAAATATAATTATTAGCTTTACATTTTAATATGCCCTGAAATATAGAATAATTTAGTGAATTGAGCAAAAGTTTCTTTCAACACTGGTTGGTTTAAAAAAAATAATCATATGGCTTCATATTACAGTAGGCCTATATAGGCCCCCTAACCTAAATTATGTAGATTATTAAAACTAGGTTAGCGTCAGAGTTACTTTAAAAGTACAAGTCTGAAAAAAGACAGCTCCATGTGTCCCACAGACGAGATTGGGTCTACCGGCACAACAAGCACTGTCATTTATTCGCCCACAAGTACGATGCGACCGCTAAATTTAGAGAGCTTTGACCTCCTCAGACATGTTTTCCTGGTGATGTGTGCGCGTGTTAAAATTAACTCAGACACAAGGCTTGGCAAAGATTCCATCGGATTGTTGGGAATAGGCAGAACGAATGAAGGAACTTCACGATACTTTCAACAATGCTGTTGGTCGGGCGAATTTAAAAAAACCAAGAGAGCACATTGAGCCAGCCAGCCCTTTAAACCGTTCTATCTCTGTCTTACCGGCAAACGAGGGGGCCCTTCAACGAGCATAGGATGATGATTCCCGCTCTTTTACACGACGTTGCGCAATGTGACTGGGCGTGGACGACTATGCCAACTCAAGCTTGCAATAATTTGTTGAATACTATCACAATATTATCTCGTTAATATTAATCTTATTCCCATATAATATTATAAACATAATTTATGATGTATTATCAAATACATGGCATCTGTACCTGAAGAAACACAATAGTTGTTGAGCCCATTATTATGATGGCAAATATTTGATACAATACTTAGGTTCTTAAAACACTAGACTTCAATATTTAATTATTTTCTAGATTAGGTAAACTGATACATCAATTGTATTAGTAAAGTTATTGTTTGCGTGTGGATTCAGTCACGTGTTAAAGTATTTATGTCTTAACGATCCCGCCCACAACACGAGGACAGAAGTGTGTGTTTATAAAATGATGCAGTGGTAGATATCTAAGCTAAGTCTGAGGAGAATCTACCAACTAATCTACGGTTCATCCGTAGTTTCTTGTCCTAAAAAATGTACCACTGAAAAATTGGGTTTGTTCCTTGTGCTAAATTAACGTTCTGGATTCTGGTTATAATATATATATATACACATTAAAATTATATCCGGTCACATCACCGAGAAACTCGTTAGCACCAAAACAAACCAGCTCTCATGTTTTAAGGAATTTGTTGAAATTCATAAATCAAAATAAGTATTTTCAATGTTATTCCCTTCCCGTGTTAAGATCGATATATTCGCTCAACAAAACATTTTAGTCTAATAAATGTTAGATCCAACACGCTGGTTAAAATTGTGGGCCGCGAATGCAAATGTGGGGTAAGAATTAGAAATAAAATTATCAATCAATTCTGTTAGCATACGTTGCAGATGGATAAGTTTTTAGAAGCGAGAGGCTTGAATGTTTAAACGTTATTTTAAAATATCAAACACAAGTTGGGACAGTTTAATTTTACTCGCCGTATAATAAACATGTTTTTCGAGTGACCTTAAATAATCAGGAACAAATTGAAAATAGGTCCGAGCTGCAATATGGAGCGTAAATGGCCTACTCAGGAAGGTGTGTCGCTACGAACCATGAATACATCGAGCTTTAAAAAATATTACTGGTTTTGAAAGAAATACATTCTTGTGTGATCACTTAAATGCCGCCTGTTTTAAATATAGAAAACAATAAATGTATATTTATCTTTAAAACTAATAATTCTACTACGAGTATTTAAGTTATTATTAAGTTGGTATTAATGTGTTTAGTGAATGGTAATGCTAGTTGTAGAACCACTTACCCGAGTCCGAAGGAGTCTGCACACCCAAGTGGTCGACGCGAACTGGAGCACCTTTGCTCAAGTGGTAGCTGTGATCACTATGTACATGTGGCGGCGGAACACTAGTTTGAGTAATTGATACCGTCTCTGGGACACGCAACACTTCAGACACACACACGATGACCCGCCGATGATCATCACACGTGGAGTCCAGCTCCAGATCATCGTCCTCCGAGAGCGACTGTGGCGTGTCTGGTCGAGCCGGAGGAGGCCCGCTAGTCCTCAACACGTTGGACTTTAACACACTGTGTCCCGCACTCACTATAGGAGCTTCACTAGCCACTGTATCGACACTGGGAGACTTGTGCTCGTGGCTTGCACATCGCCCGCCCCACATACAGTCGTGTTTCACAGTCCGAGCCGTTTCGGGGCTCGAACCCACGTCCTCCGCCCCACCCCACTTCCACTTGACATCGTCGCAGTCTCCTTGCTCAACGTTCCAGTCACAGGGACCGAGCAACGGAGAGTCCAGTAGATCAAACTTGCCCCACAGGTCCGGGAGGGTAGTCGACCCCGCGATACATTCTTCCACACCCTCGGATGAAAAACAAGGGTTGTCGTATTCTTCAGGGAGACACAGCTCCTCGAGGCCCCAGCTCGAGGTCAGTCGGACCGGCATCTCGCTGATAAGGCCTAAAATAAGCGATGCGTGTTAGACTGGAGTTTGCCACGTGGCTAACATACACAACATATGTGAGGCCTGACAGCACACATTACTACCGATATTCAACATATTTATAGTGACAACTATTGAACACATCACACTTAACTTACCTTTAATGTTTAAAACGAGATCTCCCACTTTATCAATCCCAAACATGAGGTTTGTGTGTGGGAGTAACACTGGCAGTATCGAGCCGGCTCAAACGTGGCAACGCAATCACTCTCTACCCTTTTATACGAGTAGAAACACGAATAACTTGGTTAATACAACATGTACTCAACAAAACAACAGAGACGACCACAATTAAGCAAGACATTTCCAATCACAAGCAAGAACTACTTTAAATCGTTTGATACGTAACGAGCGTCAGCACAATACACCCAACTAACCCGGCCTTCGCAGCGCTACTGACCGGCCGGCTCGCTTCGCGCCACGATTGTATCCCTCCGCGCGACTGGCGGGACGGCTACGCCAATATGGGTCATCGGTCTGCCTCAGTTTTCAGTGACAATATTACTGACATTAAAGGAACATTTCAGTAAAATATAAATATAATAATACATATGTTATAATATAATGTAGAAATATAACGCCAACAATAAGTATTTTGATCAAATATTCACGCTCTAGCTGGGGAACTAATGTTAAAGCGCGGAGTGCCGGCCGGAGTACAAACTAGATGGGTGGGAAAAGGGAGTAGTAATTCATAGGCCCCAGAGAGAGCGTTGGTGAGTGTCCAAAGTGTGGCGGAGAGTCACGTGTGGCCTTTCCTGGAAAGTTTGACTCATATTATTTACCGCAGAAAGAAAAGCGTATTGCACAGTAATGGTTAGTTCAAGATGTTCTCTTCTCATCAGTTGAATTTGAAGAGGGGGCTGTAAATAAAGTGTTTATAGTAATTTTTTATTTTGTTTTAGCACCGCGTCTTACTACCCATTCGGGCTATACGCATATGTACTAATTACGCTATTGGGTGGGGGATAAGGAAATATATCCACATTTGTGGTGGGAGAGAGTGTAAAACCATTTTGGAAAGCCACGTCATCTAAAATTATACAGTCCATAACGAGAGAAGCGCTCTAGTGGGTGTTGTGATTATTAATCTTCGTTTGCGGAGCGAGAATCTTAGTGGGCCTATTTGACTGTCGCTGACTGCGTGACGCTGACTCATTCTAGGCACCACCCGCGGGTTAGGTATGCCTAGCTTGGACCTAGGCTCGATCACGAGGGGTTGTAACAGAGGTGGTACACATCCTCACGTTGGGCGAATGTTGGTGCATTTACAATATGATCGTTTACTCTAGGAATTGAATCACACTAGTTATTAAAAGCATTATAGCGTTTATTTTATTAAAAAACAAAACTTTTACCCGTACAGGTGGGCACGGGGACCAAATGTCTGGCTCATTTAGAGTATTTAGCCTAAGACAGGCAGGTCGGGGTTTGAATCCGGGCGTCTTGTGATGCTTTGATGCCCGGGACATGGTCTATACACATGGTTACACTAGGGGGGTAGAGCTAAGTAGCGTAGAGTTCAACAGAAATGTTGCCGCACTTGCATGGATACAAACTGGGCCACCCTAGAAACACCCGACCAAAGCTTGAGCCCCGTGTTCCCCACCACCTGCTAGCCAGACTGTACGGACAATGACTCACTCCGCAGGCTTGAGCCCCGTGTTCCCCACCACCAGCTAGCCAGACTGGGCCGACAATGACTCACTCCACAGGCTTGAGCCCCGTGTTCCCCACCACCAGCTAGCCAGACTGTACGGACAATGACTCACTCCGCAGGCTTGAGCCCCGTGTTCCCCACCACCAGCTAGCCAGACTGTACGGACAATGACTCACTCCACAGGTTTGAGCCCCGTGTTCCCCACCACCAGCTAGCCATACTGTACGAACAATCTCACTCCACAGGCTTGAGCCCCGTGTTCCCCACCACCAGCTAGCCAGACTGTACGGACAATGATTCACTCCACAGGCTTGAGCCCCGTGTTCCCCACCATCAGCTAGCCAGACTGTACGGACAATGACTCACTCCACAGGTTTGAGCCCCGTGTTCCCCACCACCAGCTAGCCAGACTGGGAAGACAATGACTCACTCCACAGGCTTGAGCCCCGTGTTCCCCACCACCAGCTAGCCAGACTGTACGGACAATGACTCACTCCACAGGTTTGAGCCCCGTGTTCCCCACCATCAGCTAGCCAGACTGAACGAACAATGACTCACTCCACAGGCTTGAGTCCCGTGTTCCCCACCACTAGCTAGCCAGACTGGGAAGACAATGACTCACTCCACAGGCTTGAGCCCCGTGTTCCCCACCACCAGCTAGCCAGACTGGGAAGACAATGACTCACTCCACAGGCTTGAGTCCCGTGTTACTCACCACCAGCTAGCCAGACTGGGAAGACAATGACTCACTCCACAGGCTTGAGCCCCGTGTTCCCCACCACCAGCTAGCCAGACTGAACGAACAATGACTCACTCCACAGGCTTGAGCCCCGTGTTCCCCACCACCAGCTAGCCAGACTGTACGGACAATGACTCACTCCACAGGTTTGAGCCCCGTGTTCCGCACCATCAGCTAGCCAGACTGAACGAACAATGACTCACTCCACAGGCTTGAGTCCCGTGTTCCCCACCACTAGCTAGCCAGACTGGGAAGACAATGACTCACTCCACAGGCTTGAGCCCCGTGTTCCCCACCACCAGCTAGCCAGACTGGGAAGACAATGACTCACTCCACAGGTTTGAGCCCCGTGTTCCCCACCACCAGCTAGCCAGACTGGGAAGACAATGACTCACTCCACAGGTTTGAGCCCCGTGTTCCCCACCACCAGCTAGCCAGACTGGGAAGACAATGACTCACTCCACAGGCTTGAGCCCCGTGTTCCCCACCACCAGCTAGCCAGACTGGGAAGACAATGACACACTCCACAGGTTTGAGCCCCGTGTTCCCCACCACCAGCTAGCCAGACTGGAAGACAATGACTCACTCCACAGGTTTGAGCCCCGTGTTCCCCACCACCAGCTAGCCAGACTGGGAAGACAATGACTCACTCCACAGGCTTGAGCCCCGTGTTCCCCACCACCAGCTAGCCAGACTGGGAAGACAATGACTCACTCCACAGGCTTGAGCCCCGTGTTCCCCACCACCAGCTAGCCAGACTGTACGGACAATGACTCACTCCACAGGTTTGAGCCCCGTGTTCCCCACCACAAACTAGCCAGACTAGGAAGACAATGACTCACTCCACAGGTTTGATCCCCGTGTTCCCCACCACCAGCTAGCCAGACTGGGAAGACAATGACACACTCCACAGGTTTGAGCCCCGTGTTCCCCACCACCAGCTAGCCAGACTGAACGAACATGACTCACTCTACAGTCTAGAGCCCCGTGTTCCCCACCACCAGCTAGCCAGACTGGGAAGATAATGACTCACTCCACAGGCTTGAGCCCCGGTGTTCCCCACCATCAGCTAGCCAGACTGTACGAACAATGACTCACTCCACAGGCTTGAGCCCCGTGTTCCCCCCACCAGCTAGCCAGACTGGGAAGATAATGACTCACTCCACAGGTTTGAGCCCCGTGTTCCCCACCACCAGCTAGCCAGACTGAACGAACAATGACTCACTCCACAGGTTTGAGACTTCTAATGGAGTATCTATATAAGATCTTTGGAGTAGTAACGTTTGGAGGAGCTTTGACCTCCAACCCTGATAGTGCAGTTAGAACAATGAGAGTGAGGAGCTTTGACCTTCAACCCTGATAGTGAAGTTAGAACAATGAGAGGGAGGAGCTTTGACCTTCAACCTTGATAGTGCAGTTAGAACAATGGGAGGGAGGAGCTTTGACCTTCAACCCTGATAGTGCAGTTAGAACAATGGGAGGGAGGATCTTTGACCTTCAACCCTGATAGTGCAGTTAGAACAATAAGAGTGAGGATCTTTGACCTCCAACCCTGATAGTGCAGTTAGAACAATGAGAGTGAGGATCTTTGACCTTCAACCCTGATAGTGCAGTTAGAACAATGGAAGGGAGGAGCTTTGACCTTCAACCCTGATAGTGCAGTTAGAACAATGGGAGGGAGGAGCTTTGACCTTCAACCCTGATAGTGCAGTTAGAACAATGAGAGTGAGGATCTTTGACCTCCAACCCTGATAGTGCAGTTAGAACAATGAGAGTGAGGAGCTTTGACCTTCAACCTTGATAGTGCAGTTAGAACAATGAGAGTGAGGATCTTTGACCTCCAACTCTGATAGTGCAGTTAGAACAATGAGAGTGAGGAGCTTTGACCTTCAACCCTGATAGTGCAGTTAGAACAATGGGAGGGAGGAGCTTTGACCTTCAACCCTGATAGTGCAGTTAGAACAATGAGAGTGAGGAAATTTGACCTCCAACTCTGATAGTGCAGTTAGAACAATGAGAGTGAGGAGCTTTGACCTTCAACCCTGATAGTGCAGTTAGAACAATGAGAGTGAGGATCTTTGACCTCCAACTCTGATAGTGCAGTTAGAACAATGAGAGTGAGGAGCTTTGACCTTCAACCCTGATAGTGCAGTTAGAACAATGGGAGGGAGGAGCTTTGACCTTCAACCCTGATAGTGCAGTTAGAACAATGGGAGGGAGGAGCTTAGGCCTTCAACTCTGAGGGTGTCTAGGAACTCCCTCCCTCCTTCAATTGTTTGGAATGTGGAGTCTATAGAAGCAATTTACAAGGTCATCGTTTGCTTCATGTTCTAGAATATCAGAGGGAGAGTTAAATAAATGTGTAGGGGGGCAGGTCTATTCTAGGGGGGCATCCGGTACCTTGTCAGGTAGCAAAGCAAGCAATACTATGATAACTATTGACCTACCTGCTTCAATGTCCGCATGGTCTAAGGCATCACTCTCTTGTTGGACTAAACTCCCGATGAAAGCGAGATCAAGGCTCGAATCCCGCTCAGGTGTACTAAGGTTTTTTTCCTAATTATTTTACACGATCCTTCCACACAAATGTGGGTACAGTTCTTCTGAATTCACCTTCTTTCCCATCCCTAGCATATTAGCGTATAACCTGAGCAGGTAGTAAGATGCGGTGCTAAAAATAAAGATAACATTTGAACAACTCTCTGTGAGGAATCTTGGCTGTTTCCTTCTGTTATTGACTCTCTTGTCAATCTTGAGGAGTTTAGCGTGGTCTGTAGATGGACATCTTGGACCACACGTCACCCCACGTGTCCATTTGACCAGCACAGGTGGTCTGTAGATGGACATCTTGGGCCACACGTCACCCCACGTGTCCATTTGACCAGCACAGGTGGTCTGTAGATGGACATCTTGGACCACACGTCACCCCACGTGTCCATTTGACCAGCACAGGTGGTCTGTAGATGGACATCTTGGGCCACACGTCACCCCACGTGTCCATTTGACCAGCACAGGTGGTCTGTAGATGGACATCTTGGGCCACACGTCACCCCACGTGTCCATTTGACCAGCACAGGTGGTCTGTAGATGGACATCTTGGGCCACACGTCACCCCACGTGTCCATTTGACCAGCACAGGTGGTCTGTAGAAGGGGGGAGGGGGGTAGGTAGGTCATCACAGCCTCTAATATTGTTTTCACTGAGGCAGGCACACACAAAATTAATATAAGAAATATATATTTGGTGAGAGAAGGATGCATTGAACTCTAATTTAAATTGCTCTAAATAACATCTAGAGCAGGGGTTTCCAACTAGCTGCCCGCGAAAGCTTTTTTAAAAAAACACTTAAGAAAAGTTACGAAAAATATTTCAAAGCTCTTTTAAAAAATTTATTAATTTTCATACATCAAAATGAGCAAATGAAGTTGATAGAGAATTAATAGTCAGCCGTTCTACAAACAATGCGCTGCATTGCACAGTGCAGGACCTGGCAAGAGTGATTGGGCTCCTCCCCTTCAATCACGTAACAATAGACTCGTCCAGCAAGATTAGTTGGGCTCCTCCATTGACCTCTCTTTCTTTTACTCACGTAACAATAGACTCGCCCGGTAAGAGTAGTTGGGCTCCTCCCCTTCAATCACGTAACAATAGACTCGTCCAGCAAGATTAGTTGGGCTCCTCCATTGACCTCTCTTTCTTTTACTCACGTAACAATAGACTCGCCCGGTAAGAGTAGTTGGGCTCCTCCCCTTCAATCACGTAACAATAGACTCGTCCAGCAAGAGTAGTTGGGCTCCTCCATTGACCTCTCTCCCTTTTACTCACGTAACAATAGACTCGCCCGATAAGAGTAGTTGGGCTCCTCCCCTTCAATCACGTAACAATAGACTCGTCCAGCAAGAGTAGTTGGGCTCCTCCATTGACCTTTCTCCCTTTTACTCACGTAACAATAGATTCGCCCAGCAAGAGTAGTTGGGCTCCTCCATTGACCTCTCTCCCCTTTACTCACGTAACAATAGACTCGCCCAGCAAGAGTAGTTGGGCTCTTCCATTGACCTCTCTCCCCTTTACTCACGTAACAATAGACTCACCCGATAAGAGTAGTTGGGCTCCTCCCCTTCAATCACGTAACAATAGACTCGTCCAGCAAGAGTAGTTGGGCTCCTCCATTGACCTCTCTCCCTTTTACTCACGTAACAATAGACTCGCCCAGCAAGAGTAGTTGGGCTCCTCCATTGACCTCTCTCCCCTTTACTCACGTAACAATAGACTCGCCCAGTAAGAGTAGTTGGGCTCCTCCCCTTCAATCACGTAACAATAGACTCGTCCAGCAAGAGTAGTTGGGCTCCTCCATTGACCTCTCTCCCCTTTACTCACGTAACAATAGACTCGCCCGGTAAGAGTAGCTGGGCTCCTCCCCTTCAATCACGTAACAATAGACTCGCCCAACAAGAGTAGTTGGGCTCCTCCATTGACCTCTCTCCCCTTTACTCACGTAACAATAGACTCGCCCAACAAGAGTAGTTGGACTCCTCCCCTTCACTCACATAACAATAGACTCGCCCGGCAAAGCTTGCTGACTACTCCTTCTGTCTACACTCAGGACCAGTCGCGCTTGCTTGACGTGTAGTGAAGTTTCATAAGTTATTGTCCATTTTGGAGGCTTTGTTTTGGGCCGAGTGTGAAGTGTACTATTGCTTGCGTCCTTAACACAAATAAAAATGAACGGGAAAGATGGGAGAATGACTATTTAATTACTAGCAACAGTGGGAAGCTTCAGTGTTTGGTATGCATGCAAATTGTGTCTGTACCGAAGGGGTACAATGTTAAACGACTACTCAACAATGCACGAGGACAAGTATGCAACATATAAGGAAGAAGCTCGACACGCACTGGTTGCAGACTTCAAAAAGAAATTAAAACAACAAACAGGTATGTTCAGTAAAGTCTTACAAAATCAGTCATATGATCTGTACGCCTCCTACGCAGTGTCGCTTGAACTTGCAAAGGATAAAAACCCTTCACTGAAGGCAGTCTGGTTAAAATTGATCAATGGAAATGGCAAAGGCTTTTGGAGATGCTAAAATGTCTGAGAAATTTGAATCAGTTCCACTTTCCAACCAAACTGTGCAGAGATGGGTCATTGATCTGGGAGAACAACTAGAAAAATCGCTGATTAGATTGGTTAAAGAAAGCAAGCATTTCTCGCTATGCCTTGAAGAAAGAACTGACCAGTCAGATGTCAGTCAGCTATTAATATTTGCACGCACCACCTTCGAAGACTTCAGCAGTAAAGAGGAGTTATTTGATGTCTGCTCTCTTCATGAAACAACAAAAGAGAGGGATATTTATGATTCTGTTAAAAAACTGTCAACAGAGTTGGAGGCTTCAGTAAATGTTCAGCCATTGTGACAGACAGAGTGCCAGCAATGACAGGGAGAAGACAGGTATGACGAGATTGCTAAAAGAAAATGGTGTAACGTGTCCTATGATCCACTGTCTCATTCACCAGGGAGCATGGGAAATCAATAAAGAGAACTGAAGTTTTTAAACTTGTGGTTAAAATTATTAATATGGTAGGAGGTGGAAATCGAACCCTTTTGCACAGACAACTAAAGTAGTTTTTGCTGGAAATTGAGGCAGAATATGGAGACTTGCTTTTGTACAACCGTGTAAGGTGCTGAGTGCAGGAAAGTGCCTTGAACGGTTTTTTCCTATTCGCAAGGAAATCCCTGAATTCATTAATAAGTTTGTTTAGTCTGATACCAAAGAACTAGAAGAAGAAATTCAAAGCACAGAATTTTTAAATCAGTTAGCTTTCCTAACAGACATGACAAATCACCTTAACACCTTAAACCTGAGACTTCAAGGAAGAAACCAGGTGGTATTAGACATGGTGGGAATTGCAAATGGATTTCGAAACAAGTTAAAAATTTTCAAACTTTTTTGGAAAACAATGAATTGACACATTTCCTTGCTGTCTATAACTAGCAGCGGATAAAGACCAAGAAACTATGGATTTTTCAGATTTCAGTTCACACATTCTAGAGATCATTGAAGAATTCAACACACGATTCAAGGAAACTGAAACGCTGAAAAGCAGTATACAACTTTACATGAATCCTCTTGATGCTACATCGAGGAACAAGAACCACACCTACAACTTGAGCTGTGTGATCTACAAGCCGATACGTTCCTACAAACCAGACAAGAAAAGGCATCACATTTTTTAAACTGCTATCCAGCAGAAAATACCCAAACTTAAGACAATTTGGACTTAAAAATGAATTCAATGTTTGGGAGCACGTACATATGTGAAAGTGTTTTTCTTCTATGAAATTCATTAAAAATCGGTACAGAAGTCGACTTGCAGATTCTTCTTTGCTGCATCTTTTGAGATTAGCAACAACAGAGCTGGAGGTGGACATTCGTTCATTGGTAGATGCAGCTGATCGACCACAATACTTCCACTAAACTGTCATTTTTTAAATTTTGTTTTGACTATATTATTAACTTCAGTTTGTCTTTAGGTTAATTTTAATTATTTTTGCAATTTGTCAAATATTAAGTCAAATAAACTGATATAGTTGAGTGCTCTTCTTCAAAATTCAATTGTTCTGGGTTTAATAATTTTTGTTTATTTTTAATTTCACTATTTTATGCAATAATAGTAAAATAGTGTTTTAAGCAATTAAAATGATTACACCTTTGCTTGAATTAAACTATGCATTATATTTAATATTGGCACCTCTGTTCTATTTGCAGAATTTTACAAAAATTGGCCTATTATTAAATTGAGGCCCGCAATCATGCCTAAGTTTCCAATGTGGCCCTCGAGCCTTTACAAGTCGGAAACCCCTGATCTAGAGGCATCTAATTTAATACAAATTTCTGGCAATAACCAGTCTGAGGGCCACTGTTTCAATGTCAGGTTTTGTTTATGTTTATTACCTTTTTCAATGTTAGGCTATCACATAACCTGAACTTAAACTTCAGGTTTCAATAACTCAAAGAAAGTGTATAGGTTAGTGAGTAAACCTCAAGTTAATTACTGTAGAGAAAAACATGGCCACAACTTTGCAGCTGACTGTTCAAAACACACCAATATGTGTTGTTGGATTTCGTTAAGATAAAGTTTAATTATGCTATTTGACTCCAATTCAGATGTTTATGATGAGAAATGTATAGACCTATGGTGATCGTTAGTATTAAACCAAATATTAATGCAAGATTCTTTGATGATTGAATACTGGTTCAGAAAGGAGGAGCGTTCCTGCCCTTACTTTTAGCCCCATTAATCAGCGGTGTCCTCGGTTCCTTATTCAACAAGTACATAACGGATCACACGAAATAGATGATATAGGTGTCCCCGTAAACATTACACCGTAACGGTCAACACAACCAACAAGTGGCATCAGCCACAAATCTAGTGGTCTCCGAGCTGGACAAGGAAATTGAAAAAATCCTCACTTCAAAACTTGATGACAAGTCTAAATGGACTTTATACCAACAAGTGCTATAGCGCTATCTGCACTTTAGTCAACACCCTCCACCGCCTGAAAATACCACCACCACGACCACCTCTGAAGTGTATGTACTTCCCATCGCGGCTGTACTCAATACTGTACCACTACAGGCACGTAAAAAAGCCGAGCTTTTACTAGAACATCTTAATTCCAGGGGGTATCTCTTGGGACGAAAACGGGGAAGTGAGTATTCACGATACACCTCTCCGTGGATCCAATATTTTGGATTTAGTCAACGATCTGGTCAGAGCAAGAAGACACAGCGAGCCGTCATGGTGGCGAGAGTTTCTCACGGCGCTTCAAGAAATAAAGGTCCCGAAAGAATTCATTGTAAATCCGAAATGTTTGCCACCCATTAAAGATCCGACGCCCGTACCCCAACCACTTACACCGTCGCAACGCCCTAAGAAGAAGAAACTGAAAAGGGTGGAAGAAAAGAGGTGGCTGCCATTACGAGCTTAATGGTCCGTTTAGCCAACATCTACTACGACCCTTTTCATCCTGTGGATTTTGTAGGGGCGGCGTCGCTCATAAAGGCGTCCAAGAAAGATCCTAACAAAGTAAGATAATGGCTTCGTGCAAAGGACGCTTATACGCTACACAAACCTGTGATAAAAAAGTTTCCACGCAACAAGTACGTGGTGTCAAACATTGAAGATTACTCGCAAGCCGATCTCAACGATATGCGAAGTCTCGGAAAATACAACGCCGCCGCTATGTACTTGCTCACCGTTATCGACGTGTTTAGCAAGATGGCACGGGCGAGGACGTTTCCATCCAAGAAGGGGAGCGTCACGAGAGATGCCTTTCAGGACATTTTCAAACAAAGTGGACGTAAACCTCTAAGTTTACAGACGGACAAGAATACAGAGTTAGTTCAGAAATTTCTCAATAAAGAAAGCATGTATTACTACACCACTCATAATCTGGACGTGAAGGCAAGCATCGTGGAACAATTCAATAGAACCCTGAAAGGGTGCATTTGGCGCTACTTTACCAAAATTAATACGTATCGCTATGTGAACATCCTCCAAGATCTTGTCGACGCTTACAACGGTGCAAACATTCCAGTACCAAGATGGCTTCTGCAGACGTTTCAGAAACCAATGTGCTTCTAGTCAGAGATAATCTATACGGCAAGTGGCGTCCAAACTCAAATAGTAAGTAAAAACTCAAAGTTGGTGACAAGGAGCGTATTGGCAAATACAAAATGCTGTTTGAAAAGGGCTAAGAAAGCAATTGGAGTGAATAAATTTTCAAGGTCCACAGTGTCATGTTGCGACAACCAGTCGTCCACAGGTTGACTGATCTTGACGGTGAGGAGCTGGAGGGAACGTTTTAAGAACCCGAATTGCAACGCTTACGTATTCCAGAAACTTTTATATTTGATAAAATACTACGTGTCAAGGGTAAAGGCGCCAGAAAGAAAGTGTACGTGGAGTGGAAAGGTTACCCAGCTAAGTTTAATTCTTGGGCTCCTGCCAGTCACGTTATCCCTCTACCATGAAGGACTAGTTTTACATCACTTTGCCGAGTGATAGCTCTGTGGGATATTTCCTGAAAAATACCCTCGCGAATTACACCACGCAACTACCCTAAGGTCTTACACTCAACAGACAGAAGGAAGTCGCTCTTGCCGAATTCCAATGTCCATGATCTTTCACCACCGTACCCGGGGGCCAAAATATTGTATCGTACGACTTGGTGGACGCTAACAGCGTGAAACAAATATTCAAGGACCACATCCCACCTGGAACCTACAAAACTATCCATGAATTGGTCAAAGACCTAAATGAAGTCGAGGCGTTTAAAAGGGATATCTGAGTTGTATTCAAGTACACAAACCCTAACGAAAAAGTGGACGCTGTTTCTTCTTCCCCAAATATACAGATGCTGACTCTATCTAATCAACTAAGTCTATAGCTCAGTTTCGATCCTAAGACTAATCTGATCAAATTCCCAAAGTCACCGTACACCGCCAATATTCTACTAGGCTTGCCCTCGCAAATGTACATCTGCACGTATATCGTCGATCCTCAGCCCATGGGTGATATTGTGGCACCGCTTTTACGTATCGTTGGTATCAACAACACAAACTTTCTCTACGGCATACATAAGACAATTAGCTATGATCCGATGCACTACGTTCCCGTACTTAGAAGGGAAATTGAAAACCTGAGATCAATATAAGAACAGACACGGGTGAACCTGTACCATTCAAGCTTGGAAAAGTGTGCGTGAAACTTCATTTTCGTCGCTGCTCAACATGAACTGTCTCTACCAAAGATAATACGTGAACCAGGCCGGAAAAGGAATATCTTCGATCTACCACGGTGTTCCCTATCAACGCAAGCATGGAATAAGAATTTTTTCAGTGGCCTCTTAGAGCGTCGTAATGTTGATGAGAATCTGCGCTAAAGCCATTGAAAAATAGGCGCTTTATACGGGTATCTACGTGTTCTCCGACGTCGTCAATCAGCGTCTACCTTTCAAAGAGGCCCTATGGCAGCGTGTTGGCATGGCTGGAACGAAGTTTAAACGCAAGGCGGAGCAGATCGATACACTGATGACCGGCTCAGGCAATAAAGGGCGTCGAAGAAGCACCGAAGTCAGTCTTCTGTCGTTGCCCAACGTAAAAGGTCAAGAAAGAAGCGGTTGATATTTTCAGTTGAAATGTCATTTCTACACCCCAGTCCTGCGAGTTTGCCAGAAGTGAACTCGATCTCTTTTCCGTCCTACCCACGCAAACAAGTCTTGAAAGTTGACAATGGATCCAGTATAAACCTGTCTCTTCCCTCACTGATGATTCGCCCATTGAATTTACCGTTACCGACCAAGGCGAGTTCTATATTGATCTTTCATAGCCCATGCTCTGTCTTAGGGCGGCTATCATGAAACCCGATGGTGGCGCTTTCACCAATATGGATCAAATCGCTCCCGTCAACAACTGGTTGCATTCACTATTTACACAGGTGGATGTGTTTTTAAACCAAAAACTGGTTTCACCATCCAACAACACGTATGCTTATAGATCGTACATTGAGACGTTGCTCAATTACAACAGTGAAGCCTAAAAGAACACATTTGACTTGCGGTCTTTGGATCGCAGACAGCCCTGGAACCTTTGAGGAGGTTAACGCCGGCAACAAGGGATTTAAGGCCCATCACAGTCTCACCGCAAAAAGTAAGACGGTGGATGTTTTGGGGTATCTACACGGTGATGTGTTTAACCAAGAGAAATACCTTTTGAACGGCACCGAACTCAAGAGTCATGTTGGCCCGTTCCAGAGAAGTGTTTAATCTTATGGCCGTCCCTGAACTCCCGCACTTAAAGGTTCACATCGTTGAAGCCAGTCTTATAGTGTGACGTGTCAAAGTAGCACCTTCTATACTGTTGGCACATGCCAAGGCATTAAACATCAGCCCCGCAAAGTATCCCATCATCCGCGTGGATGTAAAAACACTCACTATTCCTACGGGTCTTCAAGGGAAATCACGGGACAACGTATTCACTGGACAGTTACCCAAACGATGCATCGTGGGATTTGTATCAAACGCAGCGTTCAACGGAGACGCCACCAAGAACCCATTCAGCTTCCAAACCTACGGCATGAACCATTTCTCGCTATACTGGGATGGGGAGAAAGTGCCGTCGAAACCGTTACTGCCCTATTTTTCAAACGGCAACTATATAATGTCCTACCACACAATGTTTTCTTGAACGGGTATCCATTTCATAAACGAGGGTAGCGACATCACACGGGAAGCCTTCCCTAAGGGGTATCATATCATGGCTTTTGATCTCACCCCTAATCTGTCCACCCACAATACATCGCATTGTAATTTGACGAGGCATTTCTCTCTGAGCGCCGAAGTGAGCTTCACCAGAGCTCTCACCGAAACCGTCAACTGTATCGTGTACGTGAGTTTGTCAACATCATCACCATTGACAAGGACAGAAACGTCGTGACCGATTATGGGAGTAGATATAAGCGACCTCCCACCCCCTTACACCCGTAATTTAAATCATGGACGTCATTGTAGATTCCCAAAGCTTCATCGACGACAACAAAGTGTTTATAGTCAAGGAACTGATTGTTTTATCTGTATGTGGTACATTACTTCAACATTGGGTGTTAAAGCCCCCATACTCTATCGAAGAAATTTTAGCTGTTGGTAAAAAGCAAGTCGACTATATCGTCAACAAGCTGCACGTTATTCCTTGGGATAGCGGTGATGTGGAGTACAGTCTGCTCGAATCCATCATCTCCCGTGCCACAAAGCTTACTGTAAACCATCTACGTCAAGGGGACAGAAAAGAAAAAGTTTATAGCCAAATACACGCCTACGTCTGTCGTATACCTGTACGACAGAGGTTGTTCGTCTGTGAAAACACTTAAATTGGTCGCACCATGTGCATGGCACATATTTCTGTATGGAATTTCTGTTCGGCCTCTATTGTTTGGGGACTTCAAGATTGGATGATTGAAGATGGACACGCACACCATATGACGTGCGCTGAAAATAAACCCGTGGTTCCGTTTTGTACGGTCAGCTGTTTAACCTGCTGATCAACTACCGCAAGAATAGCGCAACCTGCCACTTTCATCATCAACACGTATCCACACACCAATCCTGGGACACATTGCGTCATCATTTTTATCAACAAGAAAACACCTCCCGACATCTCATAGCACGCTACAACAGCAAAGCATAGCCTCAGACGTTTGTGGCCATTACTGTCTCGTGTACCTTCTCTATCGCACCTAAAACATTCCAATGAAAACTTTCCTAACACTATTATCGCCCACCAATCATACAGGCAACAACGCTAAGGTGGTGAGATATTACAACACAGTTTTCAAGATTGTGGGGTCCAGCCGCCCCTCAAAAGACTGCGTCCAATCAGCATGCGCCTATAAAATGGGCGTCCCGATGGCGTCCCAGTTATAATCACGACAGTCGTCGAAGCGATCAAACATCATGGAAGGTCAAGACGTTTGCACCCGCAAAGCAAAGCCGGTGAAGCCGCTCGTCATCATCAGTATTTTCAACACTTTGTTTCCGATGGATGAATTCAACGTCAAGCGAGTCATCGTTGGCATGAGTGTCAAAAACAACTTTACGCTCTGTGTACAGCTAGAAAAATGCGGAGGGAATTGTGCGGTGTTTAACCGTACAAGTGGCAAAAACTGGGCAGCTACAAGTCGGTCATATCAAAGTTTTTCAGCAACACGCAACCTCCTTAGAAGATTAGTCTGACTAATCATGAAATCTCTCTGAGAAGCATGTGCGGTGACCGTATGGTTGTAATCAGCGAGAAACAAGACGCCGGACTTAAATGGGTCGCTTATCCAGCACCTAGCTGTACCCGTCTTTGTGAGGTGTGGGATCTCATCGATGTCACCGTTGACCAACGGGATATGTGGTTGACAGCCGTCGCACGCTATTGCAACCATTTGATCGACACACTCGTCGTGGATGTATGCGACACGCTAACAGAATCAGCGATGTCACTGATCTCGAACAGCCTACTGTGAAAACGCACATCAGAAACCTGGATCTTATCAGTGCTACCTACTATACACGTCAATTCATAGGTTTGGACATGCTGGATTGTGAACTAAAAACAATTTTACTAACACATCTAAGAAACACTGTAGAAAAACGTATGGACGAATATATGCGTCATTCCTGTAAAAGTGTATAGTAAATATTATGTATATCTGTGTAACATTTATTGCATAATAAATATTATGTATATCTGTTAAACCTTTAATGTATAATAAATATATGTTTTGTAATATCGTGTTTTATTCACGCAAAACCTGTCTGTCCCTTACATGTAGGGTAACCAGATACGAGTCTCGACTTGTTGAGCCGACAAACTGACACCAAACATGAACAGGGTCAATAAACTCTTTTACTAGCTCACGGTTTCGATGTCATGATCTATTCCTCTCTCGACCTATCTTGTCGAGCCACCAACCTGGCGCCAGGTATCAGTCATCAGTTTTGCGACAGTACGATGACGTCGTTGGGAAAATCCATTACTGTGGTGAGGGTTGCCAGAGTCAATGACCTCGTTAACTAGCTCACGATTTCAAGGTCACGATCTATTCCTGTCTCGACTGGTCTTGTCGATCCGCTAAACTGACGCCAGATATGAGTCACCAAGAAAAAACCCATTACCACATAAATGGGGAAGGGGGTCGGGTGTTGTGACATTCCAATGATGACACCGGGAAAACCCATCACCTGGTGGAGGGGGAGTGAGGGGAAATGTAAGGGGTCTTACGGCTGGGAACTATTTCTCACACTCTACGCTACGCTGTCGTCGGGAGAGGTTCGTGCTGCGTGTTCCCTCCCTAGTTAGCGATGCCGATGCAGGAGAGCCAGGCGCCGTGGACTGCACGCCAATAAATAAAACAAATTCCCTCACAAATAAAAAAATAAGCTCCAACGCCCTTCCCAATCCTACCAAAATATAAAAAACCAATGAGCACACATAAAACGTTTCGACAAGAATAAACAAGTTTCGACAAAACCAACATGTTTGGACAAGAACAAACCGCTGAAAGGGGATAGGGGAGGTGGTTAGGGGAGTGGCGGGGTCAGGGTAGGGGGAACCAACAACTAATTAGAGAGCGACACAACATTACGTAATCATCACAATACACACTCTCTCCACTTCGGGGTCAAAGGTCAAATTGGGGCGAAAGGGCCCGCCAGGTAGTCGTATCCAAAGGTAATTCGGAATACTCATAGCTAACCTTATAATTTATAGTCATAAAATGATTGATTTTTATTTGTGGCTCTAATTAACTGAATAAATAATCTCAAAACTTTAACATTTTATTACATAATTAATGTGGTTGACACAAAACTTTGTTTCATAAACTTTTAGCCTTGTACCTTTTACAATTTTTTCAAACAAGTCTTATCACCCACTTGGGTTGTCCACATTTAATAACGTTTATTGAGTAGCTGGAGATAAAGATGGAATTTAAATTAAATGTACCCACATTTGCGTGGAGGATACGTGGGAAACAATTTAGGAAACACACTCTCATTGCACCTATCTGATATTCGAACCTTGACCTTACTGTAACCAGAAAACCAGAACCAGATATTTAGTTCACATTCCTATTGATCCGAGTATAAATTATATACATACGGTACATTTAAAGTGACTCGACCAAACGGGCTGTTTTTGGTCCAATATGATCAATTATTTTGATTAAATAAAAGGTGTATCTTGTCTAAACTAAATTTGTTTAATCCATAGGGGTTACATTTAGAGTGTTAACGGCTATTTTTGGTATATTTAGGCGTTCATAGATAAAAGCTACTAGTTTATAGGACCACAATATTTGTTAAAAATATAATGTACAATGAATATTAAAACATAACCCTTTGATTTTATGGACATTTTAAGTTCAAAAAGGTTAAAATCAAGAGTACAAATTTGGAAGAAAAAACACGCAAATACGGTTGTTCATTCAATTTTAGCGAGATTTTACTTTTGGTAAAGTATTAAACTGGACAGTAGACATGTCAAAGTGAACCTGTCATCACTTGAAATATCAAACAAAAAAGTAATATTTATAATTAATTATAAATAATAAGCTAAATTAATAGTGTGTTTATAATTATTTGTACTTATATTTGTACATGAGTATTTGTGGTTAGTTAGACCTATGGTTAAGCAATTTAAATGTATAGCAAAATTTATCAAATAAAAATGTATTATTTATGTTTGTTACATTAAATTCAATATTTTAATGAATAATGCTTTACTAGTTCCGTAGCCACCCCAAAATTGTTTCTATTTTTTGGATACCTACCTATTGTCATTAGTCATCACATTATTTTCAGTTCGGATTGATACGAATGAATAATGAAATATCTAAAAAAGATGTTACTCTTTTCTTTTACAGGAAGTTAAAAAGTAATTAAATTACTATCCTCAATAAAAAATAAAGATATTTCAGGTATTTCCGAGAAACTAACAAGCTGTAGCTCATTTCCAAAGTTGCACATCCCCACCCAACTCATTCTGTCTCTCTTCTCAGTTGTACACAACCCTTGAGGGGGCTGAGACCTTTCAAGGCAGAAACTACCTAACCAACAGTTATAAGTTGCCTTTAAATCTGAATGTCATTTCAAAGTTATTTGCAAGTAAACCTCATTCTTAAGGAATTAACTTAAACAATTTTCCAAGCAGGGCCCCTTCGAATACCACCCGTAAAACCTTGGATTGGGGTTTAAATCCTTCATAGGCTACCTATCTTATTTTGGCTGATCCCCGCGCCCCCTTCTCAACACTAACATTTCCAATACCACATCTCGTATGTCCACCCCAATGTTAACAATCAGCATTTTTGGGTTAATGATGGACAAACAATTTCAACACCTTAAAGATAGTCGTGGAAAAGTTCATGTAGATCTTCCAATCAGTGTTGCCAGGTGCGTTTTAATAGAGCACTCGTACCAACCGATCAAATTATATTCGTTTGTACGGTGCATTGCTTTGAACATTCCTTTAATCTTGTTTGGTCTATTCTTACCTCGCAAGTTATTTGCTGTTGTGCACTGTTACTGAAAGGCATACAACTACCAGACTCCCATAAATAAAAGATAAATGGAAAGGTATTATTATGAAGCTTCTCAGGGTCAGCAAAGAACCTCAAGATTGTCAATTGCATCTCTTGGCCGTTTTAAACATTAAAAACAATGTTCTTATGATACTTTTTTCAATGAGGCTTACAGAAAAACTTTAAGGATATGTGAAGAAGATAAATGTGAAATCTCATAAGTTAAACAGAGATCAGTAGATTTATACCTCGATGACATCTAGGAAAACAAAAACTGCAGAAATAGAGGAAAATGGAATTAATATAAATGTGCCAGTTCCTTATTTCAAGGTAGTTTCCCTTTTATCAAGCTTTTTCAGCCTTCATTCTAAGAAATTAGAGGGAGATATCAGCTCTCGAAAATAACGTAAAAAAGATGTGTGTTGTGGTTCAATTTCTGGTCTAGTTTCAGACCATTGATGTGGAGAATGTTTTTACACAATTGATGAAGGCTACCAAATAATTAAGCGTGACATCTGTCACTAGAACCTCTTGTGAATGAGCTTTTTCTAAACTTTATCTAAAATGATCCAGGACCACCTGAATAAGATGAGCTTTCCATTTACTATTTATTGCGACAAACTTGGACGTTGATCTAGGGATTAAAAGCTCTAAAGCTTAGTGTCATTATAACGTCGTTTGTGTCTGTGAACACCATATATGTTAGAGAATATATTTGTGTGAATGTTTTGTATAATTCATCCATATTACAAATTTGTAATCTAAATATTAATAAAATGAAGAGTTTTTTTTTACCTGTAGTGAGCATTGCGCGAGATCTACCGCATGAAAATGTCTGAAATAAAAAATAAATAAATAGTAGACTTTATGAACGAATGTTTGCACCTTGAAACAGGAGCTTTAAAATTTAACTAGGTTATTTTAATTAATTAAAAACTGTGTTGGAAGCAAGGCATGCAGTGATTTGTTGTAGGTCTGTTACTCTTATATGCAAAAATCACTAAGCCGATTATATTGAAATCTCGCTTGGACTTTTAGCTCGGATGTCTAGTTAACATAATTATTATTTACCTCCGTCATTTTGTTTCGAGATGGCCGCTACAAAACACTACTTTTTGGACTTTTTATCAGATTCTGTCTATCAGAATTTCATTGGACTAATTTTGAAAGGTTTTTAGACCTATATACATTATATAAAATATCCCATTCAAGAAACGGATGGTTAGGTCGTGAATTGTATTCATACTAGCTACACTAGCCTGGTAATTAGTTGTAAATAAAATATTTCATTGAGGAATACGTTTATTGGTTGGTAATTAAGAATTATTAAATGTATTAGTCTAGCAAATAGCCCACCCCAGTTTATATTCTTTTTTAATATTTGAAATTATTCTAAAACCAGCCCTTCCCGATTCACCCACTTAGGGGTTGGTTTTAGAGAAATCACATAAAAAGTTCTAAGAATCTCTCTGTCAAGTTTTCTTTCATATAAAGTGGTTTGGAACGGGCAACTAAACTACCATTTCATTGAACGAGTTTTTTTAAAATCCGGATTAGCTTATATTTTCAATCAAATACTTTATTACCTTTTCTCTTTATTGTTTATTCCAGCATCTGTTTGACTTATAAAATATATCATTTTGTTACATTATACATTTTAATAGGGTCTATTAATGTTTTAACTTTAACATCTAACTTTTTTATAAAATTCAATCAAACCTTAATTTGTAATATTTATAGCTGTTGCTATTTTAACGTGTCCTTTTATTTGTATAGCATGTTTATAGTTCATAGCCATGTGTCAAAACTATAACTCTTTTGGTATTTATAAAAATTTGTTAACTCATACTTTATTTTGATAACGTTTTAAATATTGTACACAAATTTATTTCTTCTCAATTATACATAAAATATTTTCAACCAATTAATTGAATAGTAATTCATATACTATGTTTGAGAAGGAATAACTAGATTTGGCTACTAAAATCTAATCATCGATTAATTACATAGTCGTACATATTAAATGTCTTTTACCACTTAATTTACGTCTCTTTTTGGTGGTTGTACATGCGGATAGTCTGAAAGGGCAGTAAGACTCGTGACATGGTTGTACATGCGGATAGTCTGAAAGGGCAGTAAGACTCGTGACATGGTTGTACATGCGGATAGTCTGAAAGGGCAGTAAGACTCGTGACATGGTTGTACATGCGGATAGTCTGAAAGGGCAGTAAGACTCGTGACATGGTTGTACATGCGGATAGTCTGAAAGGGCAGTAAGACTCGTGACATGGTTGTACATGCGGATAGTCTGAAAGGGCAGTAAGACTCGTGTCATGGTTGTACATGCGGATAGTCTGAAAGGGCAGTAAGACTCGTGTCGTGGTTGTACATGCGGATAATCTGAAAGGGCAGTAAGACTCGTGTCGTGGTTGTACATGCGGATAGTCTGAAAGGGCAGTAAGACTCGTGACATGGTTGTACATGCGGATAGTCTGAAAGGGCAGTAAGACTCGTGACATGGTTGTACATGCGGATAGTCTGAAAGGGCAGTAAGACTCGTGACATGGTTGTACATGCGGATAGTCTGAAAGGGCAGTAAGACTCGTGTCGTGGTTGTACATGCGGATAGTCTGAAAGGGCAGTAAGACTCGTGACATGGTTGTACATGCGGATAGTCTGAAAGGGCAGTAAGACTCGTGTCGTGGTTGTACATGCGGATAGTCTGAAAGGGCAGTAAGACTCGTGACATGGCTGTACATGCGGATAGTCTGAAAGGGCAGTAAGACTCGTGTCGTGGTTGTACATGCGGATAGTCTGAAAGGGCAGTAAGACTCGTGTCGTGGTTGTACATGCGGATAGTCTGAAAGGGCAGTAAGACTCGTGTCGTGGTTGTACATGCGGATAATCTGAAAGGGCAGTAAGACTCGTGACATGGTTGTACATGCGGATAGTCTGAAAGGGCAGTAAGACTCGTGTCGTGGTTGTACATGCGGATAGTCTGAAAGGGCAGTAAGACTCGTGACATGGTTGTACATGTGGATAGTCTGAAAGGGCAGTAAGACTCGTGACATGGTTGTACATGTGGATAGTCTGAAAGGGCAGTAAGACTCGTGACATGGTTGTACATGGGATAGTCTGAAAGGCAGTAAGACTCGTGACATGATTGTACAGTGGATAGCTGAAAGGGCAGTAAGACTCGTGACGTGATTGTACATTATTCCCATTATAAACACACATTTAATATAATTGACGGGCCCCCCTCCTCACTTGGTGATTCTTTACAGACGCTCTTTGTGATTGCGACGCTCCTCCCCCAGACAAGAATGTCCCAATCACTTGTTAAACATGAGGGAGACGCTCAGCAATGGTGGACAACAGGAAACGGAATGTTCACACACTTGACCTTGGGCCATATGCGAAGCTCCAAACTCTATTTCCCGCCAAAATAAAGTGTCGCCATGGCCAGACGGAGAGTGGTGGGGGGTGTTGAAGGCCGTTGTGGCCTTGTGCAATACTAGGTCGGGAGACAACGGCACGTGGAGCTGTGGGTAGCGCTTTCGAGCAATTTGCGGCGTTTGGTGCTTGCGTGCTTGCTTCCTTGCTCTCCGATTACAAACAAGTTTTAGTGTTTCTTTCACTCTCCCCAAAGAGGAAACAATGTTTCTTGTCATCCATTTCAAATGAGTTACAAAAGGCCAAGTTTTCTTGTCTGGACGTGTTTGTCAACATTGTCGACAGCAAACAATATGGGCCACGAACAAGGGAGGACCGAGGTAAATGTTGTGCCAAGGTGGGATCGGAAAACAATCCCCAAACCTAGAAACTTCAAACCTAACATAACCCAGGCCTAATATGAAAACAATCCCCAAACCTAGAAACTCCAAACCTAAAATAACCCAGGCCTAATATGAAAACAATCCCCAAACCTAGAAACTCCAAACCTAAAATAACCCAGGCCTAATATGAAAACAATCCCCAAACCTAGAAACTCCAAACCTAAAATAACCCAGGCCTAATATGAAAACAATCCCCAAACCTAGAAACTCCAAACCTAACATAACCCAGGCCTAATATGAAAACAATCCCCAAACCTAGAAACTCTAAACCTAACATAACCCAGGCCTAATAGGAAAACAATCCCCAAACCTAGAAACTCCAAACCTAATATAACCCAGGCCTAATAGGAAAACAATCCCCAAACCTAGAAACTCCAAACCTAATATAACCCAGGCGTGATATGAAAACAATCCCCAAACCTAGAAACTCCAAACCTAACATAACCCAGGCCTAATATGAAAACAATCCCCAAACCTAGAAACTCTAAACCTAACATAACCCAGGTCTAATAGGAAAACAATCCCCAAACCTAGAAACTCCAAACCTAATATAACCCAGGCGTGATATGAAAACAATCCCCAAACCTAGAAACTCCAAACCTAATATAACCCAGGCGTGATATGAAAACAATCCCCAAACCTAGAAACTCCAAACCTAACATAACCCAGGCGTGATATGAAAACAATCCCCAAACCTAGAAACTCCAAACCTAACATAACCCAGGCGGGATAATAAAATAATCTGAAGGGAAACTCCACAAATGCTAATCAAACTCCAAACGTTTCACTAAATGTTTAGTGGACAGTGATTTTGTTTTGTCTTTTGCTTTTTTTTTTCTAGGCTTATAGCAAACATTTTGATATAATGAACGGCCTAGGAGATAATTGTAAAAGAGCATTTTTGGACGTCATTTTTTAAAGATGTCGGATGTAAAATAACTTTTTAAGAGTGGCACTATATCTTATTAATTAATTCGCCAAAAAAAAAACTTATACCAATTCGCAGAATTTTATGTTAGTATAGTAGTTGTTAGTGAACAATTGTCCTGCTTAGCAACGCTACTATTTCACCCAGGTTAGGTTAGGTTAGGTTGGTGCGCTGTTCCTCCTTGAACTGGCTCCAAATGTCTAATTCGTCTGTTCACACTGAGTAGCCCACATCACTTCCTGTTTAGTTCTCAGTTAGGGGTTGTTAAATTACGTAGGCGATATTTGGAGGGGGACGGGGGTAAGGGGCGTAGGTATTTTTTACTTTTTCTTAAGAGGAGGCCGGGGGGAGTAATTTTTCGTTAGGTTTTTTTAAATCAATGTTTATGGTGAACCAAATTTTTAAAAAATCAGAAAATAAATAGGTTTTATTTTTATAAAATTTCACTTATATTTCACCCTCTTCAGTGGCGTAGTTAGCTGACGCACTAGTTTTGTGTTGAGACAGGACAGGGAGATCAAGGTTCGAATCTCGGTCGGGTGAAATGGGGGTAGTTTTCCCTAAAAGGTTTTCCACTCTCCCTCCACACAAATGTAGGTTCACTTTCTTTAAATTCAACCTTAGCAATTCCTGACCCAATAACGTACTCAAGCGTATAGCCCAAACGGGTAGTAAGACAAGGTGCTATAATTTAGTTTAAGAAAAACCACCTAATACTTTATTTATCCATGATGTGTTACACCTAATTTTACTGCAATTAAAATATTCTACCAATCCTCATGTCCAAAAATACCTAAATGATTAAAATAACATAATTTACTAAATCTTATAGCATGGGGTTGGGGTACCGGAAAATCCTACGATCCCTGACGTAAGTCCCACGTTATTGCTAATGAAGGTCAAGGGCCTAAGCCCTTCTTGTTCTGTTTTGTAGAGAACAGAGGAATTGATTGAAATAATAATTTAAAAAAAGGACGAGAAACAATGATGTTTAACTG
Organism: Timema podura; assembly: GCA_033556935.1. Lineage (NCBI taxonomy): Eukaryota > Metazoa > Arthropoda > Insecta > Phasmatodea > Timematidae > Timema > Timema podura. Next base: position 1,463,866 of record JAVRXN010000012.1, read on the forward strand.
TTTCCAAACAATGTGAGAGCCATTTTGTTAATCATGTCTGCAAACCATGCTTGTGAGCAGCAAGAAATATTTTAGAAACATGAAGAAACCGTTTCCGAACCAGTTTTAATCATTGTTTCTTGAGGTTTTATATATTCCTAGAGCAGTTGATGTTTTATATATTCTCTAGAGCAGTTGATGTTTTAATATATTCTCTAGAGCAGTTGATGTTTTATATATTCTCTAGAGCAGTTGATGTTTTTATTCCTAGAGCAGATTGATGTTTAAATATTCTACTAGAGCAGTTGAATGTTTTTATTTCTCTGAGCAGTTGATTTTTATAATCCTAGAGTAGTTGGCGGGCTGGTTGTATTCTGACAGAATGTCGATGTTACACAACAACTTCTAGCTAAGGAGGTAGGAATATTTTTTTTTTGTGAGCACAAGTTCAAAATTTCTCCTGAAATAAGCATAGCTAGTATTTAATCATGCTTATCACGAGAGGTTTTTATCTTACAAAATTGTAGCAGTGGGTGCTTTTATAACTATTCAGACCTTTTCTCGTCACACCGAGCTGGGATGGCTAGAATATCTCTGTTACAAAACTAAGAGTGCTGATAACGTCGTGTCACTGAGGCTGTCACAACAATGACTACAAACTGTGATTCTGTTTCTCACTAGTAGCTTGTCGAACCGAGCCTATATCAAGCAATGTACTACTACTCGACACATCTCGTTATCAAGCGCTGCAATCGCTCTACAGTATGAAAGGCGATACTTGAGTTGAATATTGTATAAGTAGTTCTAACTTACCTTAAATACTAAATAATGACTCTTCGAGTTATTATCGTAGCTACTTGACGTACTACTGTTGTCAATGTCACTTCCATTTCCAGAAGAAATCAAAATTTGTTCTATTTCTTCTTATATCAGACCATCGTTTTTCCAGTAATTGTCTTCTTCTTTCTTAACGTGTGATATAGCCTGTTACCAATCCTCCTCAGTGATCTACTATTGATTGCTTCTTCTGTTAAATGTTTTATTTGTAACGTGCTTTGAGCAACATTTTTGGCCGCGACTTGTGATTTCAAATCATTCATACATTGGTATGGAGGTAACCTAATAACACTGTGGACATGTTGTTCGAATAAATTATCTATGTAAAATTTGGGATACTTAGTCGGCAGAGGATAGCTCCAAGAGCTCACTTTTCGCCATCTGTTCCTCATCTGCAATAATGTTTGTGTCTAACCACAGCTGCATTTCTGTCTTTCGTGATCCCATTGTTGGTGGCTTATTTATTTGAACATTACAATTAGGATATTTTGGGAAAGGTTGGGGATAAATTTTTCTTTCACCCACTTTGAAATATTTTCGAAATCATCTCATTGTGATAGTTATCACATTTTGTTTTTAATTTGAAAATAAGAAATGCATTTGCTACAAACCCCTGCTCTGAGCCGACATGGACAGTAATCCACCTCAGTTTTCAGTACTCTGTTGTTTCTGGGCCTTGCCAACATTTACTGACAGTGTACGAGGGATGAACCCAGGTTTCATCAAGATACACCACAGGACTTTTTGTTCCCCTAATTTATCATTTTCTCCCATTCTTATTAAATATCTAGCATATTTCAGGTCATTATTTAGAGTTTTTAGCTTCATTTTATAGGTCATATTTGGCAATTTTGAGGTCATCAAAATCCGGGCCCTGCTCTTTGGAGGAAGGAGAGTTTAATATTGGGAGGTTCTAAATTGTAAGTTTAAGACATGATATTAAGACTTCTGAGAAATAAGAAAATTATTTCAAAAAGTGGCAGGGGGAAAGGAAATAACAAGTTTTTGTTAAGAATTTCTCTCTCTCTCTCTCTCTCTGCCCCTCACCCCCATTTAATGTTTGAAGATTGTATGCTCTAGAAGATATTTGGAGTGATCTTCAAGTGGACAGTTTTTGAAATTTTAAGTCTTCTAAATGAAATTTATAGTAGACCTACCTCCGTTTTTTTTAAAAATCTGGATAATCCTATAGGCTATTTGGAGTATAGTCTTATTTCAGAAAATATTTGACAAGTGAGTGTCTCTAAAAGCTATTTTAGGTAATGATAAACAATATTTTTTAAATATTAGATTCTCTAGAAGCTATTTAAAGTGGTCCTCCTCCAAAAAATTTTATAATTTGGATTCCCAAAAAAAGCTATATAGACGGCTCCTTGTCATAAAATTAGGTGTCTCTAAAATCTATTTAAAGTGGCCTTCCGGCGATAAATTTTTGAAAATGGGATTTTTTTTAGATAGTAAATTACTATCTCTGAAGATCGGATTGCAGAATAAAATTAAGATAATAAGTTTCGCAAACTGACTTCTTTAAACATTAGTTTTCTACCAACATTAAAAACCTCAGAAAATGTTAGGTACACGTCCGAGGTTTGCACCTCATAACACCCCCCTCACTACGCCCATGCTATATTTCTATCTTATAGGCTACGCCATAGTTGAACCATGCAAGGTAAGCCTGCTACCTTTTAGGGTAAACCGAGTGGATTTATCAACCCTGTTAAGGCTCATAGTGTGAAGGGAAACTTAATGAACCTTTAATCTAAGGTTGATTAAATACTTAGCATTTTTAATACAAACTATGCATACAACACAATCAAATATAGGTTAATACCACAACAATGTTTTAACGTAGGTTTGAAAATAATAACCACAACAAAAACCCAAACCACAACAGAAAAATTTGTTAATTAATGACCAGATTTTGAATTTTATTACGGTGGATAAAGTTAATGGAAAAAATAAATTTTGAACTGTGGTTGAAAAACCACCTCGTGTCAAAATTAGACTTACAATTCAATTGTGAAATTTTACTAATTTGTTCTTATCTGTGTCAAAAGTATCGATATCCTTTGACTTTACTATTCTGGTTGTTTTTTATTTACGACAATAACATATAGGCCTAGTGATGGATACTATATTTTTATGAAACAGTTTTTTTGTATGAGAAAAATAAAAACTCCATAACTAGGGCATTTCAGTTTTATATTAGAGATTTATGTCTTCATTGCTTAAAACCACCAAATTCATGGTCACAGCTGTAAGTTTGTGTACATGGGTTTTTGAATTACTTGGGAGATATCGGGGGGGAGGGGGGCCTTAAGATAGTCCTAGCCCCCTAGCCCTCTTGTTCTGGAGCCCCTGAAAACACGGGTTGTTCAACCGTAGTCCATAAGTCATAAGTCCCTTGATGGTAAGAAGGAAAGTATGTTATACTCCAAAAGGCTCTAATCTAGGGTACAAAGCCACTATTGGCCACTATTAACCACTATTAGCCACTATTATCCACTATTAGCCACTCCAGTGCTGGCGTTGTTGCATCAACTCCTCTCTCTCTCTCTCTAGCTCTCTCCCCGGGCCACCATGAAGTAATTTATCTCTCTCTGCCCGGTAAAGGAACTTCCCTTGTGAAGAAATCTACAGATATATCCCCTACCTCTCGTTTTGGTTAATCATCCCTTCCCCTAACGTTAAGAAAAATGAAATTAGGGGCAGTTAGGCTACTATGACACCAAACTTTAGCAAGAAGGGTATTGGATTACTACGCCAAAAAGTATTTCATTGCTATCCTAATGTATTTTCTCTTCTCCTTTCTTACCGCTCCCGACCCCTTTCTTGGGACCATCGCCAACAGACATGCCCCATTCAGAACGGTCTAGAATAGTGGGCCCATGCATCATCATACTTATACTTTTGGTCATCGTTCACTGCCAACCCCGACTCCTTCAATTATTAGCGTGGAACCACGGGGGTGGGGGGGAGGTTAACCCCATTCAAATGCAAGCAACCTAGCTTAATTAAATAATACTTATTGGTCGGAAAACATGCATAACACACGATCTGAGCCATGCATCATACTTAGATCACATCTAATCATCGCATAATTAAGATGATCAAGGTTCTTGACCAATATATACGCATGAGGAGCACATATTCATGTATCAGAACTTGGAGATACACCATTTCGACATGTTCATTTTGGACCAAGATTCACAATTTCAAACCCTCTCTCTCCTCATGCTAGACACGTGAATTAGATCAATGATAACTTGCTAGATTAGAATAATGGCACGCTCAGCGTATAATATGTGACACGTGTGATATATATGAGTGATAACACGTTTAACTAAATATACATGTGTAAGTACGATACATGCTTTAATGAATGAAATATGATCAATTGCACTATTATCTTATAAGTATGATCCATGGCTCTGGTCGATGGACATTTATCAAGTACAATTATCATATAAATGTGACACATAGCTTCGATAAATGAACAATGATCAATTAAAATTATCGCTTAAATATGATGTATGGCTATGATCAAGTACAAATATCATCGTGTAAGTAGGGTGGAGTTTTATAATCAATGGGAACTGATCAACAACAAATGTCGTGTAAGTATGATGCATGGCATTGATCAATGGGCAATGATAGAGTGAAAATGTCATGTAAGTATGATGCATGGCTATGATCAATGGGCAATGATAGAGTGAAAATGTCATGTAAGTATAATGCTTGGCTATGATCAATGGGCAATGATAGAGTGAAAATGTCATGAAAGTATGATGCATGGCAATGATCAATGGGCAATGATAGAGTGAAAATGTCATGTAAGTATGTTGCATGGCTATGATCAATGGACAATGATAAAGTGAAAATGTCATGAAAGTATGATGCATGGCAATGATCAATGGGCAATGATAAAGTGAAAATGTCATGTAAGTATGATGCATGGCTATGATCAATGGACAATGATAAAGTGAAAATGTCATGAAAGTATGATGCATGGCTATAATCAATGGACAATGATAAAGTGAAAATGTCATGTAAGTATGATGCATGACTATGATCAATGGGCAATGATAGAGTGAAAATGTCATGTAAGTATGATGCATGGCAGTGATCAATGGGCAATGATCGAGTGAAAATGTCATGTAAGTATGATGCATAGCTATGACGAATGGAAAGTACAAATATTGTGTAATTATGATGCGTGGATATGATCAAATGCTAATGTCGTGTAAGTACGATGTTTGGTTTGATGTGATTTATATCCGACCGGAGCTGGGTATGCGCTCAGTCCTTCGGCTGGCTAGTGCCTTCTGCATAGTCTGGTAGAAATCCCATGTACATGAAGTGTGGTGATCCCCATTGCCCTCCACACTGAATTTCTATGAGCGAGCACGAAAGGGCCTACCAATTTTAACAGAAAGGTATTTTCACATGCCTTCCAGGGCTCTTTTTACATACCACTTTCGACATGGGACTTCTCCTTGGAAGGAAGTTATGCTTAAGATTTTTTTTTCGCTCAAGAAAAATCTGTAGGCCTCGACTGGGCTTTACAACACGAACATCAGGTCTTGAGGTGGGCACTTTACCCCGTTACCATTGAGGTCGACTAATTAGAGTTAGGATGCATTAAATGTACGCAAGAATCCCCTGTTTCTCGCTTATACTTTTAATAAGCAGATATACTGGAACATAATAACTCACACATATTTGGTTGTTACAAATAAATATTATTAATAATAATAATAATAATAGTGGCGTGTCTAGGATACATTAAGCTTTAGCCCAGTTTGTGGAAACACTAGCCAGTACTAATGTACTAATGTACCGTTGATCAGGGAACCCCCGAATGTACTAATCATACTTCCTTTCCGTGGAAGCTCTTTACATATACCTACGAGGTGAAAGGATGATGGTAGTAACGCTAATGAAGATATTAAAATAACTCAAGCTTAATTAAACAAACCTTGACAACCATAAGAACTATTCTACTTTTGAGAAACATCCCACGGTATTAGCTGAGAATCGAACCTGGGACTTCTAGGTTAGAATTAAGGGACTCTGACCACCATATTGCGATGCCGGTTACAAACAACTTTTATTTAAATGCAACTAATTACACAAATAATGTTGTGAATAATGTTTTATAAAAAGTTTCCTTTTGTTGGTATTATAAAACGTGGCCAAGACACAGATAGAGGCAACCGTAAGCCTATTGACGTATGTGATATCCACCCTCATGGCTTACTTCAAACTTTCCAACACTGTCTCCGCAAAGTGGCAAATGATTCATTAGAATGGTGAGCAACAGTTTTTAACACGTTTCATTGGACAATATCGATCACAACAATCTTGTGGAAAGTTAACAATATCGATCACAATAATGATAATGTAAAGTGAGCAATACCGATCACAACAATGATTGTAGAAAGTGAACAATATCGATTACAACAATGATTGTGGAAAGTGAACAATACCGATCACAACAATGCTTATGGAAAGTGAACAGTATCGAGCACAACAATACTTGTGGAAAGTGAACAGTATCGATCACAACAATGCTTGTGGAAAGTGAAATGTATCGAGCACAACAATGCTTGTGGAAAGTGAACAGTATCGATCACAACAATGCTTGTGGAAAGTAAACTGTAGCGAGTATTAAAGTAAATTTAGAAGAGCTGAGGTATTAAGATGTGTCGAATCAGAAGTGATGTTGTTGGAAAAGGAGGGAAGAATTAGAATTGGTGGGGGGGGGGGGGGGGAGGGGAGGGGTCAAGAAAAATGAGGGACCCTACTCCGGCAAATTTTGGATAGTTGGATACCCCTAGACCTAGAGTCTAGACTTTATTTGGAGTGGTTTGCATGGGTTTTACTGTTTCCACGTACTATCCACAACTTATAATACGCCATGGATATTTACATGGAAGATGTAAAAACACACTGGGGGAAGGCATTTTGATATATTTACATTCAATCAAAGAAAGCTCTATTAAATAGATATATAACATTAGTTTGAATGTTTTAAAAAATAAACTCGCCGAATTCAGCTTAGTGTTGTTTGAAACCTCATATCCGTTGTCAAGCAGGATAGCAGCCCTCCAGTTGTAGGATTTACTATGCAACTGTTCCACATGACGTCTCGCTAGTTAGAGTTGGGGTACCCGGCACACGTCCTTGTACAGAGCACAGCTGTGAGTATGAGTGACTCCCTATAAGGAAAATGTACGGAAAGGTCGACAGCCCTTGTAAGAGACTTACCTCGATGTATAGACTACGAAGGAATCAGAGATTCAAGAAATGGGTGATGAGCAACAAAAAAAGAAACGTCAAGTGTAAACACAGAAATCAATTAATAGTTTTTTTTTCAAATTACTCAAGTATTGTTGCTCGATGTGCTTCAAAAATAAATATAAATTAATACCATCATAGTACATAAGTCGTTATTATTTTCCACTGTTATTCCGTTTAATTCGCGTTTTTGATTGGGACTTGTTCCAATTTTGGTTTTCTTGATTTCCCTGAAACGTGCTGCCCCTTTATTTTATTTACTTTTTGTTTCAACACAAACATTGTTGAAACTTAAGCTCATTCAGCCAACTTATGGTCCCAAGTTGGATTTGTGGCATGGCCGAGAAATATATCATTGGGGAAAATTAGGCTTACTCTTCCACAGTGAATCAATCGGTGGAGTTAAGTTAGTTTGTAAGTCATCTGATGATATATAGCTATGTTGTGGGGATTATTCGTCACGACTAGTATTTAGGAGCGTTCTATGTTGTGGGGATTATTCGTCACGACTAGTATTTAGGAGCGTTCTATGTTGTGAGGATTATTCATCATGACTAGTATTTAGGAGAGTTTGACTGCTGTGGGGATTATTCGTCACGACTAGTATTTAGGAGCGTTCTATGTTGTGGGGATTATTCATCACGACTAGTATTTAAGAGAGTTCTATGCTGTGGGGATTATTCGTCACGACTAGTATTTAGGAGGGTTCTATGTTGTGGGGATCACGTGGTGATATCATTAGAGCCGTAGAGGATGGATTGGAGGCAAGCTAGTCTACTTACTTTGTCACCAACATGCACGTAACCAAATATCATTTTCCGGTAATATTGACCTTTTTGATAAAATATATATGTCCTTCGATGATAGGGTTGGATTAGTCAGCGCCATTATGAGTTTGTTATTTGTATTTCACCATGAACCTCTCTTCGACCTTTTCAAATATTCTGTGTTACCTAAATCTCGAGCCAAGCTAGTGGTTCGACCACTAATCTAATTATTTATGACTACATTACTAGCCCACTGCGCCATTCAGATAAGATATGATCATTGGTTCTAGTCAAGGGCAACATCTTTGAAAGAGTTAGCAGCGCTATAAATGAGAAATATTTATTTATTTAGCTGTCCTAGACAAACCATTCAACAAATAAACATGAGGACGTCAATCTGTTATTTGACCAGTTTGGGCCGTTACCACAGCCATGGGAATCTGACTGAGTGACCTTGAGCTGCTCAATCACACGTTCAACATAATAAACGTTATAGATTCCCAAACAAAAGTGTATTTATTGATAAAATGTTTGTACAGCCACCCATTGTTTATCCTGTAAGGTAGTAAGCTTATTTTGCACTTTTACACTATGGTATGGATCATAAGACATGGCCATAGTGTAAACCATCAAGGTAAGACCCTTATCTTTCGGAGTAAACAGAGTGTACATGGTTTTTATATCCAAACAGATATTTAATGTTTGTCGACGGTATTGCGGAATTGGTCAAATACTTATGTTTTTAAGTTTCTCATCTAATCTTCAACAACTGTTGATATCACCGCGTCGAGAAAATTAAACTACACGTTTCTGCTGGAAATATTTTTATTTATTTATTTATTCCAAACATGTTTTTGTTCCATCCCACCTTAAATAATTAATTCTAGGACAAGTACAACAACCATACCCAAGCCCTGTAGCATATCAGTTGGTGATGGAGAATGGGCTTAACCTTACCCAAGGGCGTACACAGGCGGGGGTCCAGACCCCCCTGGAATGGGTTGGACCTTCTATGGGATTTGTTAGACCCCCTTAAAAGGGGTTCCACATATGTAGGCTATATAAAATCTTATAGTTTATTACTCTTACTACAGTTTTAATTGTATAAGTCATTAACCAAATGCCAGTTAATATTTTAATATTCACCTTCAAGATTCCCCCTTCAAAGTTTCCACTTTGTAAAATGATCTTTGTCAACATTTCAAATGTCTTTATTTCCCTATTCAATATGGTGTTGTAAAATAAAGAACGTTTCTTGGAATGAGCCGAGTAAGAGGGGTCCAAGAAAAGGAGGCAAACATTATTGCAATCACCTGTAAGATCCTACTCGAGGAATCAACAAATGGAAAGAACTGCCTTGACAAAAGTTTGTAGCTTATATAGGTAGAGTTACTACCTTTCCTCTACCAATCCTTCAACATACCTACTGGCTCAAAACATTATTTTGTAACTATGACAATTTTGTAATCATACATAAAATTTAAACAGTAGTGCTAGTTATTACAAGGTTGGGAAAGGTCATGTTAGGAGAATCAGTGATAAAATAGTAGTGGCCTGTTGCTAATATAATTGTAGTGTTAGGAGAATCAGTGATAAAATAGTAGTGAATTGTTGCTAATATAATTGTAGTGTTAGGAGAATCAGTGATAAAATAGTAGTGACCTGTTGCTAATATAATTGTAGTGTTAGGAGAATCAGTGATAAAATAGTAGTGAATTGTTGCTAATATAATTGTAGTGTTAGGAGAATCAGTGATAAAATAGTAGTGAACTGTTGCTAATATAATTGTAGTGTTAGGAGAATCAGTGATAAAATAGTAGTGAATTGTTGCTAATATAATTGTAGTGTTAGGAGAATCAGTGATAAAATAGTAGTGAACTGTTGCTAATATAATTGTAGTGTTAGGAGAATCAGTGATAAAATAGTAGTGAACTATTGCTAATATAATTGTAGTGTTAGGAGAATCAGTGATAAAATAGTAGTGAACTGTTGCTAATATAATTGTAGTGTTAGGAGAATCAGTGATAAAATAGTAGTGAACTGTTGCTAATATAATTGTAGTGTTAGGAGAATCAGTGTTAAAATAGTAGTGACCTGTTGCTAATATAATTGTAGTGTTAGGAGAATCAGTGATAAAATAGTAGTGAACTATTGCTAATATAATTGTAGTGTTAGGAGAATCAGTGATAAAATAGTAGTGAACTGTTGCTAATATAATTGTAGTGTTAGGAGAATCAGTGTTAAAATAGTAGTAGCCTGTTGCTAATATAATTGTAGTGTTAGGAGAATCAGTGATAAAATAGTAGTGAACTGTTGCTAATATAATTGTAGTGTTAGAAGAATCAGTGATAAAATAGTAGTGGCCTGTTGCTAATATAATTTTAATGTTAATTGCATAAAAAATAATGTCGAATCTTAAAAAAAAACATAAATAGACGCTTTAAACTTGATTATTAAAAAAACCATTTCCAATAATTATTCCATACGAGTCACCGAAAGAAGTGACATGTGTTTTTATTTCACCACATTTCCCCACATTTCACCACATACTCAGTTATACGTATAAGTAGGCTATTAATTAAGCTAGTGTTGTAAGAATGTTAGAGATAGAATGTACCCGGGGGAACTGTTTGGGAGAAACTACCCTCAGTACACTCGGCCGGGATTCAAACCCCGAGGTCCCAGACTTGATGGACTCGACCACGTGCTCACTGGTGCGTGTAGTAAGAATGGCATTGCTACTGATAATAACTATATTATAATCGCTTAGGTGTAAGTTTTAAGATTAGGATATTATAATATAATTTGTTCAACAAAACGCAGTATTATTTTAGAACATGTATGTTTTTACTTTCTGATATAAAGATAAAATATTGTAATGGTGAGAAAGTTTGAGCTCTAGATTAAGATGAATATTGACATTTAATGTCCCTCTGACTCCAAGAAAGTCTGTCTGTCTGTCTGTCTGTCTGACTGTACATGGTGTCACAACTGTGACGGTTTGATACATTTGGTCAAGACTCGGTACTTAGACATTAGAGCCTATATTACCTTCTGCCGATTTTTAAATTTTAATTCTAGCCCTTAAAATAAGGGTTGGTTATTGATTACTTTTTTTTTTTTAAATTTCAAATTTTTCAAAAATGGCTTTGTAACCCCCCCTTTGATTTGATAGGTTCTTATTGCTATAAATAAAAGGTAGGTTAGTTACAAGAGAGTTTATTTTATTTTACAAACAACTAGCAGACATACGAGAGCGAGGCACTCTAGGTAGGTCGAGTGACTGGCCGACAAGGGCCGACATAAACAATAATAATGGGAGAAGACCCCAAGTCTTTAAGAGACAACACAATGATTAATACCAAACAAAACATAATTAAATTGACCCATGCCGAAGGCGACTAAATTAGCAAGAAGGTTAAATACAAGCAAAATGTATAGGTCTACACGACCTGGCGATGTTGACACTACATCGACATAAGTATGTAGTTATATAAAAAACTGCCAATGCAAGGCGCAACAGAGAAAAGCCATGCTTGGTTTACCTAAACCTAACCAGTTACAATAGATCCTAATCAATTTAGTTAAATCTAATCATTATTACTATTATGACCAACGTGCTGGGTGCACGGGCTCGCGCCCCCCGAGTTGAGTAACAACTAGAGTTAATACCATCATAATAAATCTTTAAATTTTAGTAAGCAATACAACAATTTTAAATAAGTTACACATTTATCAAAAACAACTAGCGCCCCAAGATGGCGACATACAAAAGTTTCATTAGCGCCCCAAGATGGCGACATACAAAGGTTTCATTAGCGCCCCAAGATGGCGACATACTAAAGTTCCAACCCGTCCGTGAGGCGGACACAACGTTAGGTTAAAAGAAACAAAGCTAGCGCATAAACCATAATGGCTGACAGGCAAATCCTGCAGTCTCAGAGAAATACATTTATTAGTAACCAAGATTTATATTTAAAGTCGAAACTTAAATTTTGAACAAATTAACCCAAACATAATTTAGAAAACGTCGAACAACAACCTACGCCTAAATCTAAGACAAGTGTCTCACCTAATTGAGTGCAGAGAAATGAGTGACATTACAAGACAGTCCAGCCGTTATATACGGTACAAAGTCAATCACGTGTTCACAAACGGCGGGAATCACACAGGGGACGAAGGGAGAGGGGAGTACACTGCTTCGACAAACGTCTCGATTATTCTCGTAATAATTTCAAATCACGCGCTGGTGGATGAGTCTTGTTTCATTCGAACACAACCGTCGGCGCATCTGGGTTAGCGCATCTCGATGTTCAGATGTCTGAGTCTTGCTCTAATCGGACCTCGAGCCTCGGGCGGTCAGTAAGCCGCGTGATGTAGAATGGAGTTGAGTGCGCGTGTTTCGTGAAGTCGAGCCCAGTCCAGTCCGGCCCAGTCAAAGGGGACCAAGATTTGGTGAGCCAGATCGTCCTTATTTGTTTTATGTCTGTGACAACGTCACAATGTCCCCCCTTGGACAGAGATGAAGGACGTCCTTAGCCTTGGGTGAAGACACGGGGAGGCGCCTTCCTCGATGTTCACCGCTGACTAGAGGGCGGGAGGCGGCTCGTACCCTTCGAGGCCATGTTAGCTGGCCAGATGCAGGTTCGGGAGATGGCGAATAACTGGACTCCGGGGCTGACCTCTGCTTCACACGCTCACTCCAACACACCGTCGTCCCGAGTTGACAGGGAGACAGTATATGCTCGTATGGTGGCCCGCTTTAACCACCACGGAAGCTTCATCGCCACGCCCAGCTTGGCGATCATCGACTGCCGCTGAGTGTACAAGAACAAAGGAGGGGGAGGAAAGGACAGGGCAGAAATGGGAAGGACGGAAGGCCGAATAGGTGAAGTCTCTGAGAACAAAAGTTTACACGTGAACACCACATACAATTATAAAGTTCATCAGTTAGCACAACCATTCTTGAAAGTTACTGTGGCAGTTTCGTAGCACTAACATCGTCTACCGGCACGAGTCACAGAGATACCCACAACTCTGTTTAGCGACGACTTTCCACGAATGAGGAAAGGTGGGTTTGTCGCTTCACACGCACTTAGAGGTAGTCCAGTTGGTGGGGGTGAACGTTCTGCACAATGTACTTTGGACCCGGCACACGCTTCATTTCTAACAGTCCAACACAAGTTTCTGCCTAGAGCCATACCTAGACCCTACAGTACCACAAAAATTATCCTAACAATACCAGGGGGTGGTACCCCTTTCCTAATTTAAATTATATATATATAACAATATAGATACCTGGAAATATGTACATTAAGAATGCAAAATTAAATCATTAAGGTACACTTAAACAAACAGACGACACACAGCACTGGGTCAAATGACTCATTTCCCTGCAGCCTTTAGGTGGCTGACATGTGCTCTACGTGTCAAAGATGGGTCGGATACTTCTTTTAACAATACCGAAACAGGTGTAAGAAATCTTTCAATTGACCAGGGACCACTCCACTTATACGCCATCTTCGCCGAAGACTTGTCAGCAGCTGAGCTAAGAGGAAAACACTTGCACACAACAATGTCCCCAAGTTTAAATGGGACAGGGATACGCCCTCGGTTATAGGTGGCAGCAACCTTCCTTTGGGACTTCAGGAGGTTAGAAAAAGCTATCTCACATTTCTTTTCATAAGAACAATCACCCGCGTCATTAAGGAGTGGGTCAATATCCCAGTTAAACAATAATGGGTGGTTCAGGTCCCTATTGAGGAAGATAGAGGAAGGAGTGGCTTTGACTGACTCATGGAAAGCGGCGTTAAAAGCAATGTTCAAAACGTCTAAGTCCTGGTCCCAGTGGGTGTGATCCTGGTGGTGAAAGATCGTCAAAGCAACGTTCAGGTTACGATTAAACCTCTCTACATGGTTCGGCGATGGGTTGTACGGGCTAGTGGTAACGTGTCTTATCCCCCACGAGAAACACATATCTCCGAAAGCTTTAGAACGGAAACACGGTCCATTATCACTTACTATGACCCTTGGGGTCCCTAAAATCGCCCAAACACGTCTGCACAGAGCATTAACAGTTGTCCTTGCCTTCATGTTCCTTAGGGGGATGAGTATGACGAATTTAGAGAAGGCGTCCATGGCAACGAGTATAGAGGTGTTCCCTTGGGTAGAGCGGGTCAGGGGGCCGACGAAATCAACAAAAACTTTCTCCCACGGTTGCTTAGCAACATCCGCGGAGTGAAACCCTATTTTAGAATTACGTGCCGGTTTGGCCAATTGACACGGCTCACATTTGCGCACCCAATCTCTAACGTCTCTAGGCATTAAGGGCCAAAAAAAATTCCTTAGAAATCTTGCGTTCGGTCTTAAGGACACCGCAATGGCCGCCAAAAAGGGAGTCGTGGAAATATTTAAGTAACATAGGCCTAAGTTTCTCTGGCACAAAATATCTTATCCTACCCTTGACACGAACTACTAGGAGGTCTTTATAAATCTCGTAGTTCCCAATCCTCTCTCCACGCTTGATCCTGTCAACGATCTGTCTGCAATACGGATCCATCAACTGATGGTCTTTGATTGAGATAAAGGATTCGGGAATCGTATGGATAACAAATAACGAGCCTTCTTCCTTACATTCTCCTACAGGTTCCTTATCCTCACACATCCTAGACAAAGCGTCAGCGACGACATTTAGCTTCCCAGCAACGTGATGGGTAGTAAACTTAAACCTGGATAGCTTCCAAACCCACCGTCCAATTTTCCCTAGCTGTTTCGGGTGATTCCACATCCAGCTGAGGGCCATGTTGTCAGTGTACAACTCAAACTGGCGAAGCTCTAGATAGTCAGCGAACTTGTCGATACCGAAGATACAGCTAAGACATTCCTTCTCATATATGCTGTACTTTCTTTCGGCAGGGCTCAGAGTTCTGCTGGCGAAAGCTACTGGTCTACTCCCCTCAGACGTCGTTTGAGAGAGAACCGCCCCTAGCGCTACAGAGGAGGCATCAACATGTAGTTGGAAAGGCAGAGAAAAGTCAGGCATGCGTAGCACGGCAGGTGACACAAGGTGGCGCTTAAGCGCAACAAAGGCCTGCTGTTGGGCAGAACCCCAAATAAAGGTGGCACCCTTTTTCTTCAAGGAGTTAAGGGGGTTTGCTAAGTCAGAGAAGTTAGGGATGAACCTAGCGTAGTAGGCGCACATACCTAGAAACCGTAATGCCCCTTTTATGTTTTTTGGGGCGGGAAAATCCAAGATAGGCTTAACTCGATCTGGGTCAACGAGCAGGTTACCCTCAGAAATGATATAGCCAAGATATGGGATAGATCTCTTCGCCCATGTGACTTTCTCCGGGTTTACAGTCAATCCAGCCTCGCGCAGGCGCCTCAACACTACCTCAACATGACGCAAATGGTCATCAAAAGATTTGCTGTAAACGCAGATATCATCAAGGTAGTTAAACACGAATTTGTATTTCAGGTCCGCCAAAATATGGTCTAAGACTCTACTCAACGCTTGCCCCCCGCAACTTATCCCTAACGGCACTCGGTTAAACTCTTAGACTTGCCAGGGGGTGATAAACGCGGTAAATTTCTTAGACGACTCTGAGAGAGCACATTGCAGAAAGCTCGCATTAAGGTCAATCAAGCTGTAATATTTGGCACCGCCAAGATGTTGGAAGGCGGACTCTATGCTAGGCATGGGGTACGGGTCGAACACTATTTTTTTGTTAAGCTTTCTATAATCGACAATCAAGCGATGCCCATGACCTTTCCTGGGAATAATGAACGCAGGACTTGCGTATGGGGATTTGGAGGGACGAATAACCTCCTTTTGTTCCAAGTCCATGATAAGATTTCTAAATATCTCGAGTTTGGGGGGTGCACAGGAGTAGGGACCAGATCTGACAGGAATGTGGTCCTGCGCCACAATGTCGTACGGCAAAATGTCGCACTTGCCCCATCTGTCAGTGATGACGTCAGGGAATCGAGCTATCAAACGATCTATCGCTTCACGTTCCTCGACAATCGAGAACAACCTGCGAGGATGGTGCCCAACACAAAATGGAATAAACAAACTAGGTTCAAAACTAAAAGATATTCCTAAGCGTCTTAGGTCCAGTTTGACTCCAGTCTCGAACATGAAGTCAGTTCCTAGAATAACATCAAAGGGAAGTTCTGGCATAACAAAGAATGGACGTTTCCAAGCAAATCTTTCTATCTTAATAGAGAGCACTACTTTACAATCGACCAAGATAGTCTGCCCATTAGCCACGGCGTAAATCTTAGGACCTATCGACCTATAATCGATTTTAGTTTTACCCTCTAACTGGCGCAAAAACTCGCGGCATATAAATGAGTGACTGGCTCCTGTATCTAAAAGAGCAACACAATCATTTTGGGCTACCTGGATCTGAACTACAGGGGTAGGAGCACGTGGTTTAATACAAGTGAGCACGACCGGACCACGACTACGACCGCGCCCTATAAGTTTCCCGATCTACATTGTCTCTGTACGTGACCTAGTTTTCTACACCGAAAACATCTCACGCGCGAGAGGTCGCGGGGCGCACGGTTGTCTGAACTAGAAGGCCTGAAGTTGTCCCTAGGAGTGTTAACACCGCGATCACTTGGCAGTACAGGCGCTAAAGATAAGGCCGTATTCATAGGTTCGGGAGTTGAACCCGTGCGTCTGCGGTCTAAAGCCGCTGGCGCATGCGCACTTAAATACTCCTGTTCGGCGAGCAGGGTGTTTTCAATCGAAGATGCTAGAGAGAAAAGTTCAAGTACCGTACAGGGCTTACATGTAAATACAAAATGTCGCCGGGTAAGGGGCGACACATTCTCAAGAATAATATCAACAATCTGACTTTCCCCCAGGCCACTATTGAGAACTTGAGCTGCCTCCGTGATAGATAAAACAAAATCTCTCAACGATTCGTGGGGATATTGAAACCTGTGAATAACTTCCTTACATAACCTTTCTCTAGCCCTACTAGGTAGCAGCGCTTCTAAAATGAGGTCAGTAAGTGATCTCCAAGATAAACCATTTTGAATCCCACGGGAGAACAACTGGGTTAAAAAACCAGAAGTTTTAGCCAAACACAGAATCAAAAATTCACTATCACTCGCTAACTTTAGACAATATGCTCTGTTGATCTCAACCATAAACTTAAACAAAGTAGCGTGATCTTGACCATCGCAAACAGGGGTACGATTTAAAATCTCCAAAAGTACTTTGTTCTGACATTTAACTAGTGAAGGGGGTGGAGGTGGAGCGATAGGCGCTAAGGGGGGTGGATTCCCATCCTCAATCCTATCCATACCTGAGTCAGTCTCAGCCTCCCCAGTCCCGCTAATCTCCCCACATAGCTTAGATCTGAGCTCACCCACAGTAGCATTGGGAGGGAAGGAGACGCCCCTTGAAGTCAGCTCAGCTGTCAACTCGTCCCGGCTCAGACGGTAGACAGCAGTCTTAGATGTGGTCAAAAAGGACATGGCGGCTGCAGGAGTGGTCTCCATGGTCACGGAGTCATGAAACATAAACAAACAAGGATCAGTACAATATCAATCATCCAACAATACTGCAGACAGGAGGACCCTATTTTTTTTCCTAACTCTACCTAATATCCTATTAAGTGCCCCACTCAACTCTGCTAAAGCAGAGTGGCGCAGCTTCTCTCTTGTAACCCCCCCTTTGATTTGATAGGTTCTTATTGCTATAAATAAAAGGTAGGTTAGTTACAAGAGAGTTTATTTTATTTTACAAACAACTAGCAGACATACGAGAGCGAGGCACTCTAGGTAGGTCGAGTGACTGGCCGACAAGGGCCGACATAAACAATAATAATGGGAGAAGACCCCAAGTCTTTAAGAGACAACACAATGATTAATACCAAACAAAACATAATTAAATTGACCCATGCCGAAGGCGACTAAATTAGCAAGAAGGTTAAATACAAGCAAAATGTATAGGTCTACACGACCTGGCGATGTTGACACTACATCGACATAAGTATGTAGTTATATAAAAAACTGCCAATGCAAGGCGCAACAGAGAAAAGCCATGCTTGGTTTACCTAAACCTAACCAGTTACAATAGATCCTAATCAATTTAGTTAAATCTAATCATTATTACTATTATGACCAACGTGCTGGGTGCACGGGCTCGCGCCCCCGAGTTGAGTAACAACTAGAGTTAATACCAACATAATAAATCTTTAAATTTTAGTAAGCAATACAACAATTTTAAATAAGTTACACATTTATCAAAAACAACTAGCGCCCCAAGATGGCGACATACAAAAGTTTCATTAGCGCCCCAAGATGGCGACATACAAAGGTTTCATTAGCGCCCCAAGATGGCGACATACTAAAGTTCCAACCCGTCCGTGAGGCGGACACAACGTTAGGTTAAAAGAAACAAAGCTAGCGCATAAACCATAATGGCTGACAGGCAAATCCTGCAGTCTCAGAGAAATACATTTATTAGTAACCAAGATTTATATTTAAAGTCGAAACTTAAATTTTGAACAAATTAACCCAAACATAATTTAGAAAACGTCGAACAACAACCTACGCCTAAATCTAAGACAAGTGTCTCACCTAATTGAGTGCAGAGAAATGAGTGACATTACAAGACAGTCCAGCCGTTATATACGGTACAAAGTCAATCACGTGTTCACAAACGGCGGGAATCACACAGGGGACGAAGGGAGAGGGGAGTACACTGCTTCGACAAACGTCTCGATTATTCTCGTAATAATTTCAAATCACGCGCTGGTGGATGAGTCTTGTTTCATTCGAACACAACCGTCGGCGCATCTGGGTTAGCGCATCTCGATGTTCAGATGTCTGAGTCTTGCTCTAATCGGACCTCGAGCCTCGGACGGTCAGTAAGCCGCGTGATGTAGAATGGAGTTGAGTGCGCGTGTTTCGTGAAGTCGAGCCCAGTCCAGTCCGGCCCAGTCAAAGGGGACCAAGATTTGGTGAGCCAGATCGTCCTTATTTGTTTTATGTCTGTGACAACGTCACAGCTTTAATATTTTTCTTGATGTTTAACAATAATTAAAACTAAAAGCACAAACATCAATAACTGAACAATGCCTCAGGACAATAAACAAAATAAATTTAATCTAAAATTTCTAGCAATTTTGTTTAAAACGTGTATCATAGGAGCATTTTACATGCTTTACATGATATACCTGTTTTTCAGAGAAAAATTGATTTATAGGTAGTTTGCACATGATTATTATTTTCTTAAATTCAAAATATTTAGAAAATGGCTTTAACGTTTTTGTTAAATATTTAATATCCAGACAGCGTTTTACATAATAAATATAAAGGGTGTGAAAAGGGTTTTGACCCCCTTTGCAATTTGATGTACCCCATAAACAAAAGGTATAGTATCATTCTATAGCGGACCCCCTTAGAAATATTAGCTTTCTACGTCTTTGACCTCACCGCTATACAGTTTTTACCTTGCACGTTTTTACTTTCTCTCGACACTTCAGAGAGAAAGTATTGGGATCGTCAAAAAAATCGAACTCGAACTCGAGATTTTGATAGATGTCGACATTTTATGACCCTCTGAAACAAAATAAGTGGTTTTCACAATGCCGTCTGTCAATACCTCGGGCTAAAGCCAAAGATGTTTTACCGATTGCGCTAAAACTTGGTATCTGGGATTCCCATAAAGTTCCCCCGAGGGGTTTTTGGAATTATATATATAAT
Organism: Timema podura; assembly: GCA_033556935.1. NCBI lineage: Eukaryota > Metazoa > Arthropoda > Insecta > Phasmatodea > Timematidae > Timema > Timema podura. The sequence continues at coordinate 1,483,479 of JAVRXN010000012.1, forward strand.
TATAAAATTAAGGGTAGTTTACTGAAGGGCAACAAGAAAAAAAATCCGATTTTCTAAACATTTGCTTTAATGATTTATATCAAATTTTGTATCTGGACACTATTTATCATTAAAAACAAGATGAAAATGCTAATTTTATCATGAAAATGACTTTGAGAGCTCTTTACATAAGTGAAATTTTCCAATTTTCATTATTTCTCCGCAACTATTTGAGATACGAAATAATTTATCGCTGTAAAATTGTAGTAGGCCTACTATTAAAGATAAGCAACTTTTATTAGAACTATATATTTTTATAAAATCAATAATATCTTTGCTATAGGCAAGTATATATACCGTACTTTTTAATTCCTACCTTTGAAAATGAATTTAATTCTTATGCTCTTTGGTGGACAGTGATGTTCCTATTTTCTCAATTTTTCGGTAACATTGTTCCTAGTTCCTAATGGCTTGGTGTGGTATTTATACAACAATGTATATACCTATAATCTCGTTTCAAAGATCTTAAGAGTTTTTTTTAGTAAACGTCTGTTTTAAGATAAAGCTGTGTCTGTGTGGGGTACCGTACCATTTATTTTCTATAAAAAACAAACATTTTAATAAGTACAAGCTTTGCTGTTTATTTCCTAAGTAGTGTTTAGAAATAGTTCGAATTATGAAAAGAAACATTTTGTTTACAAAAATATATAGTTTACTTTGTTTAAGCTAGGCTAGGTTAAACTAAGCTAGATTTATATGATCTATGCTATGTTAAGATAATAGAGGTAAAGTTGTCTAAATATACTGGTACACCATCCCTATTCACATTTAATATTATGATATATGCAGAGCTTACTACAATTTTAATATTTTATAAAATATAATTTATTGCCAGCCTACTAACTTTGATAATTGGAAACCAATGATGTTTATGAATTTTGCCACTGAACAAGTTAAATAACTATTTTATAACATTTTGAGCCTGTTAATTAGAACCACGGGAACTATATTGTGCATAACAATGATACTGTACCAACACAAAAGAAATAATTGGTGTGAAAATATATCCCTAATTCACTACAGTTGATATTTCAACATTTTGGTTTGTCTTTTTTCCAAAGATTTTCACTAATGTTATCTAGTTTTAATAATTTACCTTTACAATATGATACTTTTTAAAAGCTTATACATTTTGACAATTTGTAGCTTCAAATTTACTTTTAAACAGCCAAAATATATTGCTACTAATTTTTAGACAATTATTTGATATCTTTCGGACTCAGAAATTTGATTCGGATAGAAGGAATAGGACTACAACAAAGACTACATGTTTAACAAATTTATATAAAATGGGTTGGATATATTTTTCAAAGCTTTGTCATGTTTTATAATTATTTTTAAATATAAGCTTGTTATTCTGATTTGAACATTTAGCGTATATATTATTTCGTCTCTTTAAAAGCTTCTCGAGGTTTATCTGCAATTCAATACTTTATTTTACCTCAAATTACCATTTCAAACTTTCTCAAAATGGGAATGCCATTTTTTCTGATTTTGACAGTTATTTTAGGATTGTAGCTCGATGTTTGTGTAACATTTTGAGCATCATCACTAGGGTTGAGTCTGTCGAATCCTTAAGGATATTCGATATTCTAGGACAAATGTCAGACTCGAGATTATATATATATCTATATATTTTTTAAATTTTGGATATGGATTCTTCTTAGGGAGGCTATGATGCTTACTGGTAATGGATGGTGATAGGACAAAACCTACAACCAGAGCACATAACATTTATTCAACATGAATATTAATTCACATTATAACACAGAATGTATTTATCTAGGTATTTTATTTAGCAATTAGAAAGTTAATGTGAAAAAAATCATAATCAAAGAGAAAGTTCAAATCAGTGTAAATATCAGTATAAATGTTATGTTTTCTGAGGCTCGGATTCCAGATTCAGGACTTGAAGATAAAAATGAAGATTCTGAACTTGTTTTGATACATTTTCATTTTTATTTAACTTTGAACTTTCTTTAGCTAGTAAATCTAATGTATGTCTACACAGGCCAGTGGTAATACAACTAGACTAATAACAGGTTTTACAATGGTTACATTTATAATAATTGATCCTAATTTAACGATCGCATTATATGTTGATATCAAATTGGGGGAAAAAGTTGATTTCAAAAATGTTTTTATCTGAAATATCTTTAAAAGAACTTGTATCTCAACTTTAGATAATTTATTGTTTTAATATTTAACGCTTCTTTTAGAAGATTAAAAGTAAATATAGCTCGGTGTTTTGACCAAAAAACTTTATTTTAAAAGTATTTTTCGTTGTTTCCTCTAGCATCAGATCATATGAATTATAAGTATTAAGGACAAAGATTATTACCTTTATTATGTTCAAACTGTAATTCTTGGATCATCCACGCTGTTAGCTAGCAAGATATAATTTCAAAAGGCGATAATGAGCCGAGATATCACACTGACGTGCTAAAATGGAGAGAATACCTTTGTTTACAAATTTCGGACACGATAGTGACTCGTACCATAGTACAGCTAGCAGTCTTTTCTCATTTTTATGTGTAATTTAGATGTTTTAATAATTACAAACCAAAGTAATATTATTTTTCCATCCAAAGCAATCTGTCGACCTACTTTCACCAAAGCTGCTCACTGGAGTACGTAGTTTGAACCCAGTCCAGATATACGGAGCTCTAGTGGCCATCGGCTGGTTCATTGGCCCCAATCAGCCCCTGGTTCTGTCTGTGGTGATCTGCAAAGTTGACTGAAGTTGCCCGAGTGTGGGCAGAAAGCTCGCGCGGTGAAAGTGTGCCGCCTCACAGTTCTGTCAGAGACAGCTCCAGGGAACACAGGCCAGGTTGCTTTCCTCCTTTATATTCAACATCGAGCACTCTCAGAGAGCTGGCAAGTTGTCTTACACTCTCAGAGTGTTGGCAAGTTGTCTCACACTCTCAGAGAGCTGGCAAGTTGTCTCACACTCTCAGAGTGCTGGCAAGTTGTCTCACACTCTCATAGAGCTGGCAAGTTGTCTCACACTCTCAGAGAGCTGGCAAGTTGTCTCACACTCTCAGAGTGCTGGCAAGTTGTCTCACACTCTCAGAGAGCTGGCAAGTTGTCTCACAATCTCAGAGTGCTGGCAAGTTGTCTCACACTCTCAGAGAGCTGGCAAGTTGTCTTACACTCTCAGAGTGTTGGCAAGTTGTCTCACAATCTCATATAGCTGGCAAGTTGTCTCACACTCTCAGAGAGCTGGCAAGTTGTCTCACATTCTCAGAAAGCTGGCAAGTTGGCTTACACTCTCAGAGTGTTGGCAAGTTGTCTCACAATCTCATATAGCTGGCAAGTTGTCTCACACTCTCAGAGAGCTGGCAAGTTGTCTTACACTCTCAGAGAGCTGGCAAGTTGTCTTACACTCTCAGAGAGCTGGCAAGTTGTCTCACACTCTCATAGAGCTGGCAAGTTGTCTCACACTCTCAGAGAGCTGGCAAGTTGTCTCACACTCTCAGAGAGCTGGCAAGTTGTCTTACACTCTCAGAGAGCTGGCAAGTTGTCTTACACTCTCAGAGAGCTGGCAAGTTGTCTCACACTCTCATAGAGCTGGCAAGTTGTCTCACACTCTCAGAGAGCTGGCAAGTTGTCTCACACTCTCAGAGAGCTGGCAAGTTGTCTTACACTCTCAGAGAGCTGGCAAGTTGTCTCACACTCTCAGAGAGCTGGCAAGTTGTCTTACACTCTCAGAGAGCTGGCAAGTTGTCTCACACTCTCAGAGAGTGCTCAAAGAACTTCCTTGTGATTCATTTTGCCTTTACCTTCTCACTCACCAAGGGTGGACTGGCGGGTTCCAAGTTACCCGGGACCACAAATATGACGGCCATTATGGCAGCCACTTCAGTCAGCGAGAAATTATTATTAATCGCTGTTATGCCACACGGATTAAAATACAATTATTTGTCATATTATGGAACTATTTAGCTTGTCTGTATGATCTTATAATCCCTTTCACCCTTCATTTACAACCTCTCTTTGTCATGCCAACAAGAAAGAGGGGAAATAAAGCTACGGAACCTCTTATCTCAATGTAAAGAGGAAAGCTCGCTGCTAGTTCTCAAATACCTTAACATTTTTGTTGTGAGTCCATCAAGAAATGATTGGTTCGAGTAAGGCTAAATAGAGAGCGCTATTCATCAGGCATAGTCTCATAGCTCCGCAAATATTATAAAAAAGTCGTTGAAAATGAACGAGGGTCACATTTTCAACAATAATTTGTTTCTATTAATAAAACGCAAAATATAGGATTGTTAAGGAAAAAGAGCCCTGTGGACTCTTTCAGCTTTATCTTGGCGTGAATATGTTTTGAAATAACGCATTGTAGAATTAAATATTGCGTTAGAATTGAACGTCTGCACGGCAAATTCTCGCTTACCGAGGCGGGCCCCTTAAAACACGTTCATAATTACCATTGAAGCTATGTTTCAGGCTAATTCTGAATCCATTTCAGCAACTTCTCTTGTAATATTCTTGTAGCAATGGCCAGGACTGGGAGTTTATTTTTGAAAGATTTAAGTTTTAAAATAACACTAAATGTGTAGATTATAAGAACAGTAGTAGTCAGCCCTCCATGAACAATAAATGTTTTAAGTTTGGATTGTAAAATAACGTATATAAACAACGAAAGAGAGGGTTTTAAATTTAATGTCGTTGTAAATGTTCACAAATGAAGTATTCTGGACACTCATTGGAACTTTTGATTAAAATTGAATTCATATCATTATTTAAGTTTAAAGTAGTTATTGCAGCCCAAATCAAACCGGCCCACCGGTATATCTCCTTGTGTCTATGTTTCTAGTCCACAGAGATATCTCCTTGTGTCTAGATGTTCCAGTTCACAGAGATATCTCCTTGTGTCTATGTGTTCCAGTCCACAGATATATCTCCTTGTGTCTAGATGTTCCAGTTCACAGAGATATCTCCTTGTGTCTAGTTGTTCCAGTCCACCGGGTTATCTCCTTTTGTCTAGTTGTTCCAGTCCACCGGGTTATCTCCTTGTGTCTAGTTGTTCCAGTCCACCAGGGTATATCCTTGTGTCTAGTTGTTCCAGTCCACCGGGTTATCTCCTTGTGTCTATGTGTTCCAGTCCACCGGGTTATCTCCTTGTGTCTATGTGTTCCAGTCCACCGGGTTATCTCCTTGTGTCTAGGTGTTCCAGTCCACCGGGTTATCTCCTTGTGTCTAGTTGTTCCAGTCCACCGGGGTATATCCTTGTGTCTTTCATCCTATATTTGAATCCTCCTCCTTCCTAAGCCCCTTTTTCTCTCAACCTTTCTTTCTATGACGTCGTACAGAAGACAGTTCTTCCTAAGGATTTGTCAGATCCAACTTGCTCTTTACCAAAAGAATGGTTCTCTTCTCACCCACTCTACTTAGAGTTTCTTCATTTATCACACTGTCTGGTCACCTGATAGCCTCAAGACTTCTCCAGCACCACATTTCAAAATTATCCAAGTATTTCTTTTCCATCTTCCTAAGAATCAATTTCCTGCTCTATACAGTCTGATGCTCCAAATGTAGCATTTAATCAGTTTCTGCCACAGTTCTAAACTCAACCTGCTTGTCAGCGTAGCCTCTTCTTGTTGAAATCTTCCTTGAATATGGCGATCCTCGACCTAATTTCCTTGTTTCAGTAGGTAACCTTTGTCAGCAGACTTCCCAGGTACTTAAACTGCTCTATGTTTTCTAACTTCTGGTTTCCAATTTTGATTTTCAGCATCTCTTCATTTATTGAAATCACCATCCCTTTTGACTTCTCAACGTTGATCTTTATACCATATCTTTTCTCTATCTCCGCCATCTTGTCCATCATTTCCTGCAACTCTTATTTATTATTGTTTTGGCCAGCAATGCTAGATCATTTAATTGTGTTGATGATGCGTTCTGCTATCCTGAAATTGCCACGTTCCTCCAGGACTTACCAGACCAGTACCTCTCCATACAAGTTGAACAGACTGGAGTACAAACAGCATCCCTGCCTCACTCCTCTTCCTCTCTCTACGCTGTTGGTTTCTCCATCATTCAGCCTCACCTTCCCTCGCTGTCCTAGGTACAGGTTTGCAATCAGCTTTCTGTTCCTCCAGTCAATGCCGATCTTCTGGCGTATTAACATCAATTTCTTCCATTTCCCTCTATCGAAAGCCTTTTGCCAGTCAATGAAACCAATGTAGATTTCTTCCTTGACTTTCAGTACTTTTTCTGAAAATAGTCTCAGCATACCAATGGCATCTCTGGTTCATTTTCCTTTTCTGAATCCAAATTGGTCTTCTGCCATCTCACTTTCTATTTTATGTTCCAGTCGCCTGTTGAGGATTCTTGCCACGATCTTCCCCACATGAGAGATGAGGCTGACGATCCTATGGTCACTGTATGTATTGCTTTGTTTCTTCTTATTCTCACCTTATCTTATCTCTTTTGAACAAAAACCAATTATTGTGTTTATGATTCATTTCCAACAAAGTCATTTTTACGGTAGTGTTGAATAGCCATATTTAGTTCATTAGCGGAATTTAGTTGTAATATTTGTGGTTATTTTTATCCAAGTAGCAGGATGGTGTCATCTGCGCTCTATTCTTGCAGGTATTCAGGGAGAGCATTTATGAAAAATATAAGTTTTGAATAAATTTTAAAAAAACTTACATAGTTATTAGTCCATTCTTCACCTAATCTGGTAAAAGAATAATCAGAGTTGTAAGGGTAGACTCGCGATGTATATATAACCTTAAGATGTGTAGGTCAAAGAGCTAAGTCTAATATGATCGTAATTTAGATGATAGATTCTTCATGAGGCAATAGTTAAAAATTGTTCGGTGACAGAGTGTACTGCATCTGGAGATATCTGATAAAAGGTTACACCGAAGCGTAACTAATGCACGTCGAACAATGTCTAGAGATTTTAGAGATGTCTCGATAAGTGATGCGTAAGACTTGACCACATTCCTCAGGAGTCGGTTGAAGGTGGTTTTTGCCAACCGGGATTTCCCCACTAGTGCATGACCCGTCGATGTGTGACAGTATTGTAGACTACTTTTTATACTTGTATAATAGGTCGAACATCTTGGATCCCATAACATGTCGTGATTGTTTATAAAGTACACATTCTTTAGGATGCTTAGTTTTTAAAATGGATATGCAGATAGACTTTAGCTGACTAGACATAAGATGTTTAGCTCCGAGATATCTAGGTGGAAGATGGTTAGGCTAAGTTAGGTGGGTTGGGTTTAAAGTGGACTGCTATTTGACAAAAACATAATAAATTACGATGAGATAAAGACAGTTGCAACAGCATTCACTTATCAGAGTATCATTTAGAGTTTTGCTTGTTTAGAAAGTATCCCCATTTCAGACTCTTGATGTGTAAGTTAAAGGCTTAATGGTCTCAACGTTTAAGGTGTCGGCTGGAGAATTATACATAATTATTTCGTACCATTTTAAACCGTTTCATAATATTTTGAGGGATGGGTGGTAAGCAGGAAGGACATATCGTTTAAGGTACAAGATCTAAGCCATCAGGTATCATGGATATATCGTTTAAGATATAAGATTGAGGCTGGAATGTACTCAAAGGAGTTTGGGGGCTGCAAGGAGAAAGGAGGGAGAGGTTCAGAATGACAAATACAGGGACATAAGGTACTCTTGTGTAGCTGAAAGTCCATGGACATATGCAGACTCAACTCTTATACATACGTCTTATGGGGCAAACGCTGATGCACTTAAGCTCTTTTCTGTGTAATTGAAAGCCTTTTTATACCTACTCATATGGAGATTGTTATATTATATCCCCCAAAAGCATGCAAAAATATGGTGATATGTTATATATCCCCCAGAATCATGAAAACATATGGTGATGTGTCATATATCTCTCCAGAAGTATGAACACACATGGTTATGTGTTATATATCCCCCAGAAGCATGAACACACATGGTAATATGTCATATATCTCTCCAAAAACATGAACACATATGGTGATGTGTCATAATTCTCTCCAGAAGTATGAACACATATGGTTATGTGTTATATATCCTACATAAGAATGGGCACATATGGTAATGTGTTATATATATATCCAGATGCATTAACACGTATGGTGAATATTGTGAATACTCTCTGTAGCGTTGTAAAAAAAATGTGGAGATCAAATATCCTTTTTTTTTATAAATCTTGAGCACAACAGATTCCAAAATGGTGACCCGAAGGAATATAAAATATGCACACACGAGCTGGACCCCAAACTAGGACAATCAACAAGGGTAATTCAAGAGGTTAGTTAAAGAACACGCATGAATAAATTGCTAACGAGGAGCAAGAAACTTAATTTATATTAGTTGTCATACACAGAAGAAAGTTTACAAATGTTAGAGCCATCATAGAAATAATACCTATTCACTATATGTGTAGGTAGTCTTGTCTAGTGAGCAGTATTGTACTCGTATGATGACGCCAAATAACCGCCGGTACGATTAACCTAGGGACTTCCAAGGTGGCGGGCAGCAGTCTGTAGACCCCAAGATGGCGGGCAATAGTCTGGAGACCCCCAATATGGCGGGCAATAGCCTGGAGACCGTAAAAGATGGTGGCATGACCACTATCGGTAACTGTTTGAAGTCTAAAATAACAAACACTAATTTAACAAACCTAGGTCCATGTTAATATCCCTAGAGGGTCTGTAGTGTCTATAGAGCAACACCAAACAAACCAATGCCCACGCCAGTGTCCCTGAAGGCCTGTTAGTGTTTAGAGAGCAGCACCAAACAAGCCCCCAATGTCCACGCTAGTATCCCTGAGGGCCTGTAGTGTCTAGAGACCTTTCACCAAACAAACCAATGCCCCTACGGCTGTTCAGCTATCCCTGAAGGCCTGTATTGTCTAGAGCCAGTATCCCTGAAGGCCTGTAGTGTCTAGAGCCAGTATCCCTGAAGGCCTGTAGTGTCTAGAGACCCACACCAAACAAACCAATGCCCACGCCAGTATCCCTGAAGGCCTGTATTGTCTAGAGCCAGTATCCCTGAAGGCCTGTAGTGTCTAGAGCCAGTATCCCTGAAGTCTTGTAGTGTCTAGAGACCCACACCAAACAAACCAATGCCCACGCCAGTGTCCCTGAAGGCCTGTAGTGTCTAGAGACCAGGTGGCAAAGAGAAGAGCACGAGCTAGGCAGGTGTGTGTGTAACAAGACGCAAGGCACATAAAGAGAAGGAAGTCGGCAGACAATAACAAGAGTAGCAAGACTGGAGGGCAACCCTCGACAAAAGAGCCAGGTGCTCTCTTCCACGACCTGATTTCTTTACCAAGCTTTCCACCGGTCCAGACCTGTTCGCAGGGGTGATCCGCCCCTGCACCCATACCGCACAAGACAACCGGCTCCAGTCTCTGGCACATGGGACCCTTTTCTACTCATTTAAATCAACTAAGTAGTCGTTACACCAACTTTAGTCCACTTTACTTTTATGTTTTCATCCACACGATAGTTGACACTCTCTTCTCACTGGCGAGTTGTCCTGAGGAGTTTGAACCTCCTCAGAGCAGATTAACGGGGAATGGGTAGGCGGGATTTCGAGGAGGGTGGGGGGAGGGCCACACATACATTGAACCAGGGAGGTTGGGAAGGTATTCCATACCGAGACAGTCAACAGAAGAGGATGAAGTTAAAACATTCTTTTGGAGAGGACCAGATTAGATTCAGTTTCCAACTTGAAGTACTTTGGAAGCAACCTCTCAAAGGACAATATTGTCAAACAGGAAATTACTTAATAGGACACAGAAAGCATAACTCACACATTTTCAGTCACGTGGCAAACCCTACTGAGGAATAAAAAATACCCCAGATAGCAAAATTAATCAAGTTTGTTCCTAGTGTTAAGGGATAAGTATAGTTAGGAGGGAGGCCAATAGAAATTAAAAAAAGAGTTCAACTTAAAACAAAAATTATATTGTCATTTACTTTAATTATTGATTATTTATTTTAACTTTGTGGCTTTTAAATGTAGTTGTTGCTATCCTCTAAATTTTGGGGAGGTGGTGGTGGGGGGAACTGTCCTTCTTGCAAACCTCCCCCCCCCGCTTCCCCCCCTCCTAAATTACACTTATGCGGGGAATTATATACACGACAAATATCATCCAGGTGCTTTTTTTCCAGTAGCCTTCGCTCGACATGAATTAAATGATTGGAATCTGTGAAGAGTTTTTTTTATTCAAAAACAATAATTTTCCAATGTGGTTGTAGTTTTTGAATGTATTAGAACTGTTTGCCTGTTGTCAATAAATTCTCAGAGATATATTTGATTGATTTCCACCATAATTCTCCATTGAAGACCAGATAAAACCGCGATGTCTGGTTCAGGTCTATCCAAGCTGCGCGTTATCCGTGGGGTGACATTTGATAAACAAATATCCAGAACTCTCGTAAATGTCTTCAACTATAAACTATACTTAGGTACTATAGTATATTATAGACCACTTTATAAACGGAGACTGGCAAAATGAATATAGTAAGGTTTAGTGACGTTCACATAGTCCACACCAGTGGTCGTACAGTCTAAGGCGTCACACTCGTGATAGACCAGACTGCCGATGACAGAGGAATCAGAGGTCGAATTCCAGTCCGGTGTAATGAGTTTTTCAAAATAGTTTTCTGCTCTCCCTCTACGCAAATGCAGGCTATTCCTCTAAATTCAACCTTCCTCATTCCTAGTTCATTAGCGTAATTAATACATATGTGTAGAGCCTGAACGGGCAGTAAAACGCAATGTTAAAAAAACCACTCCACTGACATTCCACTGACTCAAAACACTCATAACAACAACTCCACTGACATTCTAACAACACTCCACTGACATTCTAACAACACTCCACTTCACATTCTAACAACACTCCACTGACACTCTAACAACACTCCACTCACATTCTAACACACTCCACTGACATTCTAACACACTCCGCTACACTAACAACACTCCACTGACATCTAACAACACTCCACTCACATTCTAATAACACTCCACTGACATTCTAACAACACTCCACTTACATTCTAACAACACTCCACTGACACTTAACAACACTCCACTACACACTAACAACACTCCACTACATTCTAACAACACTCCACTTCACATTCTAACAACACTCCACTGACACTAACAACACTTCCACTGACATTCTAACAACACTCCACTGACATTCTAACAACACTCCACTGACATTCTAACACACTCCACTGACACTAACAACACTCCACTCACATTCTAACAACACTCCACTACATTCTAACAACACTCCACTTACATTCTAACAACACTCCACTACATTCTAACAACACTCCACTGACATTCTAACAACACTCCACTACATTCTAACAACACTCCACTGACATTCTAACAACACTCCACTGACATCTAACAACACTCACTGACACTCAAACAACACTCCACTGACACTAACAACACTCCACTCACATTCTAACAACACTCCACTTACATTCTAACAACACTCCACTTACATTCTAACAACACTCCACTGACACTAACAACACTCCACTGACACCTAACAACACTCCACTACATCTAACAACACTCCACTACATTCTAACAACACTCCACTTACATCTAACAACACTCCACTGACACTCTAACAACACTCCACTCACATTCTAACAACACTCCACTGACATTCTAACAACACTCCACTGACACTAACAACACTCCACTGACATTCTAACAACACTCCACTGACATTCTAACAAACACTCCACTGACACTAACAACACTCCACTACACAACAACACTCACTAACACTAACAAACACTCCACTGACATTCTAACAACACTCCACTGACACTTAAACAACACTCCACTACACTAACAACACTCCACTGACACTAACAACACTCACTTACACTAACAACACTCACTACACTCAAACAACATCCACTGACATCTAACAACACTCACTACACTCAAACAACACTCCACTGACATTCTAACAACACTCACTGACACTCAAACAACACTCCACTGACATTCTAACAACACTCCACTGACACTCAAACAACACTCCATTGACATTCTAACAACACTCCATGACACTCAAACAACACTCCATTGACATCAACAACACTCATGACACTCAAACAACACTCCACTGACACTCAGACAATAAAAAAAACATGGTATTCTCGGGCGCGCAGACAAACCATCAAAATAATAATATATTCTAGTTTGCCGGTCATGGAGAGGTCCTTGTTTGACTCTCGTCTGTATATGTTGAGAGATATTTTCCATAGTAAATATACAATTCTCCTGTATCTTCTCTGGGTCAAGTTGAGGTTCTCTGCCTCGACCACAACAAAGGAGTATTATCGCGTTTCGAAACTTGAGAAACTTTGGCCAGCCCGGTTCGTCTGTTGATAATTGGTTTTCGATATTTACTTGGCAGATGTTTTTGTGAAACTAGACACAAGGTGTCTTCAAATTTTAGTTCTTCATTAACTAATTTGTTTATTGATGATTATGTAAACATACCAAACATCTGACAGTCCACATTCAAGTGACCTCAAACTTTATGTATGAATAAAATTAATGTCTGATTGTCTCACTCGAGGAAAGTAGCCTACAGTAATAGTACTGTTGAATGTCTGATTGTCTCACTTGAGGAATGTAGCCTATAGTATTAGTACTGTTGAATATCTGATTGTCTAACTTGAGAAATGTAGCCTACAGTAATAGTACTGTTGAATATCTGATTGTCTCACTCAAGGAATGTAGCCTACAGTAATAGTACTGTTGAATGTCTGATTGTCTCACTTGAGGAATGTAGCCTACAGTAATAGTACTGTTGAATGTCTGATTGTCTCACTTGAGAAATGTAGCCTACAGTAATAGTACTGTTGAATATCTGATTGTCTCACTCGAAGAATGTAGCCTACAGTAATAGTACTGTTGAATATCTGATTGTCTCACTTGAGGAATGTAGCCTACAATAATAGTACTGTTGAATGTCTGATTGTCTCACTTGAGGAATGTAGCCTACAGTAATAGTACTGTTGAATGTTTGATTGTCTCACTCAAGGAATGTAGCCTACAGTAATAGTACTGTTGAATGTCTGATTGTCTCACTCGAGGAATGTAGCCTACAGTAATAGTACTGTTGAATGGATGCTATGTCAGCCGGACAGAACTCGAGGAATGTAGCCTACAGTATTAGTACTGTTGAATGTCTGATTGTCTCACTTGAGGAATGTAGCCTATAGTATTAGTACTGTTGAATATCTGATTGTCTCACTCGAGGAATGTAGCCTACAGTAATAGTACTGTTGAATGGATGCTATGTCAACCGGACAGAACTCGAGGAATGTAGTCTACAGTAATAGTACTGTTGAATATCTGATTGTCTCACTCGAGGAATGTAGCCTACAGTAATAGTACTGTTGAATGAATATCTGATTGTCTCACTCGAGGAATGTAGCCTACAGTAATAGTACTGTTGAATATCTGATTGTCTCACTCGAAGAATGTAGCCTACAGTAATAGTACTGTTGAATATCTGATTGTCTCACTCGAGGAATGTAGCCTACAGTAATAGTACTGTTGAATATCTGATTGTCTCACTTGGAGGAATGTAGCCTACAGTAATAGTACTGTTGAATGTCTGATTGTCTCACTCGAGGAATGTAGCCTACAGTAATAGTACTGTTGAATGGATGCTATGTCAGCCGGACAGAACTCGAGGAATGTAGCCTACAGTAATAGTACTGTTGAATATCTGATTGTCTCACTTGGAGGAATGTAGCCTACAGTAATAGTACTGTTGAATGTCTGATTGTCTCACTCAAGGAATGTAGCCTACAGTAATAGTACTGTTGAATGGATGCTCTGCCAGCCGGACAGAACTCAAGGAGAATGTGCTACCAGGTAAAAGCTACAAGCTAGATTACATTGTCGCCACTAGTGTTAATGACCTTGCTGTCCTTGACAACAAATGATACTTTCACCCTCATGTTGAACGTGTCAGGTTTATACCTTATTAACGTGGGATTGAAGGGGACGCGAGAAAAGACCAGTGTTGTTGAATATCTGTCGAGGGTGTCCTGGAATTTAATGTCAACTTTTTTTAAAAAGTTTCTCATCTAATGCCTCTTTGCTCATGACATATTCAACAACCGTTGATATCACCTCACGAAGAAAATTAAACTGTTTTGTTTCTACTGGAGCAATATTTTATTTATTTTGAATAAAGAAATGTTTGGATATAAAATCTACATCTCCTACATCCCCACCTTAAGATGGGGTGCTAGTGAGCGCGAATTTAGTGCGCTAATTTTGCAGTTTTTATAGCATAAACATTTTTGGCCAAAATAAATCAAATTTTTCTTCTATAGAAACATAGAGTTTAGCTTTCTGCACATGCTAATATCAACAATTTTTGAATATCTGGCATGAGCATGGTGGCATTTGGTGACGAACTTTTTAAATGAAGAGAAAAAGTTGTCATTAAATTCCAGGACACATCTGACAGATATTCAAGGACTGTTGATATTAGCATGTGCAGAAAACTAAACTATATGTTTCTATAGAAGAAAAATTTGATTTATTTTGGCCAAAAATGTTTATGCTATAAAAACTGAAAAAATACTTCCCTAAACTCACGCTCACTAGCATCCCATCTTAAGGTTGCCACCTACACATCTGCGGTATTTCCTATGGAAGTGCGCACCCAAAAATGTACTTGGGGGGTAGGGGAGTGCAAACAATAGAGTTTGGTGCCAGGATTATATTTCAAAGTGAGGGAGCAGGGATGGAGGCGGTGGTAGCAAACCAAAGGGGAGACTTGAGGACCCTCCTAGTATTAAGTAAAAAATGTAGACGTCTGTAGAAGCTATTTGGAGTGGTCCTCTCTTGGAAATGTTTGAAATTATTTGCTTATCAGATTCAAAAAATATAGATACACTTCATTCAGCACATCTTCAGTGCTCGATTTTATGGTTCAACTTGATGTATTTTAGGTTTTTACTATGGGAGTAACTGTTTTGAAGCTTGAAAATAACTAAAGCAGTCCTCAATTGGGTTAACACTTTATGTTGTGGACCTGTTAAAAAAAGACTTCATTTATTTGACGAGCTACATTGTGCCTTCTATTTACTTTGATGTGGAGCCTCGTTAAATACCATATTTACTTTGATCTTCTAACTTCGACATTTCACATGGAGCCTCGTTAAATACCAGCCAATGTTTTTTGTTTAAAACTACAAAACTTGAAATGTAGGGTTTTTAGTCCTAAATAAATATGTTGATACCTCCTCCCCCCGTTTTGATGTGACAATAACAAACCACTTTTAAAATAATGTGGACTATATGAACGTCCGTAACCCTATGCAATGTTCCAATGTCCACTTCGGTCAATTTCTTCTTTATTTGGCAATATTTACTGTTTTCTGACTTGATGTTCTGCTTTATTTTATTCTGAATCCAAAAATCAACATTTCACCTGGAATTCCATTAGCTCAAAGGACTCATCGAGACAGATTATTTCTAAGCTATGGTGTTAAACAAATCAGGTGACACCAGGTCTGCTATAGGTTCAAGTCACTGGGAGTGTAAGTTTATTTGTTGGTTCAAACCACTCACATATAACATATAAACCTCGTTCATTAACTGTATTAATTATATACATGATATTATTTGATAGTTTCTGAATTACTACATTAGATTTGAATACTAGCCCTTTCATTCTCCCCAGTTTTAGATAATGTGATAAAGATTATGATTCTGAAATATTCTTCAGCAGTCAGTTCATAGATTATTTAATCCTAAAGGACCAATTGTGATAATATTTTAAAAATTAAAATGAGTTATCTTAAAGAGTGATTATTGAAAAGTATTTGTGTAAGATATATATTATATGGAACTAATAATTTGATATAAGATTGAATCATCAATATACACAACATTTTTCATGTCTCTTAATCTATTATTGGCTAGGCTTCACGGAAGCATTTAAACAGTTATCAATAATGTAGGAGAATTACAAACGGATAGTATCTAACATTAGGTGTGGGATTATTTTGAAATTTGAAAGTGTGGTAAATTTGATTGTAAATACCGTTCTTTAAGTTTTCAATCAAATTAATTTCAAAGTATTTAGCCCTTATATTTAAAAATTGTTCTCAAAACATATTAGTTCTCCCACTTTGTGATGTGTGTAGGTAATCACTATGGGGGATTAGAACAAGGGGAGGGGTGATTGATGTTTGACCGAGAATGTTGGTAACTTGTACATCAACAAAACATCTCTCTAGTTGACACCATATGAATGATGGAGAGAATATGGTACTGATGATGGAGGAGAATACTGGTAACATGTAACATCAACAAAACATCTCTCTAGTTGACACCATATGAATTACTGGAGAGAATACAGGTAATTTGTAACATCAACAAAACATCTCCTAGTTGACACCATATGAATGACTGGAGGAGAATACTGGTAACTTGTAACATCAACAAAACATCTCCTAGTTGACACCATATGAATGACTGGGAGGAGAATACATGGAACTTGTAACATCAACAAAACATCTCTCTAGTTGACACCATATGAATGACTGAGGAGAATACTGGTAACTTGTAACATCAACAAAACATCTCCTAGTTGACACCATATGAATGACTGGAGGAGAATACTGGATAACTTGTAATATCAACAAAACATCTCCTAGTTGACACCATATGAATGACTGGAGGAATACTGGTAACTTGTAATATCAACAAAACATCTCCTAGTTGACACCATATGAATGACTGGAGGAGAATACTGGTAACTTGTAATATCAACAAAACATCTCCCTAGTTGACACCATATGAATGACTGGAGGAGAATACTGGTAACTTGTAATATCAACAAAACATCTCTCTAGTTAACACCATATGAATGACTGGAGGAGAATACTGATAACTTGTAACATCAACAACACATCTCTCTAGTTAACACCATATGAATGACTGGAGGAGAATACTGGTAACTTGTAACATCAAAAAAACATCTCTCTAGTTGACACCATAATGAATGACTGGAGGAGAATACTGGTAACTTGTAAATCAACAAAACCTCTCTCTAGTTGACACCATATGAATGACTGGAGGAGAATACTGGTAACTTGTAACATCAAAAAAACATCTCTCTAGTTGACACCATATGAAGACTGGATGAGAATACTGGTAACTTGAATGACTGGAGGAGAATACTGGTAACATGTAACATCAACAAAACATCTCTCTAGTTGACACCATATGAATTACTGGAGGAGAATACAGGTAATTGTAACATCAACAAAACATCTCCCTAGTTGACACCATATGAATGACTGGAGGAGAATACTGGTAACTTGTAACATCAACAAAACATCTCCCTAGTTGACACCATATGAATGCGAGGAGAATATTGGTAACTTGTAACACAACAAAACATCTCTCTAGTTGACATCCAATTAATTACTGAAGAGAATACAGGTAACTTGTAACATCAACAAAACATCTCCCTAGTTGACACCATATGAATGACTTGAGGAGATATTGTTACTTGTAATATCAACAAACATCTCCAGTTGCACCATAAGAATGACTGGAGGAGAAACTGTAACTTGTAATATCAACTAAACATCTCCTAGTTGACATCCAATGAATGACTGGAGGAGATACTGGTAACTTGTAATATCAAAAACATCCCCTAGTTGACACCATATGAATGACTGGAGGAGAATACTGGTAACTTGTAATATCAACAAAACATCTCCTAGTTGGCATCCAATGAATGACTGGAGAGATACAGGTAACTTGTAATATCAAAAAACATATCCAGTTGACACCAATGAATGACTGAGAAGAATACGGTAACTTGTAACATCAACAAAACATCTCCCAGTTGACACCCAATGAATGACTGAAGGAGAATACTGGTAACTTGTAACATCAACAAAAATCTCTCTATTGACACATATGAATGACTGGAGGAAAATACTGGTAAATTGTAATATCAACAAAACATCTCCATAGTTGACATCCAATGAATGACTGGAGGAGAATCTTGTAACTTGTAATATCAACAAACATCTCCCTAGTTGACACCATATGAATGACTGGAGGAGAATAGGTAACTTGTAATATCAACAAAACATCTCCAGTTGACACCCAATGAATGACTGAAGGAGAATACAGGTAACTTGTACATCAACAAAAATCTCCTAGTTGATACCAATGAATGACTGGAGGAAAACTGGTAACTTGTAACATCAACAAAACATTCCTAGTTGACACCATATGAATGACTGGAGAAGATACTGTAACTGTAACATCACAAAACATTCCTAGTTGACATCCAATGAATACTGAAGGAGAATACAGGTAACTTGTACATCAAAACACTCCCTAGATGACACCATATGAATGACTGGAGGAGAATACAGGTAACTTGTAATATCAAAAAAACATCTCCAGTTGACACCATATGAATGACTGAGGAGAATACTAGTAACTTGTAACAACCACAAAACATCTCTCTAGTTGACACCATATGAATTACTGAGGAGAATACAGGTAATTGTAACATCAACAAAACATCTCCCTAGTTGACACCATATGAATGACTGAGGAGAATACTGGTAATTGTAACATCAACAAACAACTCCTAGTTGACACCATATGAATACTGGAGGAGAATACTGGTACTTGTAACATCTACAAAACATCTCTCTTGTTGACACCATATGAATGACTGAAGAGAATAATGTAACTTGAATGACTGAGGAGAATACTGTTAATTTGTAACATCAACAAAACATATCTCTAGTTGACACATATGAATGACTGGAGGAGAATACTGGTAACTTGAATGATGGAGGAGAATACTAGTAACTTGTACATCACAAAACATCTCTCTAGTTGACACCATATGAATGACTGGAGGAGAATACTGTAATTTGTAATTCAACAAAACATCTCCATAGTTGACACCAATGAATGACTGAGGAGATATGGTAACTTGTAACAACCACAAAACATCTCTAGTTGACACATATGAATTACTGGAGGAGAATACAGGTAATTGTAACATCAACAAAACATCTCCCTAGTTGACACATATGAATGATGGAGGAGAATACTGGTAACTTGTAAATCAACAAAACATCTCCCTAGTTGACACCATATGAATGACTGGAGGAAATACGGTAATTGTAATATCAAAAAAACTCTCCCTAGTTGACATCCAATGAATGACTGAAGAGAATACTGGTAACTTGTAATATCAACAAAACATCTCCCTAGTTGACACCATATGAATGACTGAGGAGAATACTGGTAACTTGTAAACAACAAAACATCTCTTGACACCCAATGAATGACTAAAGGAGAATACGGTAACTTGTACATCAACTAAACATCTCCTAGTTGAACCAATGAATGACTGGAGGAAATACTGGTAATTGTAATATCAACAAAACATCTCCCTAGTTGAACCAATGAATGACTGGAGGAGAATACTAATAACTGTAACATCAACAAAACATCTCTCCATTGACACCATATGAATGACTGGAGGAGAATATGGTAACTTGTACATCAAAAAACTCTCTCTAGTTGACCATATGAATGACTGAGGGAATACTGGTAACTTGAATGACTGGAGGAGAATACTGTTAATTGTAACATCAACAAAACAATCTGTAGTTGACACCATATGAATAATGGGAACTGTGAGCGAGAAATACTGTAACTTGTAACATCAACAAAACATCTCTCTAGTTGACACCATATGAATGACTGAGGAGAATACTGGTAACTTGTAACATCAAAAAAACATCTCTTTAGTTGACACCATATGAATGACTGGAGAGATAGAACTGAATGACTGAGGAGAATACTGTAACTTGTAACATCAACAAAACATCTCTCTAGTTGACACCATATGAATGACTGGGGAGAATACTGGTAACTTGTAACATCAACAAAACATCTCTCTAGTTGACATCATATGAATGACTGGAGGAGAATACGGTAACTTGTAACACAACAAAACATCTCCCTAGTTGACACCAATGAATGACTGGAGGAGAATACTGGTAACTTGTAACATCAACAAAACATCACCTAGTTGACATCCAATGAATGACTGGAGGAGAATACTGGTAACTTGTAACATCAACAAAACATCACCTAGTTGACATCCAATGAATGACTGGAGGAGAATACTGGTAACTTGTAACATCAACAAAACATCTCTCTAGTTGACACCAATGAATGACTGGAGGAGAATACTGGTAACTTGTAACATCTCAAAACATCTCCTAGTTGACACCATATGAATGACTGAAGGAGAATACGGTAACTTTAACACAACAAAACATCTCCTAGTTGACACCATATGAATGACGAGGAGAATACTGTAACTTGTAACATCAACAAAACATTCCCTAGTTGAAACCAATTAATGACTGGAGGAGAATACTGGTAACTTGTAACATCAACAAAACTCTCCCTAGTTGACACCAATGAATGACTGGAGGAGAATACTGGTAACTTGTAACATCAACAAAACATCCCTAGTTGACACCATATGAATGACTGGAGGAGAATACTGGTAACTTGTAATATAAACAAAACATCTCCTAGTTGACACCAATGAATGACTGGAGGAGAATACTGGTAACTTGAAACATCAACAAAACATCTCCAGTTGACACCAATGAATGACTGGAGGAGAATACAGGTAACTTGTAACATCAACAAAACATCTCCAGTTGACACCAATGAATGACTGGGAGATACAGGTACTGTAACTCACAAAATCCTATTGACATATGAAGACTGGAGGAGAATACTGGTAACTTGTAATATCAACAAAACATCTTCTAGTTGACACCAATGAATTACTGGATAGAATACTGGAAATTTGTAATATCAACCAAAAACTCCCTAGTTGACATCCAATGAATGACTGGAGGAGAATACAGGTAACTTGTAACATCAACAAAACATCTCCTAGTTGACACCATATGAATACTGAGGAGAATACAGGAACTTGTAACATCAACAAAACATCTCCTAGTTGACATCCAATAATACTGAAGGAGAATACTGGTAACTTGTAAATCAACAAAACATCTCCCTAGTTACACCATATGAATGACTGGAGGAATACTGGTAACTTGTAATATCAACAAAACATCTCCTAGTTGCACCAATGAATGACTGAGGAGAATACAGGTACTTGTAATATTAACAAAACATCTCCAGTTGACACCCAATGAATGACTGAGGAGAATACAGGTAACTTGTAACATCAACAAAACATCTCCTAGTTGACACCAATGAATGACTGAAGGAGAATACTGGTAACTTGTAACATCAACAAAACATCTCCCTAGTTGACATCCAATGAATGACGAGAGGAGAATACTGGTAACTTGTAACATCAAAAAACATTCCCTAGTTGACACCATATGAATGACTGGAGTAGAATCTGGTAACTTGTAAATCAACAAAACATCTCCTAGTTGACACCAATGAATGACTGAGGAGAATACTGGTAACTTGTAACATCAACAAAACATCTCTCTAGTTGACACCATATGAATGACTGAGGAAATACAGGTAACTTGTAACATCAACAAACATCTCCTGTTGACATCCAATGAATGACTGGAGGAGAATACTGGTAACTTGTAACTATCAACCAAAAATCTCCCTAGTTGACATCAATGAATGACTGAGGAGAATACTGGTAACTTGTAAATCAACAAAACATCTCCAGTTGACACCCAATGAATGACTGGAGGAGAATACAGGTAACTTGTAACATCAACAAAACATCTCCAGTTGCACCCAATGAATGACTGAAGAGAAACAGTAACTTGTAACATCAACAAAACATCTCCCTAGTTGACACCATTGAATGACTGAAGGAGAATACAGGTAACTTTAAACACAACAAAACATCTCCCTAGTTGACACCATATGAATGACAGAGGAGAATACGGTAACTTGTAACATCAACAAACATTCCCTAGTGACATCCAATGAATGACTGGAGGAGAATACATGGTAACTTGTAACATCAAAAAAACATCCCTAGTTGACACCATATGAATGACTGGAGGAGAATACTGGTAACTTGTAACAACAACAAAACATCTCCCTAGTTGACACCATATGAATGACTGGAGGAGAATACTGGTAACTTGTAATATCAACAAAACATCTCCCTAGTTGACATCCAATGAATGACTAGAGGAGAATACAGGTAGCTTGTAATATCAACAAAACATCCCAGTTGACACCCAATGAATGACTGAAGGAGAATACAGGTAACTTGTAACATCAACAAAACATCTCCCTAGTTGACACCAATGAATGACTGAAGGAGAATACTGGTAACTTGTAACATCAACAAAACATCTCCTAGTTGACATCCAATGAATGACGAGAGGAGAATACTGGTAACTTGTAACATCAACAAAACATCTCCCTAGTTGACACCATATGAATGACTGGAGTAGAATTCTGGTAACTTGTAATATCAACAAAACTCTCCTAGTTGACATCCAATGAATGACGGGAGGAGAATACTGGTAACTTGTAACATCAACAAAACATCTCTCTAGTTGACACCATATGAATGACTGAAGGAGAATACAGGTAACTTGTAACATCAACCAAACATCTCCCTTGTTGACATCCAATGAATGACTGGAGGAGAATACTGGTAACTTGTAACATCAACCAAAAAATCTCCCTCGTTGACATCAAATGAATGACTTGAGAGAATACTGGTAACTTGTAACATCAACAAAACATCTCCCTAGTTGACACCAATGAATGACTGGAGGAGAATACTGGTAACTTTGTAACATCAACAAAACATCTCCCTAATTGACATCCAATTGATGACTGGGGGAGAATACAGGTAACTTGTAACATCAACAAAACATCTCTCTAGTTGACACCATATGAATGACTGGAGGAGAATACAGGTTAACTTGTAACATCAACAAAACATCTCCCTATTGACATCCAATGAATGACTGGAGGAGAATACTGGTAACTTGTAAATCAACAAAACATCTCCCTAGTTGACATCCAATGAATGACTGGAGTAGAATACAGGTAACTTGTAACATCAACAAAACATCTCCCTAGTTGACATCCAATGAATGACTGGAGGAGAATACTGGTAACTTGTAATATCAACAAAACATCTCCCTAGTTGACATTCAATGAATGACTTGACAAAAGTTTCCTTCACACGTCTATTGGCCAATTAGAGCTGAATATTTTTTTTGGTTACGTGATCTTAGACTTAATTGTGTGTTTTATTGAATTTTTTATTACCTACCTATTTGCAATGGAGCGGGAAAATGTACAAAATGACATGGAAGATTTCGAGGAAATGGCTGATGTGGTGGTCGATTTTGAGTAAAATGCAAATAATTTCATTGTTCCAAAAATATAGACTCGTGAATGGAAAATCCTCTAGAAAAATACAGTGAAGAGGAGTTTCACTCGAGATTTATATCCAGAAAAGATGCAATCATTGACGTAATACTACCAATGATCAATGTTTCATTGGTGAATATAAATAATAGAGGGCTCCCATTGCCTCCTGTTCAAAAGTTGTTGCTGGCATTGCGATTTTACGCCACTGGAAATATTCAGGTTAATGTGTTTTACCAGACCTTAGTGCCAATAAATTTATATTACTATAATTTTCTAATACTAGAATTTAAAAAATATATTTTCCCTTATAGGCCTAAATAACCTATTTTAAACAAGGCTTCATAAATCACTCTATTCAATCAAACCTATCTTTTTACTAGACCCTAGAAGGCCTACTAATAAAAGTGTCAGCGATTAAGAAATTCTTTACCCAAGTTACCTAACATTACCTTCTGTTAATATAATGTGCACTAATTACATACCAAAGCAAACCAATGTGAATGTGAAAATACATCTCCTCGTGACAACCTCTTTAAATTCGCATCTCATGATGAAAATAATTTTTAGACTGAGACCAGTTGCTTGTCACTGTTTTCAAAATAAAGCTTTCTGATATAGGCTTGTTAGTCACTTTTATTTTATTGGGCCTATAGCTGTAAAACCATAAATATCAGGTAGGCCATAGAGAAAACCTTTCAGGGATGATGCACAAATTGCAAATTAAGAAAAAAACTTTGTCACCTAATTAACTTAAAAATAGTTTGTCTTTTTAAACCCGCAACAATATATCCATAGATCGATTCAAAATAAGTTTTGGATCATTTTAAAAATGTAATGCTATAATAAAAAATTAAGCCGTACTAGCCTATGGAATATCGTCCAAAGGCGTTGTAAAATATTTGTTGTGCCAAGATGGACGTTGTAGTGGCATTAATTTTAATGATTACAACTAAACCATCTCAACTTAAAAAAAATCTAACCTTTCTAAATCTTTAAGCATCAATAAATGATAAAAAAAAGTGTAGATAGTGAAAGTGTTAAAATAAACTAAGTTATTTAATATAGGATTAGGTGATCAAGAATGGGAAGGCGTTTATGTTAATAAGTATCCTATATTAGGACTAGATAATTATGTTGAGAAAAACTCCACATGGAAAGCTAAAAAGGTTAGGTTTTGTTAGTTTGCGATAATTTATAATAATAAAACAACATATAGGTACCATAATCTAGATACACACAACAATAGCATACTTTTGGTGTAATATTGGGTCAGTTTTAGTCCTTTAAATATTTACCTTCTTATGGGATTTTTATGAATACATTAATTTTGTTAGGATATTTTATAATATTTGAAAATTTACAAATTAATTTTGTTAATCGAATCGTGAATTATCTAGATGTGTGTTAAAAAAAAAGGAGCATTTTTTCATGTTATGTTATTGAGAAAACAATTATTTCAACATTTGCGATTTGCGTATCATCAGCAAGTCTTTGAATGAATTTACAGATAGGATAAACGGAAAGCAACCACATCCAAGACAAGTGTGTACTACGTCGGCCTTGAGTGGGATCCACCAATTGGTGAAGTTAGGTTATACCACAATTTATTATAAAGCTTGTCTGTTACATATAACATTTTTATTTTACTCCAAAACACATTTTCAAAATAAAGCCCTTGTGAGCATAATTTACTACAGAATAGGGCCCACAGTTCTAGTGGAGGGAAAAAATCTCAAAGGCTTTGTGATATTCTAATTGTTGGTGTGTTATCAATTTTAGATAATTAAAAAATAACACAGATAAAAAGTCAATGAATAAACAACTTTGTGGGTGGCGAGAATTTTATCATAGTAACTTATTGTGGCTTAGAATGTCATAATATAAATTGTAAATATCCCACCCCTAGGTTAATTCTGGTATTGTGCAAAACTTGGATTTAGACATTTATTATAAACATCAATCCTGCTTGCAAGCAAATAAAGCTTCCTTATTACACCATTTTACATCAATTTGTACTTGTTTATTATTTACAACAAGTGTGTGGAGATTTGCATGGAGTGAGCCAACAAACTGCAGGCAGCGTCCACACAGTGTCTGGATTGATAGTGGATCAACTCCCAAACTTTGTTGTGCTGTCATCAACACAGTGTCTGGATTGATAGTGGATCAACTCCCAAACATTTGTTGTGCTGTTATCAACACAGTGTTTGGATTGATAGTGGATCAACTCCCAAACTTTGTTGTGCTGTTATCAACACAGTGTTTGGATTGATAGTGGATCAACTCCCAAACTTTATTGTGCTTGCACATCAACACAGTGTTTGGATTGATAGTGGATCAACTCCCAAACTTTGTTGTGCTGCCATCAACACAGTGTTTGGATTGATAGTGGATCAACTCCCAAACTTTGTTGTGCTGCCATCAACACAGTGTTTGGATTGATAGTGGATCAACTCCCAAATTTTGTTGTGCTGCCATCAACACAGTGTTTGGATTGATAGTGGATCAACTCCCAAACTTTGTTGTGCTGCCATCAACACAGTGTTTGGATTGATAGTGGATCAACTCCCAAACTTTGTTGTGCTGTTATCAACACAGTGTCTGGATTGATAGTGGATCAACTCCCAAACTTTGTTGTGCTGCCATCAACACAGTGTTTGGATTGATAGTGGATCAACTATCAAACTGCGCTGTGCTGCCATCAACACAGTGTCTGGATTGATAGTGGATCAACTCCCAAACTTTGTTGTACTGCCATCAACACAGTGTCCGGATTGATAGTGGATCAACTATCAAACTTTGTTGTGCTGCCATCAACACAGTGTCTGGATTGATAGTGGATCAACTCCCAAACTTTGTTGTACTGCCATCAACACAGTGTCTGGATTGATAGTGGATCAACTCCCAAACTTTGCTGTGCTGCCATCAACACAGTGTCTGGATTGATAGTGGATCAACTCCCAAACTTTGTTGTACTGCCACAACACAGTGTCTGGATTGATAGTGGATTAACTCCCAAACTTTGTTGTGCTGCCATCAACACAGTGTCTGGATTGATAGTGGATCAACTCCCAAACTTTGTTGTGCTGCCATCAACACAGTGTTTGGATTGATAGTGGATCAACTCCCAAACTTTGTTGTGCTGTTATCAACACAGTGTCTGGATTGATAGTGGATCAACTCCAAACTTTGTTGTACTGCCATCAACACAGTGTCCGGATTGATAGTGGATCAACTATCAAACTTTGTTGTGCTGCCATCAACACAGTGTCTTGGATTGATAGTGGATCAACTCCCAAACTTTGTTGTACTGCCATCAACACAGTGTCTGGATTGATAGTGGATCAACTCCCAAACTTTGTTGTGCTGCCATCAACACAGTGTCTGGATTGATAGTGGATCAACTCCCAAACTTTGTTGTACTGCCATCAACACAGTGTCTGGATTGATAGTGGATCAACTATTAAACTTTGCTGTGCTGCCATCAACACAGTGTCTGGATTGATAGTGGATCGAATATCAAACTTTGTTGTGCTGCCATCAACACAGTGTCTGGATTGATAGTGGATCAACTCCCAAACTTTGTTGTGCTGCCATCAACACAGTGTTTGGATTGATAGTGGTTCAACTCCCAAACTTTGTTGTACTGCCATCAACACAGTGTCTGGATTGATAGTGGATCAACTATCAAACTGTGCTGTGCTGCCATCAACACAGTGTCTGGATTGATAGTGGATCAACTATCAAACTGTGCTGTGCTGCCATCAACACAGTGTCTGGATTGATAGTGGATCAACTCCCAAACTTTGTTGTGCTGCCATCAACACAGTGTCTGGATTGATAGTGGATCAACTCCCAAACTTTGTTGTGCTGCCATCAACACAGTGTTTGGATTGATAGTGGATCAACTCCCAAACTTTGTTGTGCTGTTATCAACACAGTGTCTGGTTGATAGTGGATCAACTCCCAAATTTGTTGTACTGCCATCAACACAGTGTCTGGATTGATAGTGGATCAACTCCCAAACTTTGTTGTGCTGCCATCAACACAGTGTCCGGATTGATAGTGGATCAACTCCCAAACTTTGTTGTGCTGCCATCAACACAGTGTCTGGATTGATAGTGGATCAACTCCCAAACTTTGTTTGTACTGCCATCAACACAGTGTCTGGATTGATAGTGGATCAACTATCAAACTGTGCTGTGCTGCCATCAACACAGTGTCTGGATTGATAGTGGATCAACTCCCAAACTTTGTTGTGCTGCCATCAACACAGTGTCTGGATTGATAGTGGATCAACTCCCAAACTTTGTTGTGCTGTTATCAACACAGTGTCTTGATTGATAGTGGATCAACTCCCAAACTTTGTTGTACTGCCATCAACACAGTGTCCGGATTGATAGTGGATCAACTCCCAAACTTTGCTGTGCTGCCATCAACACAGTGTCTGGATTGATAGTGGATCAACTATCAAACTTTGTTGGCTGCCATCAACACAAGCAGAAAGCCACGCAGCCATGGACTGGTTTTACCAGCTGGGGGGGTCAACACTTCCAGGTGTTGTGGGGTGCATTCATGGAACATACATACCTATCAAAAATCCCGTGGCTTGAACCCGGAAAATAGTCAATACTTTAATACATATTGACCAAACATTTTTTAATTTTAGTAGGCCGATACAGCAGATTTTTCTTGAAATAAAGTAGAACTGGGTATAATTTAATTATAAATAGTTTGCTTTAGAAATATTATTTGTAGTTGAAATAAAAGAATAGTTTTAAGTAAATCACTTAGACCAACATCAAGTTTGCAAAAAGGTAGAATTTGGAGTAAATTAATGCACATTCATCTGAATGAAGAGGGGAAAATCATCTAGTAAAGAATACTTTTAGTCTTATCGGGCAGGGGGTCAACCTAGACAATCCAGTCAATTTTGAGAAACACTTTGGACTAGATTTTTTATTTTGATATCTGATTTACAGCACAGACAAATGCTTATTTTATTGTGAATCAGTATTGTTAGTTTATAGTGATTTTGTCCCTTTCTAACAAATTAGTAGTGATATTATTCATCCACCTCACAAATAAGTTTTGTCTCAACCTAGGAAAATATTTACAAATACTTTAAACTACTTAAACATTCTATGAATTATTTAGGTTTAAATAAAACAAAAACCAGAAATTTTGTAAACATTCAAAGTTATGATTTAATAAGAAGCTTAAATATACTTAATTGTGCAACCCATCACAACCCTTTTCAATCAAATAAAAAAGTTAAAATGCATAGGCCTATATCCATAAAAATTAATATAAGATACTATTTCTCTGTGCTTTACTAGGGTGGCTACAGACAGGGAAAGCCTGGAATAGGCCCAGTCAGGGAATTTGAAAGATGAGAAAATATCAGAAAAAAGTCCAGGAATTTGATCATGAAACAGGGAAAATCAGGCAAAGTATCAATATTAAATCAAAATAAGAGTTTAAACATAAATACTTTTTTATTTAATCTTTAACTAGATTATTAAACTTTTAATCAGCTGTGGACACATGGTTTTGATTTGATTATTTCCTTTGCCTTGCCAAGGTCAAATATTGAACATGCATAAAAACTGTGTTTAGATCTAGCTGGAACGGGAGAAGAAAATGTACACACTTTTTTTGGAGGGAGAGGAGGAAACCATTAAAAATCTCTTCATTACGCTCTGTTGAAATTTGAGTCTCAAACTATCCATCATTGGGAAACTCATACTTATATATATATTATATATATAATATATATATATATATATATAAAATGAGGCTCACCTAAGCCAATGTGCTCACCAGTTCAGGTCCAAGACAATTGATATAGGTCTGAACAAATGTGCCAGCCTTTGTTAAAACAGTTATATAAAGGAGTAAAACATGATCAGGGAAAAAATTAAATTTTGGTCTGGAAAACCTGTAAAAGTTAGGGAATTTTAAAAGTGAATTCTTGTGGCCACCCTGTTTACTCAATCTAACTATTTTCAAAATAGAATGTAGACACAATTCATAGAATTCAGTTTACTGCAAGAGCAAACATGGATATCATTGACATCCTCTGCAGGAGGGGTGGAAGCCTCCATGATGCAACCTGTTTGAAGCAAACCGCCTTCGCGGTGCTCACTTGAGTACCCGCTATCTTGTGTACTCTGTGACCATCATTGCTGCACAATATTGCAAACTGTGTGCACTCTGTGACCATCATTGCTGCACAATATTGCAATCTTGTGCACTCTGTGACCATCATTGCTGCACAATATTGCAATCTTGTGCACTCTGTGACCATCATTGCTGCACAATATTGCAAGGCATTTGAAGGATGAACTGCCATAGGTTGAAGTCCTGTACCTCCAAGTGACAATGAACAAGGCCATCTGATACGCCTGGATTCAAGGCGATTGAAGGATGAACTGCCACAGGTTGAAGGTCCTGTACCTCCACGTGACAATGAACAAGGCCATCTGATACGCCTGGAGTTCAAGGCGATTGAAGGATGAACTGCCACAGGTTGAAGGTCCTGTACCTCAACGTGACAATGAACAAGGCCATCTGATACGCCTGGAGTTCAAGGCGATTGAAGGATGAACTGCCACAGGTTGAAGGTCCTGTACCTCCACGTGACAATGAACAAGGCCATCTGATACGCCTGGAGTTCAAGGCGATTGAAGGATGAACTGCCACAGGTTGAAGGTCCTGTACCTCCACGTGACAATGAACAAGGCCATCTGATACGCCTGGAGTTCAAGGCGATTGAAGGATGAACTGCCACAGGTTGAAGGTCCTGTACCTCCACGTGACAATGAACAAGGTCAACTGATACGTCTGGAGTTCATCCTAAACCATTTTGCAGGCTAAATAGCAAATAAACCCCCTATCATAGTTTTTATAGCCCACCTGGTCCTTTTTTTTTAATTTAAAAAAACAAATTCATTCTGTTTGTCTGCGTATATAACAGTTCTTGTTCCAATATAATAGGTGTTGATTATATTTTAAAATATATAGATATATTAGAGAATTTGATTATTTGCTTGTGGGCTTATATCAAGTTTTTTTCTTTTAATAAGTTGAGTTAGTAGTTTATTTTAGCTTTGAAAAATCATTTTCAAAATTTATCCATACAGACAAGATTGAGATACCTTAATAACCTTCACTTTTAATTTTTTGTGGTAATTCAAAATCATACATGTAATATTTTTTTCTCTCATACACTTGACAAATCTACAAATATTTTTTTGCTCAAATGACTATGTAATTTTGTAATACCTTTGTAGGTTTCTTTGGTAGTTCTTCCTAAAAAGTGTAATCGAACTTCTAGACTCTTTTGCTATAAAACTGTTGCACTTAAGATAAAAATGTTTTTTCCCCTTGCCAATCCTATAAAATATATTAAACTAGCAGTTTGACCCGTTCTTCTCACGGGTAAGCCACAGCAGAACTATCAAATTAGGACGTTCAACATCGAACTATCAACTTATTTAAAGTTTCTCCTGGTACATTGTTGAGAAAACTATCGCAATCCCAAACCAATTAAATATTCGAAACAAAATCTTACATAGTCCACAAAGTGATAATAGTTTTACTAAGATAATTATAGCCATCAATAACACATTATAACACAAATTGGCTATCATGGTAATTCCATGACAATGTACAATTAAAAAAACAATTGGTTGTCTTGGAAATAGCATATCATTAGGGATGTGTGAAGCTTCGAAACAAACGTCAGCTTTGATTTCGCTTTGAAAATTAAAATATTGATAGCTAAAATATTCCATTTATGGTCAATTATTGCCATTTATATAATTACAAATCAATATTAGTTTGGAAAAATCTGAAGTTATTGAATTGCAAATTGTGATATAAGTTGATTTTTCATATTAGAATTAAATAGGTCTATTAGTAACTAATTGTGTAGTAAAAAATTTCTCCAAGTAATGTTAGTAAATAAAACTATATAAAAACCACAATTTAATATTTTTTCAAGTGTATTATAACTAACAAAAAACATATTCAAGTTTCGATTCGGCTTCGAGAATATTTCATTTGATCGATTCAAGTTAGCTTCAAATTGAAAAAGTGGACTTCGCACACCAGACCTACATAATATTATAGTCTACAAATAAACTAGGAATCATTACAGGATTCTATTTTTAATAGTAGAATCTACGATTTAGCACGTGGTTTAAGACAATCTTTTAAAAATCATAATTTATTGAATTTTAATGAGAAAAAATCTGGCCTATGTCTGCCCTGAGAGTATAATATTCATAATGAACTGTTTCCAGCTTGTGGCCGGGTCTGTTTAGTAAAATGCCTACATCTCCCTCTGTCCTTCCACCATTCTCCTCCTCTCACTTGCACACTTGATGTTATCTGCTCCTCCCATCTCTTCCTTGGTCTACCTTGCTAGTATAACACAAGTTAAAATCCTGTTTCGATGGTTTTCAAGTTTATCGCAAGCATACAACCTCTTTATACAAGTGCATGCTATGATAATGGAGGTTAGCCACGAAACAAACCAAGCTAATATCTTGCAAATATCTTTACTTCAATATTTAGGAAGCCATTGATGAACTTATCTACGACCAGTGAAACAATATCTCTATAGTTATTATCAGTGGCGCAGGAACTAGGGGGTACGGGGGTAAATTTTACCTACCCTGAAAATTGAGGGTGGTAAAAAGTATAAATTTTTCCCCAAAAAATAATATAGTAAACGTTTAGATAATGTAAACATCTTATTGAGGCAAGATACAATGTTCACACTATGTTAACATAGTAAAAATAAAATGTGCTTGGAGCATACACTGAAGAGATTTTGAAAACTCTGATAGTGTTAACAGCTACGTCAGCTACTGGAGAAAGAAATTTTTCAATGCTTGGATGCATTAAAAACTATCTTCGCTCCACGATGAGGAAATGTAGACTAAATAACCTGAGAGGCTCAACAAAATTGAAATTGCAAATCTGGTTAGTGGTTTTATAGCTAGTAACAAATATAGGGCAAAGGTGTATGGAAATCTACTTTAATTTTCAGTGTTTCATAATTTTTAGTTGAGCTGCATCATATAACACTTCTCTTAATATGTTTTGTGTGTATTAATTCTAATGTTTGAAATAACTAAAATAAATGAGAAAAATGCACAGTGGGACCATTAAATACAAGTATCCCTCGTTATACGTGATATCACTTTACGCGTTTTCGCTATAACACGATTCAAAGAAATACAAAAATAGTGCGTGGTCAGCTGGAATTTCGCAGTCATCCTGTGCTGTGGTGGTGTGACCTTGTGTACACACATTCCAGTGAAAGCATTGATCTTTACTGTATAGTTTGGTGTTAGGGGGGGTGGTATTGACAACATTGGAGATGCATGGGCAGAAGTTAAATAGTCCTATATGGAGGGAGTTTGGAAAAATGTTTGGCCTGAAGTTTCTGATTCTCATGTTTTTGATCCTGACCACGAGCTTTCCAATTCAAGACATGGCATCGTTGACATAGCAAGATCTGTTGGATTTGAGGACATAGACCAGGAAAATGTGAGTGAATTGCTCCAATCCCACTCAACAGAACTCACCAATGAAGATCTTCTAGAAATGGAGAACTGCATAAATAATGAAGAGGAAGAGCCTTATGTTCCAAAGGGAGGCATCGACAAAGAACCACTACCTAAAAATGTCCTGGTCTAAATGTGTCCTGCCCCACCGGTAAGCCACCTCGACATCTAACGCTGGCTGGATGGTCAAAACCTGGGCAACAACATCATCACTCACATGGTGGTGGGCCCCCACCAGTCCCCACAGCACGTCTCTTTTGAATCCCCAACTCTTTCCGAGACATCATCACTCACATGGTGGTGGGCCCCCACCAGTCCCCATAGCACGTCTCTTTTGAATCCCCAACTCTTTCCGAGACTTCATCACTCACATGGTGGTGGGCCCCACCAGTCCCATAGCACGTCTCTTTTGAATCCCCAACTCTTTCCGAGACTTCATCACTCACATGGTGGTGGGCCCCCACCAGTCCCCATAGCACGTCTCTTTTGAATCCCAAACTCTTTCCGAGACATCATCACTCACATGGTGGTGGGCCCCCACCAGTCCCCATAGCACGTCTCTTTTGAATCCCCAACTCTTTCCGAGACATCATCACTCCCATGGTGGTGGGCCCCCACCAGTCCCCTCAGCACGTCTCTTTTGAATCCCCAACTCTTTCCGAGACATCATCACTCCATGGTGGTGGGCCCCCACCAGTCCCCACAGCACGTCTCTTTTGAATCCCCAACTCTTTCCGAGACATCATCACTCACATGGTGGTGGGCCCCCACCAGTCCCCACAGCACGTCTCTTTTGAATCCCCAACTCTTTCCGAGACATCATCACTCACATGGTGGTGGGCCCCCACCAGTCCCCACAGCACGTCTCTTTTGAATCCCCAACTCTTTCCGAGACATGGGGTTTTGTTTGTCCCAGAACCTGTTTAGAACAAATATTTCCGTAAGCACGCTTATCTAATATTGAACAAGCTCTAAGGTAGCATCGTTATTGTTATTTTTACAATTTTCCTCAAATTACATATGTACAGTACATAGGCCTTATGTAATCAATAAGGGTTTTTTAATGTTTAAATATAGGCCCAAATGTAGGCCTATATTTAAATATGAAATAATCGTGCTATTAATGGTTAGAGATAATGGGTATATATATATATATATATATATGGTCAATATCGAGCAGGATTGGTAAGCCATAGAGAAACTCAAGCCAAGAATTGAACCCCGACCGCTAATACTAAATAGTGGATACATATGTAAATTTAATTTGACCATAAGTTAAAAGTAATATTTACTATACTTAAAAAAATAAATAATCTTAAGGAATGGTACAGTGCCAAATAATTCAAAAATAATATTGATGTAAACATTGGTTTTATATTGTTGAATAGGTAGGCTATGTCAATCAGAATTAATTAACATATTCATACAGTCCTATCAAAAACTATTAATTCATTGCTATTTTTATTGTAAAATTATTTAATTTGTATAAACCTAATAGTACTAACCTCTTTAATTGGGTTCCATCTCTCTTAATAACTCCACCAATGGCATTGAATTATTTACATATTACTCTCCACGTATCTCTCTTCTCATGGAATGAAGATCAATTTGTTAGTTTGCTTTCAACGACTTTTTATATTTGTTTGATATGCCAAACAAAATATTCCTTTCAAAGGGGATGAACATAGGGCTTTTCTTTTGATATTCCATTTTCAAAATACATTGTTATCGAATCTGGCTTTATTTAATAACTAGTAGATATTTTACAATGGGTGCATGTTTAATACCACCGCTTTGTGATATTCATTTGTTTGGGTGTGTTCAGGGGGTCAATTTGCTGTGTTGAGACGTCTGCTGCTGCCGCTTAGCTAGCAACTTTATACTATTACTATTTTACCTCCTCCATTCCATAAGTTTGTAGGGACAAAGACAAAGACATGGTTTATTACTACGGTGTGCTAGGTGAAAGGTAGCTTTGGCTAGGCGCGCGCCAGTCAGATGAAGCTTGTTGGGTTGATGTCCATTTCTACCGGTGTAAGTCGACTGAGCGGACATGCCAAGACTCACCACACGCTCTGGGTGCAAGAACCAGCCGGGGATTGAAGGAGGACCAAACAACCGAGGGTAAGTATGGTCTGTATCAATGAGGTTAAGTGCCGGTGATGGCATCGCTATTTGTTTTTTATATACAATGTAGAGAGGAAGTTAGGGAAGGTTGAATAAAACTTGAATTAAGATTTTAACTAGTAAAACAATTTTATGTGACTCTGGTTCCAAAAACGTGTTTCCTAGAACACCGTTTGTCAGTCTGTACTTCTTTACTCTGCTATCTTTATTGTTCTACGTCCATTATATCCTTGACATAATCATAATAGCATAAATACAAACATTATAATTTCTGATGAAGCTTCAGCCGCTAAAAATTGACTATTAAAAGTGGGTGAAACCAGTTTTTTCAACTATGCTATAGACCATAGATTTTTTTAGGAAAAGCAGGATAAAAAAAATATATGTAGAAAATGTCATGTCTATTTTAAAAAAGAAGAGAAATAGAGTAGATAGAAAATAATAAAGGAGTATAGAAAACAATAGTTGAAACACAAAACTATTTAGAAATAATCAAATAGCTAAAGCTATTATTTATACTTTTAGTGAGGATTACTCCATATAGATATCATATTCTGAAAATTGAAAAATGACACCTGGACATGGGAATCGAACCCGGGACCTTTGGCTTAGTAAGCCAATGCTCTAACCACTGTCCAGGTGTCATTTTTCAATTTTCAGAATATGATATTTAGATGGAGTAATCCTCACTAAAAGCATAAATAACAACTTTGGCTATTTGATTCTTAATATGCAATCCCGTACAATTATAATAATTGTACAAATGGCTGCAATAAGCCAACTACCGAGTCAAAGGTGGCTGCGTTATCCGATAGCTCGTGATCTTAATAAATCACACATTTGTAACCGACGATTTCCGCACGATCATCATAGGCTCTGCCTTAAAATATGAGTGAAGAATGACCCTGGGCATGGGACGAATCCTGGATAGCTCAGTGGTTAGAGCATTGGCGTACTTAACTAAAGGTCCCGGCTTCGATTCCCGTGTACAGGTGTCATTTTTCAATTTTCTGAAGACAAAACTATTTAATAACATTCCCTTTTCTTGCTAATTCAATTTAACACTAAGTTACAGCAAATCAAATAATATCTTAGTTAAAGGATTATCACTAGTCCCATTGTCAATCTCAAGGGACAGACTAAGAAAATCTCTGTTCGTACAGACTCATAAATAAATTTAATTTAAACTTTTATTTTTAAATTTCACTATGGATTATAAATACATGTAGAAATTTAGTTTCTAATCACTTCAAACTAATAATTCAGCACAAAAGTCCTTATAGTACGTGGCGTTGAAAGCAAAATGACTCTAGAATCCAATAATAGGTAGGCCTAATATCAAGGACATCTTTGAGAGACGGGTGTAATAAAAAGGTATGTACTGATTTTAGCAGTAAGTCCGATCTGAAAGATCCTTTACTCTACCAAATTCCTACTATAGAGGGCTAGTTAGAGCTCCAGGTCATAAAGGTTGTTGGGGGGGGGACGAGACAAGTATCTCCAAGTAACGCAACGCCAAATGGCTTCGCTACGAGATGTCACTCACAGTTGGCGCTGTATGCACCTGGGAGGTAGGCAACTCTTGCAGCAGGACACTCAAAGCAACACGCGCATCCCCACCAAGAATAAGTTCCTCATGGATGGGTCTGTTCAGGTATCCTCATGAGGGTACTTTGCAGGCAGTTCCCTCATGGATGGTACCTGTGTAGGTAGTTCTCATGATGGGGGTACTGTGTCAGGTAGTCCTCATGGATGGGTACTGTTGTCAGTATCCTCATGGATGGGTACCTGTTGTCAGTAGTTCCTCATGATGGTTACCTGTTGTCAGTCAGTTCCTCATGGATGGCTACTGTTTCAGTCAGTTCCTAGGGATTGTCTGTTGTCAGGTAGTTCCTCATGGATGGGGGTACCTGTTGTCAGGTAGTTCCTCATGGATGGGGGTACCTGTTGTCGAGTTCATGTATGTTTCAGGTAGTTCCTCATGGATGGCTACCTTTGTCATCAGTTCTCTGAGAGTACTGTTGTCATTTCCTATGGATGGTACCTGTTGTCAGTCAGTTCCTCATGGATGAGTACCTGTTGCCAGGTAGTTCAATGCCTGGTACTAGTCCTAGTTCACAGCACACTCCACTTGCTATGTGCTCAAGTTTGATGTATTGCCTACCCATTGGAGTAGTTCAGGGATATTTAATGTTCCTCCGTTACATAATATATTTCTCAAATAAACGCAAACTGTTACATTATTATAGTATGCCATAGAACGTTGTGAGTCAAACAAAGAAACTAGTGTTACATTACTATACAGTAGAATCAAAAACCTCCATAATTCGAAGTTTAGTCCATTCCCTTCCGTTGACTTGCGAAAACCTCCATCATTCGAAAAATTTAACTCGGAATCTTTTAGAGGTGTACAGGGGCATTATTTTGCCTCTATAATTATAATTTAAAGAAGCCCTACCTCTACAAGTCGAAGTTACCTCTATAACTCAAAGTCTTAACATGTTGACCTCCATATTTCGAAGCGAAAACATGTCCCAGCATGCACTCCCTCACACTCTATTTCATTTCACTATCCCTCTCTGTGTGCTGTGACTGGCAACATCTACAAACCAGCGTTGCGAAATGTGTCTTGTATGAAGGGAGATTGACCCCACCAAAACAAGAGAATGACAACGCTGTTTCCCAATACAGTAGCCGTTGTT
This sequence comes from Timema podura, assembly GCA_033556935.1. Taxonomy (NCBI): domain Eukaryota; kingdom Metazoa; phylum Arthropoda; class Insecta; order Phasmatodea; family Timematidae; genus Timema; species Timema podura. The sequence continues at coordinate 1,521,427 of JAVRXN010000012.1, forward strand.
CCCTCATCCCACCTCAAGCTATTGTTTGTCAGTCAAGTGGATGATTTACTACGCGTCACTGATTTCTTATCAATTCCGAGCATGGTGGTGCGTAACTTTTAGTGTTACACAGTGTAAAGGAAAATGAGTTCCAAACAAAATCTCAAAACATTAAGTGTTGGTGAAAAGCTGACATTGCTTGAAGCAGTGAAGACAGGTTCAAGAAAGACATTGCCAACGAATTCTGAATTCCCGCCAATATTCTCTCAACGATCCTGAAAAATGAAGGTGACGTTATGTAGAAGATATCTTCAGGTAACTGAGCTCGTAAGATAAAGAGAGCTGCTGAATTTCCTGACATAGAAGAATGCTTATTAAAATGGTTTAAACAATGCAGGGACAACAATGTTAGTATAGGAGGACCAATATTAAAAGAAAAAGCCGAGGGTCTTGCTAAATAGTTGGGTCATGAAAAGTTTAGGGCCAGTAATGGGTGGCTGGATAATTTGAAAAAGAAGAAATAATATTGCTTTTAGAAAACTATGTGGTGAAAGTGATAGTGTGAGTGATGAAATTTGCAGTGAGTGAAAAAATAAATTGGAAGGACTGTTGAAAGATTATGAACCACACAATGTGTTTAATGTTGATGAGACTTCATTGTTCTACAAATGCCTTCCTGACAATACATTGGCGTTCAACAAGGAAAAATGTCATGGAGACAAGCATATAATTCCACAGCTTCGATCGGTGAAAATACAATTTCTGCTGCCAAAAACTACATCAAAACTGCAACCTTTAGATCCAGGAATCATCACAAATTTTAAAATGAGGAAAAAATCTCTATCAACATTCTACAGGCAATGAGAATGGCAGATAAATCAGGGAGAAACATAATCTAAAAAATATTGTAAATTGTTTTAAAACATGTGGATTCTCCTTTCAAGCTGAAGAAGACCTTGAAGAAGAACCTGAGTCTGTCCCAACATGGAGTCAGAACCAGAGTCTGTCACAACATGGAGGCAGAACCAGAGTTTGTCCCAACATGGAGGCAGAACCAGAGTTTGTCCCAACATGGAGTCAGAACCAGAGTCTGTCCAAACATGGAGGCAGAACCAGAGTCTGTCCCAACATGGAAGCAGAACTAGAGTTTGTCCCAACATGGAAGCAGAACTAGAGTCTGTCCAAACATGGAGGCAGAACCAGAGTTTGTACCAACATGGAAGCAGAACCAGAGTTTGTCCCAACATGGAGTCAGAACCAGAGTCTGTCCAAACATGGAGGCAGAACCAAAAGTTTGTCCCAACATGGAAGCAGAACTAGAGTTTGTCCCAACATGGAAGCAGAACTAGAGTTTGTCCCAACATGGAGGCAGAACCAGAGTTTGTACCAACATGGAAGCAGAACCAGAGTCTGTCCTAGCATGGAAGCAGAACTAGAGTTTGTCCCAACATGGAGCAGAACAGAGTTTGTCCCAACATGGAGTCAGAACTAGAGTTTGTCCAACATGGAGGCAGAACCAGAGTTCTGTCCAACATGGAGCAGAACTAGAGTCTGTCCCCACATGGAAGCAGAACTAGAGTTGTCCAACATGGAGGCAGAACCAGAGTTTGTCCAACATGGAAGTCAGAACCAGAGTCTGTCCAACATGGAGGCAGAACCAGAGTCTGTCCCAACATGGAGGCAGAACCAGAGTTTGTCCCAACATGGAGTCAGAACCAGAGTCTGTCCAAACATGGAGGCAGAACCAGAGTCTGTCCCAACATGGAAGCAGAACTAGAGTTTGTCCCAACATGGAAGCAGAACTAGAGTCTGTCCAAACATGGAGGCAGAACCAGAGTTTGTACCAACATGGAAGCAGAACCAGAGTTTGTCCCAACATGGAGTCAGAACCAGAGTCTGTCCAAACATGGAGGCAGAACCAAAGTTTGTCCCAACATGGAAGCAGAACTAGAGTTTGTCCCAACATGGAAGCAGAACCAGAGTTTGTCCCAACATGGAGTCAGAACCAGAGTCTGTCCAAACATGGAGGCAGAACCAGAGTCTGTCCCAACATGGAAGCAGAACTAGAGTTTGTCCCAACATGGAAGCAGAACTAGAGTCTGTCCAAACATGGAGGCAGAACCAGAGTTTGTACCAACATGGAAGCAGAACCAGAGTCTGTCCCAACATGGAGGCAGAACCAGAGTTTGTACCAACATGGAAGCAGAACCAGAGTCTGTCCAAACATGGAAGCAGAACCAGAGTTTGTACCAACATGGAAGAAGAACCAGAGTCTGTCCTAACATGGAAGAAGAACCAGAGTCTGTCCAAACATGGAAGCAGAACCAGAGTTTGTACCAACATGGAAGCAGAACCAGAGTCTGTCCCAACATGGAGTCAGAACCAGAGTCTGTCCCAACATGGAAGCAGAACTAGAGTTTGTCCCAACATGGAGGCAGAACCAGAGTTTGTACCAACATGGAAGCAGAACCAGAGTCTGTCCTAACATGGAGTCAGAACCAGAGTCTGTCCTAACATGGAAGAAGAACCAGAGTCTGTCCAAACATGGAAGCAGAACCAGAGTTTGTACCAACATGGAAGAAGAACCAGAGTCTGTCCTAACATGGAAGAAGAACCAGAGTCTGTCCAAACATGGAAGCAGAACCAGAGTTTGTACCAACATGGAAGCAGAACCAGAGTCTGTCCCAACATGGAAGCAGAACCAGAGTCTGTCCCAACATGGAGTCAGAACCAGAGTCTGTCCCAACATGGAAGCAGAATGGAATGAATTTATGACCCATTATAATGCCGAACATTTTACATTTGAAGATTTTGTTAATTTTGAAGATGAGGTGGCTATTATCGGATTATTGACAGATTCGAACATAGTTGAATAAGTCAGCCACGGTGATGACATCCACAAAGATGAGAATGAGGAGGAATCTTTTGTTGTGGAACCACCAATGTTGACTCAGCAGGCCAGAGCTGCTGTCAATACGCTTCGGACTCTTATAGAAAGATCTAGCAATATTGCTCTGCTTTGGTCACAATTCAAAATGCAATTGACTTTTAGCTTTTTAATAAGCAAAGTAAAATAACAGACTTTTTTTTAAAAAACACTGTAATAAGCTATAGCCTACATAATATGGTAGGCACTGTCATTTTTAAAATTAAACATCTGTACTATAAAGATTTTCACACAGTACAGTAGTGCAATTTTAATTGCTTGAATACACAATTTAAGTTGCAATAAAAGTATATTTAAGTTGAATGGTTCTTTCTTTGAGCCTCTACAACTCGAAAAACATTAATAGGGTATTCATTTTGTAGAAAGCCTCTATTAGTTGAAATTTATTTTATTTAACCTCTATAACTCGAAAACTTCGATAAGACGAAATCTCTATTACTCAAAGAATTCAACTTTTCCCTTGAGATTCGAGTTATCGAAGTTTGACTGTGGAATGCCAATGAAAGTTCCGAAGTCAAATAATGAAACTACTATTACATTATTATGGTATTCCATTGAAAGCTGTGAGATCAAACAAAGAACCCAAGAATAATAAGTCTGTGTACGCTTACTTAATGCCGACAAGAATCTTACTAACATATTTTCGATAAAACATCACCTGAAACTATTTTTTTGACTTATTTGGAAATGGTCGGTGCATATTCTTCTGTTGGACACACGAACTGTTAGATTAGTTTTCCTCTTAAAGTTGTGAAATAAAATTAAACAATTTAACCAAAAAGGTGTTAATGTCCAAATTTTCATAGCACCTACAAGTAATTCCATAGTAGATATTTTTTAGTCAAAACACCATCAAACATATATTTATATACGTAAACATATTATATAAGAATCAACGATTCGCTTAATGCATTTGTATATTATGTAGTGGTGTAAGGAGCGTAGATACATTTTCCATCAATACGAGCTAACATTATTAAGTTTAATATTAAACTCAGAATGAATAAAAAATATTTTCATTGGTTGTAATGAGGTGGACTGGATAAAACTAGCTCAAGATAGGGATATGGTGTGATGGGGTGGACTGGATAAAACTAGCTCAAGATAGGGATATGGTGTGATGAGGTGGACTGGATAAAACTAGCTCAAGATAGGGATATGGTGTGATTAGGGGGACTGGATAAAACTAGCTCAAGATAGGGATATGGTGTGATGAGGTGGACTGGATAAAACTAGCTCAAGATAGGGATATGGTGTGTGATGAGGTGGACTGGATAAACTAGCTCAAATAGGGATATGGTGTATGAGGTGGACTGGATAGAACTAGCTCAAGATAGGGATATGGTGTATGAGGTGGACTGGATAGAACTAGCTCAAGATAGGGATATGGTGTGATGAGGTTGACTGGATAGAACTAGTCAAGATAGGATAGCTGTAAGAGGGTACTGGATAGAACTAGCTCAAGATAGGGATAGGCTGTAATGAGGGGACTGGATAGAACTAACTCAAGATTGGAATATGGTGTGGTTCGGTGGACTGGATAGAACTAGCTCAAGATAGGGATAGGCTGTAATGAGTGGGACTGGATAGAACTAACTCAGATAGGGATAGGTGGTGAGGTGGACTGGATAAAACTAGCTCAATGATAGGGATATGCTGTAATGAAGTGGACTGGATAGAACTAGCTCGAGATAGGGATAGGCTGTAATGAGGGGACTGGATAGAACTACTCGATATAATAGGGTATAATGAAGTGGACTGGACAGAACTAGCTCAAGATAGGGATAGGTGTATGAGGTGGATGGATAGAAACTAGCTCAGATAGGGATAGGCTGTAATGAAGTGGACTGGATAGAACTAGCTCGATAATAGGGATATGCTGTAAATGAAGTGGACTGGATATAACTAGCTCAGATAGGGATAGGGTGTGTGAGGTGGACTGGATAAAACTAGCTCAAGATAAAGATAGGGGTGTACTTTCTAGGTTCAGTAATAACTTTCAAGTTCTACATGCCATATACTTAAAGTAAGTAATTATACCAGCTATAGTTACTTAGCACGTCCTTATAATCATATATCTGTAAATATTTGTATGTATTCACCAAATTCACTGCTAAACACCTTGTGTTTAACACAGAGCTATAAGAAAAATCACCAAATTATCCACCATACTTTAGATTTTAAAGGCCGATATAAATGTTATCAACTTTATCAACAATCCTTCAACATTGGAACACCAAACTGAAAACTACCAAATTATTTATTAAAACAAACATATGTTTTAAGGCCACGTCTATAAAATAACTGATTTGAGTGCTGCTCGTCTCAATTAAATGAACAGCTTGTAACAGAAATATACAAGTCCTGCTAACATGTATTGCGTTAATATACACAGTACACTTGGTTTAACCAGGGTGGCGTGTAGAGAGGGCTTGCTACCTTTCGGGATAAACGGAGTGTAAGTGGACTTCTGTTGGTTTAGTTAACTCAATAATACATTCAGAATTACCACAATGAAGGCTCAAAACATGTTTTATGGTTTGATTCTATTTTATATGTATCTGAAAATTGTCGCCCTAAGCTGTCCCTATGTTTGTGTGGATCCGCTTGGCTCTAGTTAACATATTTTCAGCTCTGTCCGCTCTGCTTGACGCTGATTTAACATTGAGAGCAAATCAGTGCAAACATAATTGTACGAGTATAGCCATCGTGATTAAACCCAACAACTTACACGGAGATAATAATAATAACCTAATATCTGTTTACCCATTCAACAGTCAGGCATTTCTAGTTGCATTGCAAATCATTATCGGTCAACAGACAAAAGAATTGTTTCTCTTGTGTCACATGAAGCAGGCCTTTGTCTCTATTAAATGTTAGCTCTAAAAGTGATGTAGGCTACATCCCGGTGTGGTTCTAGTATTCCACCTTGGACTGGACGACATTCCAGGGAACTGATCCAGTTCTACTCTTTCTATTTTGCAAGGTTGTTCCAGGAACAACATGCGCGGTCATCGAACCCAGCAAATATCGGCCTCGGGCACTGGTCTTGCATGGAGTTTATTAAATACCTCAACCAACTTTAAATAAATCAAATATTCTCACCAAATTCAAAATTAAGTTTCCTTAGTGTTTTCTTTATTGTACACAACGTCTTACTACACGTGTGTGCTCTTTGCATATACACACCAATAGGGTAGGGATGAGTAGGGTAGAATTATAGTAGTTATACCCGCAATTTTGGGAAGAGAGGTTGGAAAGTCAAGAATAATCACCCTAGATACAGTAATCTAATGCAGATAGCATCTTGCTAGGAACTTATCAAAACTCTAATTAAAAAATCTACCTTTACTATTCATTTACAGAGCTCAATCAAATTGGTGCATCGTATTTTAGACTAATTAGCTATTTAATGAGGATCGGAAATAAATATTCAGTTCCAGTCTCAAAGAAAAAGCCCTATCTGGCAATTAGAAAGTTACTAGATCTACCTTCACCTATCCATAAAGGTTTCAGTTGACACGTAACTTGATTGTAAACTGTATTTAAAAATATTAAACTTAATATAATATGACACAGAAAAAGTGTGAATATTTCCACCCTCTTTGTGCAGGGTCTACTATTCCCACCCTAATCAACAACATCGTGTGATTGGTAATGCTGTTTATTTGGTTGTAATTACAGTTTTCCCGCAGTATATGTACTAGACGTGCTAGACCAGTTAGGCGTAAGGCTAACGCATAGCAAGTAGTAAATAGTGCATAGCGTACAGTGCACAATTCATTAGATAAAATACGACAGTTTATAATGAAACGTAGTGTATAAAGTCTTACTTAACTCGATGGTCTTTTACCAATATAAATAGGCTTAACCTCTTTTCACTACTAAATAATGTCACTGAAAATACTTCGATAAAGGCTTTATTTGTAAAACAATGTTAATTAAACTGTATTTTTGAAATTTGAATTTAACTAAATCTAAGTTTTGTCTGTACTGTTAAATCAAATCAATTTTTATTTGATTCCAATTTTATTATTGTCATGTATATTGTAGTAGAACTACTTCTCAATAACAGAATTAAAAATGTGATATTTCTTCTTTACCTACAATCACAGTCAGTGGTGCAGGAACGTTTTTATTTGGGGGGGTAAATATAATCATGGGCTGTTATAGGGAATAACTTTTTTAGATTTAAAAAAGACCAAGAAAATGTAATATTTAACATGCAAATGTGCTTTTTTCTCATTAATTACGGACATGCCAAACATTAGAATGAATACACACAAAAATAATTAAGAAAAAATATATATGATGCGGCTCAGCTCAAAATAATTAAAAACAACAAAATTAAAGTACGTTTCTAAACACCTTTTCCCTATATTCGCTATTAGCTATAAAACCACTAACTAGTTTCGCAATGTCAAGTTTGTCGAGCCTCTCAGGGTATGCATTAAACAGACACAGGTGATTTAGTCTACGTTGCCTCATCGTAGAGCGAAGATAGTTTTTTATGCGTCCAAGCATTGAAAAACTTCTTTCTGCAGTAGCTGATGTAGCTGGTATCACTATCAGAGTTTTCAAGATCTCTTCAGTGTGAGGAAATAAACCTCGTGTCTCTTCGTGCAGGCCTTGTAATTCGGTGAACGTGCTGGAGATGCTAGAAAAATGAATAATTTTGCTACACAACGTCAGCTCAGTTTTCAGATCTTTTGGGCAAATACCTCTTTTGTTCAAAACTTTCATCCTGGGTTTAGTAAATTCATTTGACTTCGAGAGTAATATTTCCTCCAATATGCAGTACTTTTGAGAATCTGGTTGGTCGAACCTGTATTTAATTTCTCCACAGATTGTGTCCAAGGTTTCATAGTATACCAACTTCATTATCTTTGGGACTTGCCCATGTGTGACCTTCTGTTCGTGTTTCATTGTGTTCGAGTCTTCTAGGAACACGATGGACACGGCGCAAAGAAGGTGGTTCAAGATCAAACTCTTCCACGTTCTTCAGCATATGTGACCACAAATTGTCGAACTTTTGTGCATTACTCTTTGTCTTGAGATCTTCAAGTACAGTACTTACTGCTTCTCTCGCTCCAGTAAGTGTAAGTGATGATATTTGCACTATCAGACTTAGTTTTTCTCTTGGTTCGAAAATATTGATGCAAACAAGAAGTGAAAAATATACAGACCCTTTTAAAAAAGAATCGTGTAACATACAGGCTTTGGCATCACAGTCATCCTTAGACGTTGCCAAATCCTCAAGACATGAAAGAACAAATGGATAATTATTCAAAATGGTGTGAATAGCAATGCATCTCACAGTCCACCTGGTTGGGCAAAGAGGGCGTGGGCAACCATGGATAGTGCTACCTTCAGAGGTCTTTATGTCTTCAAAAGATGCCATTATTTTGGGTGAATCCCTTATCATTACACCCACATCATTCGTCCATGATAGTACATCTCGTATTAGAGGGATGGATTTTGTCGTATCCTGAAGAGCTAGGTTGAGGCTATGGCTCCCGTAGTGAACAAAGAGTGCAAGAGGCTGCTTCTCTTTCATTAGTCCTTGAACACCCTTGCAGGCAGATCTCATGTTAGAGCCACCATCGTAGTATTGCCCTCTGAGGTTTTCTGTGCAGAGTCCACAGCGTAACAGCACATCGAGAATGAGGTCTGATACACTTTTGCCAGTTTTACTGGAACATTTATACAAACTAAGGAACAACTCTTCGGGTTCATATTTATTCGGTATTCTGACACATAATGATACCTGCTCGTGTCCACTCATATCAGTCGTACCATCAACAATCAAGCTGAAAATTTTGCTCTCATGTACTTATTCTATGATTTCACGCAGAATTGTGTGAGCCATGTACTCAAGAATCTCATTTTGAATTGTATCAGAGCAATAATTATTTTTTCGTAACAGAAATTCTTTTAGTTCTAGAATATCGTTCTTCCTCAGTTCATTTAGTTGAAACAAATTCCCAATCTCTGTTATGTGTCCACGAAGAGTTAATCCTTGGCGAGCAAGATATTTTATTGATTCCATTATGGCTTTCAATGCTACTCTAGCATTTGCTTGCTGTTGTTTGGCTAGTGATGACAGTTGAGCATTGACTGGTACTAATTTTAACCCTCCAAGTTTTGTTAGAGCTTCTTTATGAATAGGGCTATTCATATGAGCGGTGAACTTTTCTACAGCTTTATTCCATTTAACAATTCCCTTTCCATTTACCAAATCCGAAACTAATGCCACTTTTTTTTTAATTTGTCTGGAATTAAGTTCAAATTCACGGCTTTGCAGCGAGGATAGCACAAAACTCCACTGCATGCATTGTCACAATGAAGCCATGGGAATCGGGTAAACCACTTTGTTTGAAATTGAGATTTCTTACCAGAAACCACATAAGCACTTGTGATGGGTAGGTGGCATGGACCCTCTCCAATCCGAGCAAAATTACGAGTACCTGCAGCAGATATTTAGGCTGTGTCTCTTCACTTGCACTTGTATTCATCTTGTTGGAGGAGCTTTCATGCAGGGTGAAACTCTCAGCATTTATTTTGGGAACAGGAGAAGAACTAAAATAAGGTGTTGACCTGATGCACTTTAGTGGATGAGCCTGAGGCCTAGTAGAATCTCCCTGCCTATATGTTAAACCTGCAACACAAATAATATACCTTTATTGTAATTGAAAAAAACTATCATTATATTTAAAACCAAGCCCTAGGTGGGCCAGTGTATCTAATCGGTTCAATGGCACACTGAATAATAATTATGTTCATTAATTAGTAGTTTTAAATAGAAGTGCTTGAAATAGTAAAAGTACGACGTCTGAAGAAATAGTTCGTATAATATATTCTGCAGATCTAAACCTGATCGTATTCTCGTAAGTTACACGCAGTTGGTCATTATGACGTTAATTATTAACAAAAAATAGTAGTCTTCATTAAAATATTAATCAACCCCAAAATAATGTAATAGATTTTTAACATTTTGGAAGCAATAAGTAATAATATGTAGGCTAACTTATAAAACCTTTCAAATGATTAGTGTTTTTTTGTAGTGAGAGAGATTTCTCTGGTAATCCAACTCCAAACATCAAGTGTGTACGAGGCTCTAGCAGTAGTACATACCCCACACCCCACCTTTTTCTTCAGATAGATTACGATTGCAATTGTACTCAGGGGCGCACCCAAGATTTTAAGCTGGGGGGAGGGAGGCTTTTTACATAATAATTTTCATAATTGCAGCATTATATATTTCGATTACTGTTATATTTGTAAATTTGATTTGAAGTAGGGGGATAAGAAAGATAGAGATTCAACGATGCCCCCTACAAAGTGGGGTTCCAGAGGTTTCTCCCCCGGGAAATTTTTTTATTTCAAATTATGCAAATGGTAATAGTTGAGCTAATTTGTACCAAAAGCGGATCCTCGGCCTAACCTATGTCACTGTGTACGCCACTGGTTAACAGATCTGTGTTTACACATTCTTCTTCTTCACACCCAGGTTTTGCAGTTGGTGGGGGTGGGGGCATATATTAATATCTCAACTGCTGATACAATAGTATTTACATAATTGCTCTAAAATAATAATTTCAAGTACTGTACCCTCTTCAAAACTCTATGTACAAAGAATAAATACTTTAACCATTTCTAGAAAATATTACGTTATCAGAGGTCCAGTTTTCATTTAAGTGAAAGTTAAGAGTAAAATTAAAAATCCACAGAAAGAAGTATTCCTTTGAAAAGCCCTAATTACAGCACAAATTTAATTTATATTAAATACAATTAAAAATATTATTGATTAATTAATGGAACATAATGCTAATAATATTTTTGTAATATCCTTAATTTCTGGGGGAGGGCTTCAGACCCCAAAGCTCCCCCCGTGGGTGCGCCCCCTGATTGTACTATAGTAAGTGTATAATAATGAATCATTTTATGAGTACCAAATTTTGAGGAGTGTCCCCCTGTTTCTATATTGTTGGCGTCAAATTGTGATAGTGATACTTTATCTCCGGAACTGGTTGCAAAAGTTTCATTGGTTCCATCTTGATGTTGCAGTAAATTGCAATCGTCAGCACCTGCGATATATATATATAACAAAAATCTTTATTGAAGTATAAGCGATCTATAAAAAAATATAAAAAAATATTTTATTTGAAACTCAAAATCAGAATTTTATTATTAGACTTTCTCTAGGCTCTGTATGTATAAAAGAATAATTCTAGTGACCAATTGAAATGAAATTATCTTTCTAAAAGATGATAATAATTTATTGATCAGTTTTAATTCATTGTTATAACTTACCAGGACATTTTTCTTTTGATTGTCTCTGCTTGGCTTTGAAGAATGTTTTTATCTTCCCATCATGAGATCTTTTCATTGTCCACTTCAATTCGTAAGACGTAAGGTAACAGTAAAAAAATAAACGTATCTTTGTTGTCTGATGACACACTCAAGTCACCACTCCCCACGTGAATGAGTGAATACCAGACGGTATTTACCACCCCTGACTCTCGTCTGATCAACCCCTACCTCTCTTCTGTCTCAACCCCCTCTCCCTCCAAGACTTTGGCACAACTGGACTTGCAAAGTAACATAGCAGCACTGTCGCGCCTAGCAGAAGGGCATGGTGGTGACTGGTGATTGCTGCCCCAAGCACAATAGCAGCACTGTCGCGCCTAGCAGAAGGGCATGGTGGTGACTGGTGATTGCTGCCCCAAGCACAATAGCAGCACTGTCGCGCCTAGCAGAAGGGCATGGTGGTGACTGGTGATTGCTGCCCCAAGCACAATAGCAGCACTGTCACGCCTAGCAGAAGGGCATGGTGGAGACTGGTGATTGCTGCCCCAAGCACTATAGCAGCACTGTCGCGCCTAGCAGAAGGCATGGTGGTGACTGGTGATTGCTGCCCCAAGCACAATAGCAGCACTGTCGCGCCTAGCAGAAGGGCATGGTGGTGACTGGTGATTGCTGCCCCAAGCACAATAGCAGCACTGTCGCGCCTAGCAGAAGGGCATGGTGGAGACTGGTGATTGCTGCCCCAAGCACTATAGCAGCACTGTCGCGCCTAGCAGAAGGGCATGGTGGTGACTGGTGATTGCTGCCCCAAGCACTAAGCAGTACCTACGATAGGTTGGGACTCGCATGCCAATAAAACCACTCGAAACAGGATTATATTTTAATTTTATTATGCTACCTTGGAGTGAACTGTGTATCTTGCCTCAACAAGATCTTTCTAGTATCTAAAAGTTTTATTATATTTGTTTGGGAGGGGAGGGGTAAAAATGATACTTTTACCCCTCTCCATTTCTTGGGGAGGTAAAATACCCCCGTACCCCCTAGTTCCTGCGCCACTGATCATAGTCATTATGTTAACACAAAGAAGATTCTTTAATAACAAAGAGTATGGCTAACACAAAGCATTTCAAACAAGAAGATGAATACAGAATCTAATTATTTTCGGCTGTTTCTATGCTTGCACTATATATATATATATATATATATACATATATATATATATAGTGCAATTAATCAATGAATGTATTGATGGTATTATGACAGGTTTTCCAATAACTCCAGAAAGTGATTGTTTACACTACAAATATCTTGAGCTGTAGATTTGCACATAACCTACAAAACTCTGAGCTCTAGCTGAGTCTTACTACAAGCCCTGTAACTTGGACATGCGACAAAGCGACTGGGCGATTTATCAACTGGGTACGATGATTAGCGTGACATAAACTAATCAATTAAAGGTTGGATTAATGATTATTTTAGCTGCATAGTTTCTCTCACTTTTTAGTAAATTTGTTTTATTTGTAATGAATTAATACATGGACCTGTTAAAGTTATATTATTTTAATTTTTATACTATAGTGCAAATGCGCTAGCTTTATATGAAATAAATGGATAAACATAAGAAAATATTGATTGAAGAAAAATGTTTGAGATAATGCATAGTAATTACAGTAAAACTTTGGTTGGAAGGAAAAAATACAAACTTTTTTGTGTGGTGAGCATTGGTGATAAACGATAACATTATATATATATTGTAACGTAATTGACTTGGACCGCTCTCATTTATTTAAAAGGTCATGGATGAAGGTAATTTTCTTTAACGTATCGTATGTAAATTATCCTTTTAACACTTCATCCATGGAGAATCACGCGCTTTTCAGGAATAGTATTCTAGAAGGATTTCACCACTCAAACTTATTTTTTTATATATTCAAAATTTAACTCCGTAATATTTAACAAACAAGCAAGAGAAGCCAGCTTCCTATATCCAATAGGAAGCTAGTCTTCAATGCACCTATCGCAGAAACGTACCTGATTGGTTTGTCTTGACACTGGTCACGAGAGACCAAGGGGCAAGGGGCACGTCCGCATACAAGCTGTATGTGCGTATGAAAATGGACAGAAAGTGTCACAGAATTACCGAGAGTAGACGTAGACAGATAGCGCCGGTAAATACCGAGAGTAGACGTACTAACAAGAGGGCGTAAAATACGAGAGTAGACGCACCGATCTGTCCGGTGAAATAGCTAGATACAAACAATACATAGTTAATATTTCAATAAAGTGTAAAGGAAGAAAGAATCATTTAAGTAAATTAAGTACAACAACAACAGTTGTATTTATTCCATAATTATCATTCCGTATCAACATAATTGGCGCTCGAACACGGAGCTATAAATACCAATTACATCTCAATAAATCAATATCATTTTAATTGTCGCCCAATCGCGGGGCAGTTATAAGTGTATCATTCCGTAATATTGTAATTGGCGCTCGAACACGGGGCTATAAATACCAATTACATCATCAAACATAGTCAAGAATTTTCAATATCACAACAATTGGCTCCCAATCGCGGGATCAATTTTCAATATCATAACAATTGTTGCCCAATCGCGGGGCAATTACATCATCAATTTACAATATCATAACAGTTGTCGCCCAATCGCGGGATCAATTTTCTATATCGTTATAATATATATAGTATAATGTTATCAACAACATTGGTGATAACTGACAACATTATACTATACTGTATATATTGTAATGATACTGTTTTGGACCCTCTAAAATATTCGAAAAGTCATGGCTGAAGTGTATTGTATGTAACATTTCCTTTAATACTTCAACCATGGAAAATCACGCGCTTTTAGCAGTAATGTCAAAGTCTTGCACCATTAAAATATATTTTTTCTTTCAAAGATCAACTCCATAGTATTTACCAAAGAAGCAAGTGACGCTAGCTCCCTCTACCCAATAGGAAGCTAGCCTTCACGACACTGTCGCCAGGACTCTTTCTATTAGTTGGTTTTGACACTGGTGACAAGGGGTCCAAGAGGCAAGGGGTAGGTCATATATAAGCCGCTTGTGCGTATGAATACACACAGTGCCGGTAGCATAGATCTAAAGAACGTGTAATACCACGAGAGTGCCACTAACTGAAATCCATAGAGTACACAGAAAATGTAGCGAGTAATAATCTGTAGTTCAACGAAAATTGTATCATTTCATATAATATCTTCGTACCGAAGGTATAATCATCTTAATAAACCACATGCAAGATCAAAAGTCTTGTTAAATTAATATTGTTATAGAATATAGATAGTGCTTCAATTAGTGCTCAATCACGGGGCAAATATCAGCTAAATAAACGGTAACAACTTTCATTGGCGCTCGATCACGAGGCTATAAATGCCAATACTAAACCGTATTTTAATTAGTACTCAATCGCGGGACAAACAATCCGCATAGCATAATAATATATATATTTATAGCACCAATGTTGATAATATATATACTATATATACACTATATATGTATCACCAATGTTGCTAATAACATTAGACTATATATATATAGCCTCACAAGTTTTTGAGTCACTGGCACCGGGCGTATGGCCTGTTTAAATAATATAGCTCGGGAAAGTACTAGTGTTTGTGTGCTGTGTGCTTTCTCACGTATCTTTGTTCACGTGCATATGTATTTGGAAAATAATTATTGAGAAAAACACTTTTTTAATTTTAACTTTAAAGGAGATTTTCGAAATGCTCTCCATTTTGAGCTAAGCATTGATATAGTCTATTTGAAAATTCACTTCTTACTTTTCGTAGGATTGCTTTTGTAATACTTCTACATGCCATTGGTCCCGGCACAGATTTATCTGATTACCAAACCCTTCCTTCACCTCTGACAAGATGTGTATTAATCATAACTTATGAATGTGTGGAATACCAGGCCTCCACCGTGGTTCGGATTCCACGTTAAACTGTAGGTCCTCCATTTCATCTCACAATAATCCTACCATTACACATTGGCTTAAGTGTGCATAACCCGAACGGGTAGTAAGAAGTGGTGCTAATAAATAATAATAATAATAATAATAATAATAATAATAATAATAATAATAATAAATACATGCCATTGTTATCATATTTTTTTAACTCTTCGGTTTTAGGAATTAGGAAGGTTATATTTAGAGGAAGTGCAGCCAGTGGACCAGGATTCGAACTCCCTGCAGTTTAGTATATTGCGAGAGTGCTGTCTTAGACCTGGGGTAGTTTTTTCCACTCTCCCTCTACGCAAATGTGGATACACTTCCTCTAATTTTGGCTTGAGGCTTAAGTGGCTAATTTGTTTTGCGTGAATATTATTTATTATGTCAACAAAATATAGTTTCTAGCATTAAATGATATTCAATACTACTTATGAATTAATGTAAGAGTTATATAATCGGTAAAATATAGATGATAACGTTAAATGATATGTAAAATAAGACTTGTTTTTGATGTTACAAGTGGCTCACGGTTGTTTCTAAAATAATTTACCTCAGTGGCGTAGTTGGTTAACGCGCTTATTTCGTGTAGAGCCAGACTGCCAAGGACCGGGGAGTTCGAAGTTCAAATCTTAGTCGAGTAAACTAGTGGTGGTTTTCCACTACCCCTCACTTCCTCTAAATTCAAACTTGCAAATTATCAATCCGTTAGCGTAATTAGTAATTAAGCGTATAACCCGAACAGGGTAGTAAGACGCGGAGCTAAAAAAGAGTAATAGATAGCAAACTCATGCTAATCTGTACGGCCATGTTTCAGGAGGGAGGGTCACAGGTTCGGTGCCACAGGGGGAACAAGGGACTTATCCACTGATCGGCTCCCTCTCTCCTTCTCATCCTAGATCCCTCCCGTGCTCCCTCTCTCCCCCTCATCCTAGATCCCTCCCGTGCTCCCTCTCTCCCCCTCATCCTACATCCCTCCCGTGCTCCCTCTCTCCCCCTCATCCTACATCCCTCCCGTGCTCCCTCTCTCCCTCTCATCCTACATCCCTCCCTCTCATCCTACATCCCTCCCGTGCTCCCTCTCTCCCTCTCATCCTACATCCCTCCCTCTAATCCTACATCCCTCCCGTGCTCCCTCTCTCCCTCTCATCCTAAATCCCTCCCTCTCATCCCTCATCCCTCCCGTGCTCCCGCTCTCCTTCTCATCCTACATCCCTCCCGTGCTCCCTCTCTCCCCCTCATCCTACATCCCTCCCGTGCTCCCTCTCTCTTTCTCATCCTGCATCCCTCCCATGCTCCCTCTCTCCCCCTCATCCTACATCCCTCCCATGTTCCATCTCTCCCTCTCAACCTACATCCCTCCCGTGCTCCATCTCCCCCTCATCCTACATCCCTCCCGTGCTCCCTCACTCCTTCTCATCCTACATCCCTCCCGTGCTCCCTCTCTCCCTCTCATCCTACATCCCTCCCGTTCTCCCTCTCTCCCTCTCATCCTACATCCCTCCCATGCTCCATCTCTCCCTCTCATCCTACATCCCTCCCGTGCTCCCTCTCATCCTACATCCCTCCCATGCTCCCTCTCTTCTTCTCATCCTACATCCCTCCCGTGCTCCCTCTCTCCCTCTCATCCTACATCCCTCCCGTGCTCCCTCTCTCCTTCTCATCCTACATTCCTCCCGTGCTCCCTCTCTCTCTCTCATCCTACATCCCTCCCCTGCTCCATCTCTCCCTCTCATCCTAAATCCCTCCCGTGCTCCCTCTCTCCCTCTCATCCTACATCCCTCCCATGCTCCATCTCTCCCTCTCCTACATCCCTCCCGTGCTCCCTCTCTCCCTCTAATCCTACATCCCTCCCCTGCTCCATCTTTCCTTCTCATCCTACATCCCTCCCATGCTCCCTCTCTCCCTTTCATCCTACATCCCTCCCGTGCTCCACCTATCCCTCTCCTACATCCCTCCCATGCTCCATCTCTCCTTCTCATCCTACATCCCTCCCGTGCTCCCTCTCTCCTTCTCATCCTACATCCCTCCCGTACTCCCTCTCTCCCCCTCATCCTACATCCCTCCCGTGCTCCCTCTCCTCTTCTCATCTTACATCCCCTCCCGTGCTCCCTCTCTCCCCTCATCCTACATCCCTCCCGTGCTCCCTCTCTCTCTTCTCATCCTACATCCCTCCCGTGCTCCCTCTCCCTCTCATCCTACATCCCTCCCTGCTCCATCTCTCCTCTCATCCTACATCCCTCCCGTGCTCCCTCTCCCCCTCATCCTACATCCCTCCCATGCTCCATCTCTCCTTCTCATCCTACATTCCCTCCCGTGCTCCCTCTCTCCTTCTCATCCTACATCCCTCCCGTGCTCCCTCTCTCCCTCTCATCCTACATCCCTCACGTGCTCCATCTCTCCCTCTCATCCAACATCCCTCCCGTGCTCCCTTTCTCCCCCTCATCCTACATCCCTCCCGTGCTCCCTCTCTCCTTCTCATCCTACATCCCTCCCGTGCTCCCTCTCTCCCTCTTATCATACATCCCTCCCCTGCTCCCTCTCTCCTTCTCATCCTACATCCCTCCCGTGCTCCCCTTCATCATCCCTGTCTCTCCTACTATCCCTCCCGTGCTCCCTCTCTCCTTCTCATCCTACATCCCTCCCGTGCTCCTCTCTCTCCTTCTCATCCTACATCCCCTCCCGTGCTCCTCTCTCCTCACCTCCTCCATCCTATCCTCCCTGCATCCAATCCTCCTCTCCTCTCTCCTCATACTCCTCCCATGCTCCCTCTCTCCCTCTCATCCTACATCCCTCCGTGCTCCATCTCTCCCTTCTCATCCTACATCCCTCCCGTGCTCCTCTCTCCCTCTCATCCTACATCCCTCCCTGCTCCCTCTCTCCCCCTCATCCTACATCCCTCCCGTGCTCCCTCTCTCCCCTCATCTACATCCTCCTTCATTCCCTCTCCTACATCCTCCATGCTCTCTCTCCCTCTCATCCTACATCCCTCCCGTGCTCCATCTCTCCCTCTCATCCTACATCCCTCCCTGCTCCCTCTCTCCCTCTCATCCTACATCCCTCCCGTGCTCCCTCTCTCCTCTCATCCTACATCCCTCCCGTGCTCCCTCTCTCCTTCTCATCCTACATCCCTCCCGTGCTCCATCTCTCCCCTCATCCTACATCCCTCCCGTGCTCCCTCTCTCCTTCTCATCCTACATCCCTCCCGTGCTCCATCTCTCCCTCTCATCCTACATCCCTCCCGTGCTCCATCTCTCCCTTTCATCCTACATCCCTCCCGTGCTCCATCTCTCCCTCTCATCCTACATCCCTCCCATGCTCCCTCTCTCCCCCTCATCCTACATCCCTCCCGTGCTCCCTCTCTCCTTCTCATCCTACATCCCTCCCGTGCTCCCTCTCTCCTTCTCATCCTACATCCCTCCCGTGCTCCCTCTCTCCCTCTCATCCTACATCCCTCCCGTGCTCCTCTCTCCCCTCATCCTAATCCCTCCCGTGCTCCCTCTCTCCTCTCATCCTACATCCCTCCCGTGCTCCCTCTCTCCTCTCATCCTACATCCCTCCCGTGCTCCATCTCTCCCTCTCATCCTACATCCCTCCCATGCTCCATCTCTCCCTCTCATCCTACATCCCTCCCTGCTCCCTCTCTCCCTCTCATCCTACATCCCTCCCTGCTCCCTCTCTCCCTCTCATCCTACATCCCTCCCGTGCTCCCTCTCTCCCTCTCATCCTACATCCCTCCCGTGCTCCCTCTCTCCCCTCATCCTACATCCCTCCCGTGCTCCCTCTCTCCTTCTCATCCTACATCCCTCCGTGCTCCATCTCTCCCTTCTCATCCTACATCCCTCCCGTGCTCCATCTCTCCCTTTCATCCTACATCCCTCCCGTGCTCCATCTCTCCCTCTCATCCTACATCCCTCCCATGCTCCCTCTCTCCCCCTCATCCTACATCCCTCCCGTGCTCCCTCTCTCCTTCTCATCCTACATCCCTTCCATGCTCCATCTCTCCCTTTCATCCTACATCCCTCCCGTGCTCCATCTCTCCCCCTCATCCTACATCCCTCCCGTGCTCCATCTCTCCCCCTCATCCTACATCCCTCCCGTGCTCCCTCTCTCCTTCTCATCCTACATCCCTCCCTCTCATCCTACATCCCTCCCATGCTCCATCTCTCCCTTTCATCCTACATCCCTCCCGTGCTCCATCTCTCCCCCTCATCCTACATCCCTCCCGTGCTCCATCTCTCCCTCTCATCCTACATCCCTCCCATGCTCCATCTCTCCCTCTCATCCTACATCCCTCCCATGCTCCATCTCTCCCCCTCATCCTACATCCCTCCCGTGCTCCATCTCTCCCTCTCATCCTACATCCCTCCCATGCTCCATCTCTCCCTCTCATCCTACATCCCTCCCATGCTCCATCTCTCCCTCTCATCCTACATCCCTCCCGTGGCTATATCGCGTGAGGGCGGCTTTAATTTAGGTCGATACTCGCGGTCATTAAAGGACTCTAGTTTGAGCCCATGCTGGCACTTGGAAGGTTTTGTTTTGACTATTTTGTTTATGTTTTCAGCCTCTCATAGTTAAATATATCTTATACATCGGTGGTCGCAGGTTACAAGTCGTCAGGCTCGCACTAAGGGGAAATAAGTGTAGTAAAGCCCGAACCGGTAGTAAAAACGCTGTGGAAAAACGACTGTTTTAGAGGCCACAAAGATACTTTTTTCTAGCCAACATTTATATTATTATTATTATTATTATTATTATAATCACCGTGTCTTACTACCCGTTCGGGTTATACGCACTTACGCTAATGTGCAATGGTAGGGTGATTGTGAGATGAAATGGAGGACCTACAGTTTAACGTGGAATCCGAACCACGGTGGAGGGCTGGCATTCCACACATTCACAAGTTGTGAATAATACACGTCTTGTCAGAGGTGAAGGAAGGGTTTGGCAATCAGATAAATCTGTGCCGGGACCGAGGATTGAACCCCAGACCCACAACACAGAAGTCTGACACCTTACCCCTAGACCACCAGGTCACCATCACATTTGTAAAATAATACAACAGCTTCGGTGATATTTTATAGGTATTGATAGTATATCAAAATAGGTTGCTGCAGATCACTTGTTTGACGTATGAATACGTGAAATTAGATCTAGTGGCTTTTCTAGATGGGGACTGTAGTTTGGTGAAACAGTGCTTAACTGTCGTGTTCATCGCTAGGATTCGGTTCGAGTCTCGTTGGGGTGCAGTTTGAGATTATTCTTGAATATATATGTTTTCTCTCTTGCGGGCCGGTGTAAGCGGAAAACATTAGTCCAGGATATTATTAGTCTGAATGCAAGAAGGACTCTAGTACAGCATCGGCACGCACTCAAAAGAACGGCATCTCTTTGACACCGATAATAATCTCAATGTTGATTAGGAAATTCGTGTCGATATTAATGCTACTTTATTAAACCTCTCACTCAGACCTGAGTTATTTACCAACGCCTTCACCGCATCATCACCAATGTTTTTAATCCTATCTTAAAAAGGAAAAAAGAAAGACAATTAATTAGCATATTATGTTAAAAGCCTTTGAATATTTTACCCAATATTCTTACTCTGGCACCCCCCATGAATATGATTTAAATTTAAACACACATACAAATATATAACATTCTAAATTATATTATAATAATTATAGAGTAGGGTCACGCCCCTATAAGTTATTTAGAAAGGCCTTCCTCTGAAATATTTTTAAAATCTAATGCCGTAAGGCTTAAGAATTTATTTAAAGTAGTCTTTAACTTTTAAAAAAAATTGATGCCCTTAAAAGCCCCTTTGGAAACTCAATCTACCCATTATCGACAGTCTTGTCTTATTTTGATACAAACTAACAGTAGGCCTAAATATTGGCATAGTTTGAAGAATTTGTACCTTCATCACTGCTGCTATCTTCGTGGAAAAGAGAATCTTGACTTTTTGATGTTGGCAGCTCTTCCCAAGGCCTGAATAGGCAGTATTTATCCATAAAAAACTAATAATAAACTAAATACATGCAATCAAATTAATAAACGTCCAACCCGCCTCAGTGGCATAGTTGGCTAACACGCTAGTCGTGTTGAGCTCGACTGCCGAGGACGGGGAGATCAAGGTTCGAATCTCGGTCGGGTGAACTGGGTATTTTCCTAAATGGTTTTCCACTCTCCCTCCACGCAAATGCGGATTCATTTCCTCTAAATTCAACCTTCCCCATTCCTAATCCATTAGCGTAATTAGTACTTAACCGTATAAACCGAACGGGTAGTATGACACGGTGCTAAATAATAATAATAATAATAATAAACGTCCGAAAAGATACACTAACAAATGAGTTTTGATTTGTTCTGACACACACACACACACACACACACACACACACACACACACACACACACACACACACACACACACACACACACACACACACACACACACACACACACACACACACACACACACACACACACACACACACACACACACACACACACACACACACACACACACACACATCCTAAGGGCGGCATTAACAAAGAGCCACTACCTAAAAATTTCCCAGTCTAAAAATTTCCTAAGAACTTGAGAGCGACGTTGACAAAGAAATTAAAAAAACAAAATTGGCGGTATTGACAGGCGGCATTGTCAAAGAACCACTACCTAAAAATTTCCTAGACTAAAGATTTCCTGCCACACCGGGCCGCCCGTCTGGGCTATCCACATATTTATATTAATGGAACAGGAATCTATAATAATAAAAGGAAGTGTTTGTCTGTGTGTTGTGCGATGCACAGCCAAATCTACGGTACGCAGAGATCTGAAAATTTTAACATAGGTGTACGGGAGGGGGTCCGAATGCACCTCGAAGCAGGATTTTTAAATTTTTAACTAGGCTATTTTTAACAAAATACCACAGTGGGTCACGGGCAACGCCGTGTGGGATTGCTAGTAATGAATAATTTAAAAGGTAAGTGTGCCCTTATTAGCGTGAAGGTAGATAATTAAACTATTTGGAAAAAAAAAGTCAATTCACCCGACCATATTTGAACCCCATCACGGGCAAAAAAATACTAGGTCCTTGGGTAGCAATCTACCATCACAATGCATTTTATAATAATTTTTGTATACTTGCATCACTGGTCACATGGTCTAAGGCGTCACTAGACGGCTGGTGACAGAGTGATTGACATTTTATTTAAATTAGCCTTCGTGGCTATTAGCAAGGAGGTATAGTCCATATGATTAACTAACATATTTCTCACGTGTTTTCTAAAATTGGGCCCTTCTTTTAACCATAGTTCAATTTGCTGGACTGGGAATGCAGTTTATAATAATTTTTGTATACATGCATCGATGGTCGCATGGTCTAAGGCATCACTAGACGGCCGATGACAGAGTGATCGAAGTTTGAAGCAAATGCGGGTATACAGTCTACCTGGTCTAGAAAAATCTGGTCGACCAGCAAAATGGTGGGGTGCAGGAAGTACAGCCGTTCCAACATACATTAGCGATGCTAAAGATATCGAGGTTCGAACCCTTGTGTGCACGTCACCTAAATGTCAGGCTCATCTAATTCTGGAGGGGTAAATTGAATCCCCCACCGTGTTAACTGTAGGTATTTCTTAATCATTCCCATGGCTGATACCTACATCCGCGCATGTCAACGGACGATACCATACAGCCAATTTTAGTAGATTCTTGCAGTGAGGGATAGAGGCCCCTAACTGAGCATTCCAAGGCCATAGCTGTGTCAATGTTTGCGGGAAAAACTCTCTTACCACATTGGAATTACGACATCATTCAGGGTCGTGATCTATTCTTGTCTTGTCGAGCCGCCAAACTGGCGCCGGGTTGCGACACCGGAAAAACCCATTACCACATAGGGGTGGGGGAGAGGTTGCGACATCGATGCGGTGGAAGCGGGTGGGTGGATTACGACATCATTCAAGGTCGTGATCTATTCTTGTCAGGTCGAGCCGCCAAACTGGCACTGGGTTGCAACACCGGGCAAACCCATTACCACATAGGGGGTTGTGACACAGGGAAACCCCATTACCACATAGGGGTTACGACACATGCCTTGAAGGAGGGGAGAGTGAGGGGAAGTGAAAGGCACATCAGCAGAGCGAGGGAGCAGTGTAGCTTAGTTCATTCTGTGCCGTGGCGATGTAAGGAGAGGTTCGTGCTGCTTGTCCCGGGAAGTGAAAGGCTGGCAAACATATTGTCTGTAGTCTTTTTTCCAGCCCTTAGAAGCATCTACGGGGTTAAAAATAATTGCTATATTTTTTCTAAGGCATTATTAGAACAAACTTATCGGACTCATACCTTTTAAACGCTTAAAAATAGTATAAAACAATATTGTTCATTAGGGTAGTTACCCCGATTTTACCCCCTTAATCACAAAACATCGGAATATACCAACTTTACTTTTCCTAATTAACTTATAAGGAAGACATGTGCCAAATTTCAGCCCTATAGCTTCGTGGGAAGTGTGAGAATTAGTGATGGGTGAGTCAGTCAGGGCTTTCGCTTTTATATGATATAGATTAAGATATTATTAGTTGGGTTTAAATTGGGGTTTCAAATATGTGCATAACCTAAAAAAGCATAAAGATAATTGATAAATTGCATATAAAAATCTTACTCTTTATTATGTTTAACCACTTTTATGTGCTATAAATATAATTGATTAGACAAAAGTATCAACATACTATAAAATACTAAGAACATTGTTACAGAAAAATTGAGAAAAGAGAAACATCTTTGTCCACCAAAAAGCATAAGAATTAAATTCATTTAAAAAGACCTGAATTAAAAATATATATACATATATATTGGCTTATAGCTAAGAAATTATTGGTTTTATAAAAATATATTTCAAATAAAAGATTTTTATCTTTAATAGTACTACAATTTTACTGCGATAAGTTAATTCACAAATAATTGTGGGGAAATTACTAAAATTAGAAAATTACCCGCATGCAAAATACCGTCAAAGTCATTTTCATGAGAAAATGAGAGATGCCATCTTGTTTATAACAATAAACAATATTCAAATATAAAATCTAATCAAAATTGGTAAAGCAAATTTTGAGAAAGTTGATTTTTTTCCATTCTTTGACCTTCAGTAAACAAACCTTAATTTTAGGGTTAGATATCTAATTCCAAAAATCCCTCGGGGGAACCTTATTAAAATCCCAGATACGAAGTTTTAGCCCAATCGGTAAAATAGTTTCGGCTCTAGCCCGAGGTACAGACAGACGGACAGGCAGATGGTATTGTAAAAACTACTTTATTTTGTTTCATGGGGTCATGAAACGTCGACATTTATCAAATCTCGAGTTCGATTTTTTGACGATCACAATAATTTCTCTCCAAGGTGTCGAGAGAAAGTAAAAATAAAATAGCTTTTTTGGGTGATTTTTAAGGATTACACAAAACAAGTAAACCAAAAATTGTAAAATTGAAATTAGATTTAAATTTGTTTCTTTTCAATGGATGCGCCAATAATCTCATGACTCAAATTGATTATTTTTTTCTTGCAGCCTATATATTTGAGCAATCCCAAAGTTTGAGAGTCAGTGGCAAAGATGTTGTAAAAGTGGAGTCTCGCGGCGAGTTGGTTCTTCTGCTGTGGCTAATATAATTTCCCCCTTTTAACAGAGATCAAGATCTTAGAGAAATAATAATGAGTTCACAAAAGTATATAAGTGGATACCAAAAACTCAAACTCAAGGAAAAGTAATCTGATGAAATCTCAAAACGTCAAAAACTACCTAACTAATTATTTTGAAATGTTAGGTTTGTCAATACCTACAGTTGAAACATCACTTACAACCAATGGCGGATCCAGAAAAAAATTACAGGAAGGGCACCGTGATACATATAAGCCTAATTATATACTTTTCATTCTTATAAAAAAAATCACACCACTATACGATTTTTTTTAAAAATATGTGTAAAGCAAGGTTATATATTATAAAGGTTTGTGAGTCGGGTAAATATATTTAGAAAATCTCCAAAGATTGTCTTTTTTTTTAAATTCTATTTGCAATGAACAGGTCGTTGAGTCTTTCCTGACTCAATGTTGATCACAAAAAAAAATCTATGGCGTCAGCCCACAATCGAGCTATACTAACCGAGTGACCACAGTCTGTTGGTGAACATGGTGCCAATATCTGCGGACAGAGGGTGTCATGTGGTCAGTGGTTATGGGGTAGATGAAGTTTTCTGTACGGGCTCGGGATACAGGACTAGTGGGTATAGTCGGGTCGCGGTGGAGCGGGGAACTGACGTCTCATGTTTGAGAAATTATGAAGTGATAGCGTCTGGGTTGATTGGGGTATCATCGACTACAGTGTTTATAAATAAAGGGGAGCGGAGGAATATGGGGATACCCGATAGAAAGGGTGTGGTGAGCGAAGGTGCAATAGTTGGACTGGTGGGACCGAATTTAAGGCGGATAGGAAGAGGTGACAGGCTTTATATGAGCCCTCACTCAAAAGATGAGCCTGTTATGAGCTTCATAAGGAAATACTTCCAGAGGAATGAGGAAAATCCTGAGCAGATGATTCCAGCCGACCATGGAGCTGAGATATATGAGTCCGTGTATGCAAGGAGAATTAGAATCATCCTGGAGATGTTATTTTCAGAGGCTTACCGGATATCAAAGGAGGTCCACAGAAGTGTTCATCTGCAGATAGTAGGGTTTGGCTTGGGGGTGGGGCGAGGCTCTGAGTGTCAGAATGGAGTATTCTACAGGGTGCTGAGGGAGTGCTTGTATAAATCGCTGGATAAGTATAAATTGGAAGGAAGTACTGTGGCAGTCTTGGAGCTGTTATGGATGGAGGGAGTAGAGGAATACTTTAGAGAGCACGTGAACATCTTGAAGGACAAGGGAGTAAGGGTAATCTAAACTAGAAGGGCACCTTATGTGGTTTTGGTTACAGGGGAACATTATCTGGTTACTTCGTATGCGTGGGATGGTAATAGCTGGCCGGGAAATGAGTTTTGGGATGGAAGACTCGGGTCCACAGGGGACTCGGCGGCCGCATCCTCCACCCTGATATCCCAAATACATAATCCAGTGGTGAATCCACGAGTATTGAAAAATATATGTGTGGTCTGCAAGGAGCACTCAGAAGGATCCCAAAGAATGGACGCCCTGTGCCCGTTGGAGGAAAGGGTGTGGAGTCCTGAGGAGATAGTAGCCACTGTTTCCTCGACTACTGAGGGATTGAAGGAGAAGCGGAAGAAGTGGAACATCCAGCGGATGAAATTATGGGTTAAGGGGCCCGTGGTGGTGAACGGTAAGGAGATAAAGTGGGAAGGGAAGGAGGTGGAGGTAAGGGAGAATGAAGGAGAAGCTGCTGGTAAAAACCTGGGGGAAGAGGGGGTGAAGAAGGTGTTGGAGGAACTGGAGAGAGAGAGGGGCAGTGGCAGAGAGGGATGAAGTGCAAAATCCGTCCGAATCGGGAGGTGTCAGTCCAGGTAATAACAACTTTGAGGAGATCCTCCAACTATCAAGGTTGGAGGAGTATCAAACCCTACACCTGGCAATGAGACACATAGCTAGGACGGGTCATGAAAAAGGTAAGACTATTGCGTTCTCAACACCGGAGGCCCTGGACAGAATTCAGTTGAAAGCCATAAACCTCCCAACGGAGATGAAACCACTCCTTGAGAAGGTGCAGAAAGTGTTTGATTGGAGAAAAGAGACAATAGACACCGAGGAGTGGTATAGACATTTTGTCCAAGAAAACGGTCGTATAGCGTTCGATTCGAAGGAAGCTTGGCCCAAGTGCTATGTTTTCACACATAATCCCTGATGGATGAGGAAAATAAGAAAATCAAAATTGGGCAGTTGAACGCTATGAGAAACGCGACCGTGATGGATGAAATTAGGAGAGTGGTGGAAGTACTAGATTTGGATATTGTGTGTCTCCAGAAACCCTACATGACAAGGGGAGGCAGCATCGTCAAAGCTCAGTTACCTCTGAGGGCAAGATTGGTGTATGGAGGAGAGCGATCGATGAGTTTGATCGTGATCCTAAAGGAAGAAATTACAGTAACGAGGGTAGATCAATATTGTCACGACAGGGTCACTTGCGTCGAAATAAGAACAGACGCAGAGGATTCTATCCTTGTCAATATGTACTTCCAGTACAGAGAGGAGATAGAACCTTACTTGGAACAGCTGGAGTCGATAGTGGACGCCTTTGAAGGGAGGCCGCTGATAGTGGTAGTGGATTCGAATGCGAGGTCACCTCTATGGTTTAGCGATGATCTGAGAAGAGAGGATGGGAATATTGGAGGATATAGGGCCTATAGGAGAGGCGAGAAATTAGTGGAAAAGATCGAAGCTAAACAACTGGAGGTGATGAACGTGTTCGGGAACCCACCAACCTATGTAGGTGCCACAGGTGCCAAGTCGAATATAGATGTCACCCTGTGTAACCGAGAAGCGGCCGGAATGATCAGAGATTGGAAGGTACTGGACGGGGTAACAATAAGTGACCACAATATGATCACCTTCAAGATAGAGGGGAATAGGGATATAATCGAAAAGACTACTAGGATTAGATACAATATGAAGAAAGCAAATTGGGAGAAGCTTAGGCGGGGTTTAATAATACCGGATCAGATTGAGAGAGGAGTCAACGTTAACGCGAAAGCGAAGGAGCTGACGAGGGCTATACAGTGTGCCATGAGAGCTGCCATTCCCACGGATAGAAGGAACAGAGTTGTACGTACAGGGTTTGGTTTCTGGAGTGAAAGGTTGGGGAGACTCCGAGGAGTGGCGAGGAAGGCTCGTCGTAGATATCAGGAAAAGAGAGATCCGCATACTAGGGGGTTTATGAGGGAGGAATATAGGGAAAGGAAGGGTGAGTATGAATCTGCCCTGGCCCTGGCAAAGAGGGAAGGCTGGGAGCGTTACGTTCAGGAGGAACTGGGAGCTAACGCCTGGGGGATACCGTTTTAGATGGCTACAGGGAAGGTAAGGCCCCAGCCATGATCTCGACGCTCAGGAAGCCGGGCGGAGGAATGACTAGAGGATGGGAGGAGTCAGCGCGGCTCCTGCTGGACACCCTGCTTCCGGATGACGAGGGACAAGACGACGGGGAACAGATGATGATGAGACAACAGATGATGGAGCCGTATGGGAACGAGACAAGGACGTAACCGACAACCCAGGCAGAGATTATCAGGGTCATAGCTGAAATGAAAAGAAAGAAGGCACCTGGACCCAACGGTATCCGGGTTGAGGTCCTTCAGGAAATCAGTGAGCAGATAGCACCCTTTCTGACTGAGCTGCTGAATGAGTGCACCACTCAAGGCAGGGTACCCAATGTGTGGAAGCAGAGCGAGGTGGTTATTCTCAGTAAGGGGGACGAGAAAGACCCGCAACTCCCTAAGTCATACAGGCCCATTTGTTTGCTTAATGTACGTGGCAAATTACAGGAGAAGATAATGTGTAACAGGCTTTCATTACATCGAAGTACGGTAGGAATAGATGAGGGGTAGGTCGACGGAGGGTGCTATCTGTGAGGCTATGGGTCTGGTTGATAGGTGTGTGGGGAACTATGTAGTAGGGATGTTCGTGGATATCTCGGGAGCCTTTGATAACACTAGTCTGCATTTTTGAATTTTTTCTCAGATGATTTCTCAAAAGTTGGTGTTCTTGAATCTATTTTTCATGCTGATTCTATAAATGACTTCCATTTTTTTCTATCACGTCAGGTTTTTACACAAATTAAGAGGTTATGTTTTCAAGATTTTAGCTATTTTAAGCACAAACATATTCAAACACAAGACTTTTTATTTACAAATACATTTTTTAAATATTGTAGGGACTTGTCCTAATACTGTAAAGAACTATCCTAATACTTTCGTGACTATTCTGTAACAAAAAATAGTAACCAGTGTTCCATTAATTTTTAAACTTTCTATTTTTTTACTTTCTTGCAGATCCTCCATTTCAACCGAACTTCTTGAAGTTTTCCAACATTGTTTCAACAATGTTCCTGTAATTTGGATCTTTGTTATTCTCTAGAAAGTTTTCGATAACAGATTGGAAGGTGGTCCATGCGTCTATTTCTCTCTTCAGCGTTTTCTCAAAATCCTCGTCCTTCATCAGTTTGCGTATTTGTGGACCAACAAAAACTCCAGCTTTCAATTTTTCTTGTGTGATGAAGGGAAATTTCATAGAAAGGTACTTTAAACAAGGCCCATCTTGTGATAGAACCCTTATAAACTGCTTCATTAAGCCCAATTTGATGTGTAGTGGTGGAAGCAAGACTTTTTGGGGGTCTACAAACGGCTCATGTAAGATGTTTTTAGTTCCAGGCACCTAATTCCTCCGCTCTGGCCAAACTCTCACACTCCAATGCCTTTGCTTTGCCCGATGGTCCCATTAACATAGAAAGCAAGGAAGTTTCATGTACCCAGCTTGTTGTCCTAATAGAATTCCTATAACTTTGAAGTTACCACAGATTAGCCATTTGTGTTTCGCATACTTGATACTTGTTAACAGTACCTTCATGTTCTCGAATGTCTCTTTCATTTCAACTGAATGAGAAACAGGAATAGACCCATACACATTCCCATAATGCAGTAACACGCCTTTGAGGCTCCTCATGGATGAGCCAATAAAAAGTCTTCACTGATTAGGATCATGTTCAATGCCATAGAAGTTCATTAACTCGTTTGTGGGTGACCTGGTGGTCTAGGGGTAAGGTGTCAGACTTCTGTGCTGGGGGTCCGGGGTTCAAACCTCGGTCCCGGCACAGATTTATCTGATTTCCAAACCCTTCCTTCACCTCTGACAAGACGTGTATTAATCACAACTTGTGAATGTGAGGAATGCCAGGCCTCTACCGTGGTTCGGATTCCACGTTAAACTGTAGGTCCTCCATTTCATATCACAATCACCCTACCATTGCACATTAGCGTAAGTGCGTATAACCCGAACGGGTAGTAAGACGCGGTGCTAATAATAAACTCGTTTGTGTTATTGCAGTAAACCAAGGAATCGTTCTTTGAAAATAAAGGAACTAGTTCTTGTCCTCTGTGTCTGTACCATGAAAAATGTGTTCCTGGTGCCAGAAGATTCTTACTTTTAAGCCGGAAGCCAAGTAGTTCTGCAGATTCCTTAGGCAAATTCAGATCACGTACTAGATCAATAAGTTCCCTCTGAGAAAACCTTTGTGGAGTAAAGTCGTATTCAGGCTTGTAGACATCATCATTATTGGCTTCAGAGATTACATTACGTTCACTTTCAACATAATCTTCTGCCATGTTCTCTAAAACAGCTGGAGAAAGAGGGGCAGGTAGGTCTTCTCCATGTGGAACTGGCCTAATGGCTGAAGGAATGCTTGGATACACAATTTGCTTCTTTTTTTTGAATTGCACCTCTGAACATTAACCAAACAGAAGTAACAGTCATTAAGGTGGTATTTAGGCTCCCTCCACACCATAGGAATTGCAAAAGACATGCACGATTTCTTAACTTTTGCCCATAACCTTAACCTCTCAACACAATAGTGGCAAACTGTCTGTCGCCCATGCCTTATCCTGGTATCCAAGCTTAACTTAAAATAAGCATAGTAAGCTTTCTTCACAAAGTCTGTTATGTCCGTTCTTTGTCTAAGCACAAATGTAAAAAAAATTGGATTGGTCCCACACTTCCATGTAGACATTGTAAGACTACAACTATAACTGCAATCACAATAGGGAAATAAACAGAGAACAGCGTTAGAAATGCAAACACAAAACAAAATACAATGAGATCATATCTGGAAATGCAAGCGTCTGAGAGTCATAACACTTCCAAGGTCAGACAAGGACACCTAGCAGCAGCAGTTAAGGCAACCTAAAGGCTTACAGGTCTATGTTGCGAAATTTCCCTCCAACAATACGCATTACCCACTGGCACATATAATGTTCTCAGCGATAAATTTTGGAAGTCAACTTAGGTCCATTGTGAAATAACTGTACGTGATAGAAGAAAATTAAGAACAGTTTTGGAATCAGCATCAAAAAGTGAGCCAAAAACACATATTAGTTTCCAATCATCCGATATCATGCAGACTAGTGTAATCTTTGGTGGCCGGCCCTGTTTAAGAGGCTGAGGGAAACACAGTGTCCGGGGGATCTCTACAGGGTCTTTAGGGACTACTGTAGGGATAGGTATGCGACCCTGAGATGTCCAGGAACAAAGATCAGCAAGAAGCTCACTAAGGGATGTCCTCAGGGGTCGGTCTGTGGACCGATCTTCTGGGACGTAGGGCTCGAGCCTGGGTTGACGGAGGTAGAGGCTTTTCGTGGAACGGCGGGAGTGGTCGCCTTCGCTGATGACCTATTGTTGATAGTGGAAGCCATATCGAGATTGGAGCTTGAGACCAAGAGCTCGGCAGTGCTTGCAGGGCTGAACTCTTGGTGTAGACAGGTGAAGCTGAGTCCCGCACCAGCCAAGACGAAATATGTGCTGTTCAGAGGAGTCTTAAAGAGGAACCTAATAATTAAAATTGACGGACACAATATAAGACGGAGTGTGAGTACCAGATACCTAGGGGTAACGCTAGACGAGAAAAGGAATTTCATAGCGCACGTGGAGAACGTATGTGGCCGAGCCTTAAGGCTCATGAATAAGATCGTGAACATCGGAATGGGTAGGTTCTGCCTACCCATGAAGTGTATTAGGCTATATCATCAAGCCCTGCTAGTCTCCATCGTGGGCTATGGAGCCAGTGTTCGGGCACACCGGCTAAGGCAAGTTGTGTTGAGAAAGCGACTCAGGAGTTTGCAGAGGAGTATTCTTCTCAGACTCTCTAGTGCCTTTAAGACCGTGGCGACTGACTCGCTGTGCGTTGTGCTGGGTGTCTGGCCTCTGGACTTGGAGGTAAGGAAGAGGGCAGCCCTGTATTGGCTCGGGAAGGGGGAACTTGAGAAGGTAGAGGGGATAACAAGGGAAGGGGTAAGAACCAGGAGGCAGGTCCGGCAGGCCCTCCTGGACGAATGGCAGGTAGAGTGGGATGAGAGCACTAAGGGCAGGAGAACATATCAAATACTCCCAAATGTCAGGGAGCGGATTGGGATGGTTCACCTCGAGCCATCTGTGGGTATGGTTCACTTTTTAACGGGACACAGGCCATACAGGGCAACACTATTCAGACTGGGACAGACAGAAAACGACAAATGTGAGTGTGGGAAGGAGGCCACGCCTGAACACGTCGTGTTGGAATGTGAGAGGACACTTGAGGAAAGGGCAGGGTTACAGGTGCCATTACAGGCTTGTGCGGTCTTCCACATAGTACGAGACGTGGACAGGTGGGGCCTACTGGACAAAATAGTGGATGACGTGTCGAGGAGGGAAAAGGAGAAGTACATTGAAGACTTGAGGGTGAGGCGACGCATAAGACAGCAGGACGAAGACTTAAATGAGACGATAAGAGAACTGAGTACAACGACAAGTAGTGAGGAAGGGATGGATGTGGACGAAATCTATGAGAAGAACTGGTGTGTATGGGGGAGGGAACATAGGGAATAGGGAGGCTGGAAGGACAGATGGGATGTGGCTCCTGGCCATCCGGAGCCCAGCTGAGGAAGCTTCCTCGCTGGATTCCAGTAGTACAAACTGCTGATGCACCAGTGAGGATGCCGAATTCCGGCTGGACGAAGATGAGAAGGATCAAGTGGGGACGGCTGGAGTGACCCCCCCTGCTCGAACGACCCCCGCAAATGGATGGATGCGGGAAGGGCCGGAGCGGACGGGCTCCCGAACCGTCGGTGACGTTCCTCAGCGGCTGGTAACAGTCAGACTGAGGCGAGACCAGGAAGATGGGCAGCCGAGAGGAGGAGGGCGTAGCGTTAAGTAGGTTAAGATTTATTTTGATGTAATAAATAATAAATATTCCTTGTAAGTAGCTTGTAAGGATAAATTGTAATTAGGTTTTAAGGTTAGGTTAGGTCCAATGAATGTGGTTTCGCGTAGAGAGTGGGCGGAGCGAGAACTCCAGTAGGGCGCCTCCCCAGGTGGTGGATAGGGGGATGCTCGTCACTGCTGAGGGTCTTGCCGACCTGAGAGGTAATTCCGGTAGCGGTGGGATATTCAGCATGGAAGGGTACCGGGGGATTAATATACCCGGGGCGGACCAACTAGAATTGAACATCAGGAGAGGAGAATGTATGGACATTAGGTTAGGTGCTATATATATACTAGGTTAAATTGGGTTAGTGTAGGAAGTGAATAGAAGGAATGTTGTGATAAAACGACTCAATTTATATTAATAGGTATTGAGGTATGTAGTAAGGATAAATGAATAAATGAAATGTTGTGGTCAGCACAGTGAACCTTTCGGCGATGAATCTCGGTTTTCTAGCCCGGAACGTCTACTTTTCCATTTAAGTAATTTGTCATCATGAGGATGAGTTGACCCACTGCTTCACATAAAATATGGAAGCGCCGGTAATCAAACCCCGGACCTCTGGATTTGTGGCCAGGAACTCTGACCACTAAATTGTTAATCTCAAATAGGATTTAATTCTATTCAACGAACAATAATATTGCTCTGCTGTTGAGGTAGTAACTGGTTTCACACAAAAAGTGCTTGATAGACCCTCAATGTTTGAAAACACAGACGCAGATCTGTAAGTTTCCATTGGCTTATCGACTTTTTCACATTTATGTATCAAGAAAGCCCTCCAAACTTTTAATTCTCTACGAAATACCTCGCTAGGGGATGGAAAAACAGGATTTATGCGCTTATACTTTAGCCAGTAATCTCTTAATCTGTTAGCAATGATTTTTTTTAGCGAGAATTTAAACAAATGCTTTATATAGTTTACAAAATTCAACATGAAGCACGTGCCCGGTGCCCATACCCTGAATCCACCACAACAGGTGGGTTTTCTGACTGGATGAATGCACACAGAAATCTGGAGAGTCATGAAGACAGCGTGGAACATAAGAAGGCGATGTTGTGTTGGATAACAAGAAAGTCAAATAAAAATACCGTTGATCAGTAACTTGAAGAACAGATGAGAAAAAACATACGGTACTATTATAAAGTACTGAAAAGAGTTGTATCAGTTGTAAAGTATTTAAGTGAAAGAGGTTATCAGAAGTGTAGCTTACCAAATAATGTAAATTTTATGGGGCCATTGTACTTATAGCAGAACTCGACCCATTTTTTCATGAACATCTCGAGAAATGTAAAAATGAAAGAATAAATGTTACTTACCTATCCAAAACCATGTATGATGACTAGTTAGAAATCATGGGAAAACATGTAAAAGATGAACTTGTGAATCAAATCAACAACCCAGACACCAAATACTACTCTATTATTGTTGAATCTACGCCTGACCTGACATGCCATGTTGACCAGCTGGTAATTGTTGTTCAATACTGCTATAATGAAAAACCCCGTGAATTTTAAAAAAATCATGTTTACCGATAGAAAACCATTCATCCACGACCTTGTTCAATAAAATACAAGTCCTGGGTGAAGCTTTCCCTTGAAAATATCCGGGGCCAGTCCTACGATAACGCATCTAACATGAAAGGCTTGGAGAAAGGGCTGCAAGCAACATTAACAGGCACGCAGGCTATGTACCTTGTGCAATCCATTCACTTAACCTTATTGTAGAAAAGGCAGTTTCTACTGTACCTGAAGTTGTTGACTATTTTGGCATTTTACAGGAGCTGTATGATTTCTTTTCTGCATCTCCCGAAGATAGGGGATTTTAAGCACATAGGGAAAAACTACATTTTTCACTAAGGAGCTTAAGTGTAACTAAATGGTCTGCACACTCTGAAGTAGTCCGGGAAATTAAAAATTAATATTTGGGTATATTACAAACGCTTGAACATATTTTCGAAGTATTAGAAGAGAAGCCCGAATGTAAAGGAGATACAAAGAATGTATACAACAAGTTGTAAAGCTAGAAAATGCTATTTTAACAGTCGTTTAGGAAGAAGTGACAGAGCATTTCAACGAAACAAGTAAGAAACTCCCAACCCCTAGTTTTGATGATGGTTTTGATTTCATCTTTACTTTAATTTGTTAAAGAACTCTGAGAAAATTCAGCTGATAGGATTGCACACTAAGAATCAGAAGCAATAGGTGTAGCCCCTTTTCGTCCTCCAGGACCAAGGTAGGCTTACAAAGTTATACAGCATAAAAAAAAGGGGGGAATAAATGCAGAGTAAGCCGATAGGAAAATAAAAACAAATATATTAGCTCATGTTTCCCTGCAACCCATTCAGAATTTAGCGCTAAACAAGAAAATAATAAACAGACAATAATTAGAGAATATTTCCAGGATGGAGTAAAACAGTTAGATAGGAGAAAAGTCGAATGTTTAAATTGTACTAGTAACCGAGAAGGAATTTTGAATTACAAACCCCGAAAATTAATTTAGAGCTTACATTTTTGTTAGGGAACACGTAGATGTGCCTCAGATATATATCCTGCCAAGAGGGATCTGTCCTCTGACCTCCTGGCAGTATTTATCCTATATCAGTTGCTCAGAGAGGGGGGTAATAGGGGCTACACACACAATATACATACAAAGAGAGAAAAGAAGGGGAACATGTGACGAGAGTGCCCTAGACTCATCCAGAACCGTCCATTGGCACTGCAACCATCTAGCGCCGGAACATGGTACTCACGAACACGCGGTGTTGATGAGCCTCCTGGCCTCACGCTGTCAGTCTTAACATCACGTTCGCTATAGCCGGTTGCGTAGCCTGGCCGGAACATGGTACTCACGAACACGCGGTGTTGATGAGCCTCCTGGCCTCACACTGTCAGTCTTAACATCACGTTCGCTATAGCCGGTTGCGTAGCCTGGCCGGAACATGGTACTCACGAACACGCGGTGTTGATGAGCCTCCTGGCCTCACGCTGTCAGTCTTAACATCACGTTCGCTATAGCCGGTTGCGTAGCCTGGCCGAACATGGTACTCACGAACACGCGGTGTTGATGAGCCTCCTGGCCTCACGCTGTCAGTCTTAACATCACGTTCACTATAGCCGGTTGCGTAGCCTGGTAGATAGCCAACTTGGGACGTACACAGTGGAATGGGGCTGGGTGAGTTTAGGACATTAAACCATTTTAGTTGTGGTGGGATATAACTAGTAATGATTTAGTGTCCAGTTTTTTGAAATACAACGTTGTAGCTCATCATAAGACGCTACAAAGGTTTATGCGAATATATCACCTTATGTTATTCTGATGTTTCCAAACGCATTGTTACAAGGAAGTTTTCAGACGAAACCAGTGGTATTGCTTCTTTGAGAAAAGCTGACAAATTTAGAAGTTCTATAATAAACTTTATGAATGCTCGATAATCCAGTTATGCAAGAGGATCGACCCATATGAGCAGATTGCGAAAAGGTTCAAGTTCCTCTCAAATATGGTGAACAATTCTGAAATGGATGAGGACAGTATTAAATTTATGAAATCGTATTACAAAGACGATATTGACCACAGATTAGTAAAGGAGTGTTATCAGTTCAAAGAATATTTGCACCTTAGGAAATCCCAGAACACAAAAGATAACACGCCATTAAAATGCCCATCACAAGCTATGAAGCAGGAACTAATTTTTTAAAGCTATCTTTTATAAAAAGCAAATTTCGGTCTATTATGACTGAAGAGCGCTTACATTCTTTAGGCATACTGTCTCTGGAAAACAACATTGCAAGGAAGCTCTCATATGACATAATTGTACGTAAATATGATGATAGAAAAAACAGAAATAAATAAGAATATTTTTTAAAACGTGCTCCATTTAGTATGTATTCTCATAGGTGTATAAAATAAAATATCATACGAGGCGTGTTTTTTAAGTAAGTACCGTTTTGAAATTAAAAACACACAAGTGTACTTTTTTATCAATTTTATTTTTACATGAAAGCCTGTACTTTAATCCAACATAATTTCCACCAATATTAAGGCACTTGTCATATCGTACAACCAGCTTTTGAATTCCATCCTCATAGAAATCTGCCGCCTGATTTGATAAGCCACTGCAACACGGCCGTTTTGAGGTCATCATCATCATCGTGGCGCTGACCACAAAGATGCTTTTATAAATGCAGGGACAAGGGGTAGTCACTAGGCGCTAGATCGGGACTGTAAGGAGGGTGATAAAGTTGTTTCCAGCCAAATGATGCGATGAGATCTTGGGTACGATTAGCCACATATGGACGGGCATTGTCATGAAGCAAAACAATCCCCTTACTCAGCATGACACACCTTTTGTTTTGGATTGCACGGCGCAGTTTAGTTAAGGTCTCACAAAAGCTCTAAGAATTTATTGTGTCACCACGAGGCAAAAAATCCACAAGCAACACCCCTTCCTATCCCAAAACATAGTACACATGATTTTTCGGGATGAAATTGGTTGCTTGAACTTCACTTTCTTGGGTGATGTTGAATGCCGCCATTCCATGGATCATTGTTTCAATTCCGGCGTAACATGAGCCACCCATATTTCGCCACCTGTGACAATTTGGCTTAAAATAATCATCGTTCAAGGAAAGTCAACGCACTGGCTAAACGTCTGGTTTTGTGCACCTCAGTCAACATTTTCGGTACGCAGCGTGAGCACAACTTACGATAATTTAAATGTTCTGTCAAAATTCCATAAAGAACACTTCTTGAAATTTAAGGAAACTCATTAGATAAAGATGAAATCGTAAAGCGTCTGCTCTCTCAAACTTTTCCATCAACTTTCTGCACCAAGTCCTCAGTAATGACAGAAGGTCGCCCACTTCGTTCCTCATCATGCACATTCGTGCGGCCATCTTTAAATGTTCTAATCCTTTTTCTTACCATTCCTTCGCTCATAATGTTTTCCCAATACACTTCCCTGATCTGCCGATGAATTTCAGCCGCTTTCACATCTTTTGCATGAAGAAAACGAATAACAGAGCGTATTTCACAATCGGCGGGATTTTTTATTGACTGAGCCATTTTAAATACTCACAAACAGACGTAAACACGGTCGAATACTTCCGTAATGACGTCTGTGGTACTCTACGCGCATGAGCCGAACGGCAGCAGCAGCGCTGCAGCGGCCGAATTTCAAGACAGTACTTACTTTTAAAAAAACACGCCTCGTATTGACTGTGGTCTTATCTAGGTTATAATTAATCATTATATGATTCATAGTGCATGTATATAGGCTAACATTTCCTTAATTTTCACTCTCCCCTCCCCATAAATCGAAAACTAAAAGAAATAGAAAATTTGTTTTCGCTCCAATGACTTTGACATGTGAGATAATCCAGTACAGCAATTTTAGTCAAAATATGAATTGTAGTGGTTAATATTTTTTTAAATTGTGGTGAGCTGTCGTATAACATCTCCATTGAATAATATAGTAGTGGTTACCCAGATCTCATTGTTGGTTGTGAAGGGGGCCGCATAACAGTTCAAGCTTTGGTGCCCCAAAAATGTAGGTCCGCATTTGCTCAGTTGTATATTTTAAAATATAAAAATTGTGTTGTGGATCGCACTCAAAAAGTTTGAGGGTTCCAGAAAGCTCCCCTGGAGGTTTATTAGGAAACTCCTGTGAGAGATCAACTTGTGTGGGTTAGATACATTGTTAATAGTAACTTAATAAAGTATTCTAGTTCAGTAGTTAGAATAAAAAATAACTATAATGGAGTAGTGTTTAGTAAATAAATAATACATTTATTTATAAGAAATTTACAAATAAATACACTTAAAAAAATATAAATACTATGCATCTATATTACAATTATTACTTATAAAATACTATGCATTATAAGTTAAATATTTTACATTAATTATAAGTTACTAGTAAATATTGTTTTAGGTTTATTCCATACTGTTCCATAAAATGCTTGCATGAATAAACAATTTATAATTAAATAAATATCATAATTAATTATTTTAACAAATTTAACTTATTAACTTTTTAATTTATTCTGTTGACCATTTTTTAACATGTTATTAACTATTTCCCTGGATAGTAGTAACATTAAATATCCATTATCGTAGTTATTTAGGTCATTATTTTTAAACCTGTTTGTAGCAATTGCACTCATAAATGTGATTAGTTCTATTTCTAGAGGCAGAACATAATCCTGGTGCACTATTTTGTGTAAGATATACCTCAGTAACCTCTTGGTTGCTTAGTGATGTTGGCATAGGTTCGGTAGAACTTGAAGAGACACTTGATGGCTGTGATGGTGCTAATTTTAGAACTGGTTGCTCCACAATTTTATATTCTGATGTGTTTGATGTTGGCGTAGGTTCAGTAGAACTTAAGGAGTCACTTGATGGCTGTGTTGAGGCTGAACTTGGAACTTGTTGATCCACCATTTTATTTTTTGGAGTGTTTGATGTTGGCGTAGGTTCTATAGAACTTGGGGAGTCACTTGATGGCTGTATTGAGGCTGAACTTAGAACTGATTGATCACTCATTTCATCATTGGATTGTTGTGATGCTGGCGTAGGTTCTGTAGAACTTGGGGACTCACTTGATGGCTGTGTTGAGGCTGAACTTGGAACTTGTTGATCCACCATTTTATTTTCTGGAGTGTTTGATGTTGGCATAGGTTCAGTAGAACTTAAGGAGTCACTTGATGGCTGTGTTGAGGCTGAACTTGGAACTTGTTGATCCACCATTTTATTTTTTGGAGTGTTTGATGTTGGCGTAGATTCTGTAGAACTTGGGGAGTCACTTGATGGCTGTATTGAGGCTGAACTTAGAACTGATTGATCACTCATTTCATCATTGGATTGTTGTGATGCTGGCGTAGGTTCT
This sequence comes from Timema podura, assembly GCA_033556935.1. Lineage (NCBI taxonomy): Eukaryota > Metazoa > Arthropoda > Insecta > Phasmatodea > Timematidae > Timema > Timema podura. Next base: position 1,561,484 of record JAVRXN010000012.1, read on the forward strand.
GTAGAACTTGGGGAGTCACTTAATGGCTGTGTTGAGGCTGAACTTGGAACTGATTGATCACTCATTTCATCAATGGATTGTTGTGATGCTGGCGTAGGTTCTGTAGAACTTGGGACTCACTTGATGGCTGTGTTGAGGCTGAACTTGGAACTAATTGATCACTAATTTCATCAATGGATTGTTGTGATGCTGGCGTAGGTTCTGTAGAACTTGGGGAGTCACTTGATGGCTGTGTTGAGGCTGAACTTGGAACTGATTGATCACTAATTTCATCAATGGATTGTTGTGATGCTGGCGTAGGTTCTGTAGAACTTGGGGAGTCACTTGATGGCTGTGTTGAGGCTGAACTTGGAACTGATTGATCACTCATTTCATCATTGGATTGTTGTGATGCTGGCGTAGGTTCTGTAGAACTTGGGGAGTCACTTGATGGCTGTGTTGAGGCTGAACTTGGAACTGATTGATCACTCATTTCATCAATGGATTGTTGTGATGCCTGGGGTAGGCTCTGTTGAAACTTGGGGAGTCACTTGATGGCTGTGTGAGGCTGAACTTGGAACTGATTGATCACTCATTTCATCAATGGATTGGTTGTTGATGCTGACTCAAGTAAATATCATACTATTACTTTGGTATGCTTGTTGTTGACTGTATCGAGTATAAACTTGGACTTGTTTGCAGTTTACTTATTAGTGCTTCGTGATACAAAATGGTCGAGATTGAACTGATGTTTGTTGCCTTCATACCTTTTGTGTCATATGCAACATTGTTGAGGTTTGAGCATCATTCTTTTGCCCCAGATATGGATAATGTTTTCTGTCCATATACTTATTTCCATTCTCAAAACTGTGTGAATCTTTACTACTTTCTTGTTTATTGCACAGTTGATCTTTCATTTCCATGATGAAGTTTGTGAATAGTTTCAAAAATTTGTTTCGGTCATCATTTATATCTGGATAGTATCCGTCATTACAGTCGTCACATGCATGGACTAGTCTTGGGACTCGATTAATGACGTGAGACTGAAACAGAAGATAGAATGAGAATGTTAGACACCATTTTTTGACTCGCGTTAAAGGCAGGGGTGGCTCGAGATAAATTTTGCACCCGGGTGGGATTGCTTTATGGCGCCCCTTGTATTTTCAGGATATTAGAAAAAATATTAAATTACACCCAAACCTAGCAATCCCAAAACTAACGTAGCCTTGGCGTGATAAAAAATTATCCCCACTACTAACATAAAATAATCTCCAAACCTAGCATAGGCTAGACACATTTTACATCCTTCTAAGAATATCTACAATATCTTATATATTCACATATTAAAAAAATTAACTTTTATTATATACTACATTCTATATTTAAATGTATACCTCTATGCATTCATTTATTATATGCCCACATCAAAACTGCACTTTCTCTTTCTTTTCTGCAAAGTCTTTAATGATCGGCTCTATGTCAATCTCTTGAAGGACATCATATTCTTTTGACATTATTGTCAGTCCTAATAAACGTTCCTATGACATGGTTGATCTCAAGTAGTTCTTAATTTTTTTACGCCCATTACTGTTTCCATCTGTGGCCTGGATCAGTTTTTTATTCAAGCCATTTATTTTCCACTACCTGCTGGCTAGGCCTGTCATAGCTTCATATGCCTTATAATCTAACATAAGAACATGAAGACTAGGACAGGCACAACATCCAGTCCCTCTCTGTTAATTTATCACTGTGAAAGGGTACACCCGCATTTCATCAACGATACATATTCGGCCATGTCGGGAATCGACATTAGCTCAGTAGGCAGACACGATACTGATTGATCTAGGGTGTCGGATAGTTCTTAATGAGTTCTAATTTTGACAAGATACTTTCTCCTGAAGCAACGGTCACTGGAAGGGTGGGTAGGATTCGGAGCGCTATTGTTATTCCTGGGAACTATATTTGGAATATTTGTATTGTTGGCAGTGATAATCTTTAACACATCCAATGGGTCATTTGCATCTTTATTATATAATAAAGTAATTAGCACACATTATTGATGTAATTGCATAGCATTAACGTCACTATGTTCTTTGTCAAATAGTGCTATCTGCAAATTCGTACATTTTTGTAACTGTTCATCCCTTTCCTGACTTTTAATCTCATACATAAAAATAGCAATGTCTTAATCTGTGTTAATTTGAACAAATCGTTTACTGACTTCATGGCACATTTCACATGTCAAGTTGTCTTTGACTGCCTTTTTTAGGAACCACATTCCTGCTATGCTCATGACATATTAAACAACTGCTGATATCACCATGTGAAGAAGATTAAACCTTTATGTTTCTGATGAAGCAATATTCGAATTATTTTGACCAAAAGTATTTTGCCATAAAAACTGCAAAAAACACTGGCCTTTTCTCGCGTTCCCTGCATCCCACATTAATGCCATGGATAAATTAGGTAGAAAATAACCGCGTTGACGTTGCTCGTAGCATGATTGGCTAGCAGGAACACGTGGTACACCTCACGTTGAGTGACATGAAAGCTCTCCTCTGGACAAGCCGAGCACGGTACCAGGGGCAAAGCACCCCTTCTTCAGATATGGCGAGATTAGTGTAGGACTGCGGGGCCGACGCTCTTGTTATTTGTTCGTCCTTTCTGTTCTTTCTCTTCGTCCTTGTTTAGCAGTTGCCAGACAGGAAACATAGAGGGGACAGAGGGGAAGGGAGCTTAATTAAAAGAAAAGCGACAGTCTAGAATAGTCTGAGATCATTTTATTCTAACCCAGAATTCTGGAAATGGAAGATTCCAGACCCTGACGGTGACCCCTATACATACATGGTCAGCGGTCAGTGAGGGACCCTCAGTCCGAGTTTAGGCTAGCAAAGTGAGTGGACCAGCGTGTCCAGGAGCGAGCTAGCATGTCAGTGAGGGACCCTCAGTCCAAGTTGAGGCTAGCAAAGTGAGTGGACCAGCGTGTCTAGGAGTGAGCTAGCGTGTCAGTGAGGGACCCTCAGTCCGAGTTGAGGCTAGCAAAGTGAGTGGACCAGCGTGTCCAAGAGTAAGCTAGCGTGTCAGTGAGGGACCCTCAGTCCGAGTTGAGGCTAGCAAAGTGAGTGGACCAGCGTGTCCAGGAGCGAGCTAGCGTGTCAGTGAGGGACCCTCAGTCCAAGTTGAGGCTAGCAAAGTGAGTGGACCAGCGTGTCTAGGAGCGAGCTAGCGTGTCAGTGAGGGACCCTCAGTCCGAGTTGAGGCTAGCAAAGTGAGTGGACCAGCGTGTCCAGGAGCGAGCTAGCGTGTCAGTGAGGGACCCTCAGTCCAAGTTGAGGCTAGCAAAGTGAGTGGACCAGCGTGTCTAGGAGTGAGCTAGCGTGTCAGTGAGGGACCCTCAGTCCGAGTTGAGGCTAGCAAAGTGAGTGGACCAGCGTGTCCAGGAGCGAGCTAGCGTGTCAGTGAGGGACCCTCAGTCCGAGTTGAGCCTAGCAAAGTGAGTGGATCAGCGTGTCCAGGAGTGAGCTAGCGTGTCAGTGAGGGACCCTCAGTTCGAGTTGAGGCTAGCAAAGTGAGTGGACCAGCGTGTCCAGGAGCGAGCTAGCGTGTCAGTGAGGGACCCTCAGTCCGAGTTGAGGCTAGCAAAGTGAGTGGACCAGCGTGTCCAGGAGAAAGTTAGCGTGTCAGTGAGAGGATCGCTTCATTTTAGAGATGTATCGATACCGATACTTTTGTGTACCTGTTCCAAATTGGTCCAGTTACAATGTTGGAACAGTTCCAAGTTACCGGTACTGTTCTACTATCGATACAGCCAGACAGCGCTCAAACTTCAGTATCTGGACTTGGTGGCGGAACAGTACCGGTAAGGAATGACAATCTTTACACAGTGAGACTACGTTCCAAGTAAGGGTTACACTAGTATCGACACATTCCTACTTCATTCCAAAACTAATGCCAAACATTTTCACCCAGCAGTCCACACACATGTTAGTGATATATACTCCCCCCTCTCCCAAACTCTCTCGAGTATAGTGCTTTGCAAATATGATCGAGATTGAACTTAATTCACTTTACACAACAGGGTAGAAGCTAAATTAATAAACCTATGCAAATTTTATGTACTGTCCACTCGCTGTAGGAGTTGTGATAACTAACAGCTAGAACATTAGTTTAGAGTCACTAATGTGGAAATCATTATTTTCTTATTGAAAGGCGTGCTATACTATACTATCAATCAAAAGTGTTACTAAACACTTCTAATAATACTTCCCTAATGATTACTATATAATTGGCTTTTTCGTATCTTATTGAAATAGCAACATTTTTTTGTAAAACCATTATTTTTTTATTCCATAATTCTTTCATAACCTAAAAGAAAAAAAGCATACAAAATATTTGTAAACATATGAGCATGAACACAGCCAAGCACGGTCTGTATGACGTCATCACATCCCCTTGTTTCAGCTTGTTCGCCATCTTAATTTGTGAAGTTAACGCAACCTTTTAGAATCTATCATTTATAAACCTTTTCAATTGAACCACAAGCGCCACTTCCACAGAAAAGAAACATCCAAACCGTTATTTTTCATAAGTTTGTGTTTCAATAATGTAGAAACGGTTAGAAGAAAAAAGAAATATTAAAAACAAATTGTTTGTTGTGAAAGTTGTTACTGCCAAAAGTGACAACAAATCAAAATGTGGACTTGCAGAAAACCTTCACGAACTGTTTAAATTCTTCCTCCCGGACCAAACACCTTTAATTTGGTCAGAAAAGGTATCCTTCTAAATGTTGCCATGTCACAAAAACCCCGACGTTATACCATCTAAAAGACAACTGCACTGCTTCACCTGAACAGGATAATCGATACACAAACCCGGTAGCACCTGAAATAATCAGGTGGGAACGTATTTTCCCGTTTATATGAAACGCTTAGTCTGTTTCAATATAATGATTCTTTAACAATAGTTTAAACTAAAAAATACATTTGAACGGCTCCTAACAACAGAACCACCCTATTCTAGACACTCACTCGGATATCACCTGGCTCCCTTTCATACCAAACCCCGCAAAGAATATTTTCATATAACGGGGATTTGCCTCTTTAACTATCAATTAAACAATTCTTGATAGATAATTCTAGTTATGCTTTTGATTTGGTAGTTATAAATCCAAGATAAATACTCCAGCACAAATACTTTCTCAATAAAGGATAGGAAATCAAGTTTGGTTGTTCTAAGATATATTTGCTAACTTTATAACTATTGGCCCAGCCCAAAGATGATTAGCTGAGCCACCGAAATTAAAAATATTATACTAAATAATCAAAGAGACGTTTCCGTAGCTCCCCAAAGATCCTGCAATAACCTCATAATGTAATTACTATATACCATTAACATTTTCCAGATAGAATACAGGCAGTCTCACCTCCAAGCGTGGCGCCGTAGCAATTAAAAAGTAATACTTCTAATTCCTCTTTCTATGCCTCGTTGATTCATCTTACTCTCAATTTATACAGGTCCATGTTTTTCAAGGCCCATAAACTAAGGAGTGACTGTTCCAGAGATTAACTACCACCAGCCAAGCGCCGTATACTAAACACTGACGGTTTCAGAGATTCACTACCACCAGTCAAGCGCCATATATTATTATTATTATTATTATTAGCACCGCGTCTTACTACCCGTTCGGGTTATACGCACTTACGCTAATATGCAATGGTAGGATGATTGTGAGATGAAATGGAGGACCTACAGTTTAACGTGGAATCCGAACCACGGTGGAGGCCTGGCATTCCTCACATTCACAAGTTGTGATTAAAGCGCCATATACTAAACACTGACGGTTTCAGAGATTCACTACCACCATCTAAGCGCCATATACTAAACACTGACGGTTTCAGAGATTCACTACCACCATCTAAGCGCCGTATACTAAACACTGACGGTTTCAGAGATTCACTACCACCAGTCAAGCGCCATATACTAAACACTGACGGTTTCAGAGATTCACTACCACCATCTAAGCGCCGTATACTAAACACTGACGGTTTCAGAGATTCACTACCACCATCCAAGTGCCATAGACTAAGCAGTGACTGTTCCAGAGATTCACTACCACCAGCCAAGCGCCATATACTAAACACTGACGGTTTCAGAGATTCACTACCACCAGCCAAGCGCCGTATACTAAACACTGACGGTTTCAGAGATTCACTACCACCAGTCAAGCGCCATATACTAAACACTGACGGTTTCAGAGATTCACTACCACCATCCAAGTGCCATAGACTAAGCAGTGACTGTTCCAGAGATTCACTACCACCAGCCAAGCGCCATATACTAAACACTGACGGTTTCAGAGATTCACTACCACCAGCCAAGCGCCGTATACTAAACACTGACGGTTTCAGAGATTCACTACCACCAGTCAAGCGCCATATACTAAACACTGACGGTTTCAGAGATTCACTACCACCAGTCAAGCGCCATATACTAAACACTGACGGTTTCAGAGATTCACTACCACAAGCCAAGCGCCGTATACTAAACACTGACGGTTTCAGAGATTCACTACCACCAGCCAAGCGCCATATACTAAACACTGACGGTTTCAGAGATTCACTACCACCAGCCAAGCGCCGTATACTAAACACTGAGGGTTTCAGAGATTCACTACCACCAGCCAAGCGCCATATACTAAACACTGACGGTTTCAGAGATTCACTACCACCAGTCAAGCGCCATATACTAAACACTGACGGTTTCAGAGATTCACTACCACCATCTAAGCGCCATATACTAAACACTGACGGTTTCAGAGATTCACTACCACCAGTCAAGCGCCATATACTAAGCACTGACGGTTTCAGAGATTCACTACCACCATCCAAGTGCCATAGACTAAGCAGTGACTGTTCCAGAGATTCACTACCACCATCTAAGCGCCATATACTAAGCACTGACGGTTTCAGAGATTCACTACCACCATCTAAGCGCCATATACTAAGCACTGACGGTTTCAGAGATTCACTACCACCAGCCAAGGCCAAAGAAAGATATGACCAGATAGCATATTAATCCAAGTATTTAAAGATGAATAAAACTCTCTAAAAATACAATACTAAACTAATGCATTGAATGATCTACACATAATGGAAACATTTAATAAGAAACTGCGAATTCCTGATGACCTTTTGTTGACAACCTGAGAATGCTTGCTGGAATGGCTAGGCCCATATTTTTGTATTTTTTAAAAGGTTCTCCAAATGTCCACTTATATTATATATATATATATATATATTATATATATATATATTATATATATATAATATATATATATATATATATAAAAAAGGTATATAACTTCTCAAATATGATGCCATCTAACTCTGTGGGCACCAGAGTCACCTAACTATCTCCTCTTCAAACCAGCCATATGTCTAATTTACTTGCTATTTGAAGAAGTTACGAACCACATATTTTCACCACCAGTCCTAGAAAGCTACAATATTCCAGTTTAGCATATATTTTTTACGTGAACGAAATAGTTTGTTCGCAAAAATTAGATATATTACGAAGCTCAACGATTTTGGAAACTCGATTGATTATAATATGTAAAACAGGGAAATTTGTGAAAATGATTAAGTTGTAGTATTTTATAAAACAAATTGTTATATTTGTAACAGTTTTCAGTTGATGATACAAAGATTCTGTAATTTATTTCACACCGTTTTCGTTCGCCCACAATATCCTTGACATGCAGTCATCAGCTGAAACATATTAAAACATGAGCAAAAGATCGGGCCAATGAAAAGTCAGTCTGAAACAGCTCGGCTGAAAACTCCTTTCATATCTGATGAAATTATACTACCCCAAAAAAGGGACGCACTATGATTCTCGAGTATGATTTCAATGCAGTTTTACGGAGTAGTACATCTCTAACATATTTGTACGTCCAAAATTCCCAGCATGTTTTGTATCCAGTCTCGTTTGTTTGTTGAGATTTAGAATACTCCATAGTACATTACCATTGCATTGACTGCATCCTGTTTAAAGAACCACGCTGGTGCGGTCCAGTCCTTGCCACTGGTGTTTCTAATGTCGCCACACACCAGTCCTTGCCACTGGTGTTTCTAATGTCGCCACACACCAGTCCTTGCCACTGGTGTTTCTAATGTCACCACACACTCTTCCTTGCCACTAGTGTTTCTAATGTCGCCACACACCAGTCCTTGCCACTGGTGTTTCTAATGTCACCACACACTCTTCCTTGCCACTAGTGTTTCTAATGTCACCTCACACCAGTCCTTGCCACTAGTGTTTCTAATGTCACCTCACACCAGTCCTTGCCACTAGTGTTTCTAATGTCGCCACACACTCTTCCTTGCCACTAGTGTTTCTAATGTCGCCACACACTCTTCCTTGCCACTAGTGTTTCTAATGTCGCCACACACTCTTCCTTGCCACTAGTGTTTCTAATGTCGCCACACACTCTTCCTTGCCACTAGTGTTTCTAATGTCACCTCACACCAATCCTTGCCACTAGTGTTTCTAATGTCACCACACACCAGTCCTTGCCACTAGTGTTTCTAATGTCGCCACACACTCTTCCTTGCCACTAGTGTTTCTAATGTCGCCACACACTCTTCCTTGCCACTAGTGTTTCTAATGTCACCTCACACCAATCCTTGCCACTAGTGTTTCTAATGTCACCTCACACCAGTCCTTGCCACTAGTGTTTCTAATGTCGCCATACACTCTTCCTTGCCACTAGTGTTTCTAATGTCGCCACACACCAGTCCTTGCCACTAGTGTTTCTAATGTCACCACACACCAGTCCTTGCCACTAGTGTTTCTAATATCGCCACACATCCTAACGTTAATGCTAAGCAAGGACCGAAAATATTATAAGAAACCTCTAGGCTTTTTTTTTTAATAAAATGCTCACCTCAGCACCACACCCGTAACGGTGAATTACCGTCTTATGTACCACCTCAGTATCCTGACAGTGTTCGACTCCCGCCTACCATTCCTTTTATCTAGTTTAAGATCGTCATTGTATTTTTTTTACACGTTTTCTCTCTCTACAGCTATTTAGTTTGACAGCACCTGTCTAGTATCCTGCAACCCCCCTCCCATCAGCCTGGAAAGGACATCCACACGGAACTTGATGTTATAAATCATTATAGACAGAATATCCTCAAAGATGACGTTGTAAGTCACTCTTCGAACCTCGGTGATGTGATAATCTAAACAGTTTATCATAATAGCTGCGATGTCGACTACTCAAATCAAATACTTATCAATCTCCATAAACAATTCAGCTTCAAAAAACGCCCTTCTATCTTTCATTGATCTATATATTTGAGGTATAATACCAAGTATACTCATTTTAAACATAGCGGCATATGTCTTGCCCTCATTCAACCCTTTAACGATAAATCCTTACTCATTTTGGATGTAATTTAAAATTTAGATTATGAACAACCCTAAAGATCCTTAGGCATATATTATAAACAAAAAATAATATTGTCCCCCATTTTAGAGGAATAATAGACTTACGTCAAGTACGTACATTTAATCAATATTTCCTTAAAGCAAAAAAACCGTTCACACCGACTCCATTGATCCTTACGTGTACTTTCCATCCATAAATATTCTTCATGTCTCATCTTAGAAGAATAAAGTCTTAAGACAAATATATATTATAGATACAATGTAGAAACCATAAGATATGCAATCTAGAAAAACTTTTCCTCTCCTATCCTCCTCAAAAACTTTTGTGGCATGTAACCTAAGACTTGCCGATATCCTGACGCCAACAGCTTGACCTCTGTGTAGTCTCTAATACTAATCTCTTCGAGCGAAAGCTAATGCAGAATGGATACACATTCCCATCCTAAAGTATACCTTAATACACGATAATATCCTTAACTCCCTATCTTAGAGATGTCATAACCAATATTCTTTACCGGGCAGCTAATGTCCTAGCACTCGAGTCCATAAGGGTAAATCCGCATTCCCACCCTTAATCTATAATACTGTACACTTCTCATCCTTGAAGATATAGCAGATAGATGTGTAGGGTTATTACAAATGATTCATCGGGTTTAAAAAAACTATATTTCACAAAGGATTATACATAAAAAAAATGGATGATAAATGATAAGAAATGGAAAATGTCCAAGTTTTATTTATCTAATTACAAATGTTCGATGTGTCCTGCTTTCGTTACACGACAAACGTCCATGTGGTAGTCTAGTTCGGCCCACACACGTTGTATCATGTCTCTGTCGAGGGTATAAAAGCAGCGGTAATGCGGTCCCGAAACTCATTCAATGTTGCTGGCAATGGTGGCACGTAAACAGTGTATTTGTAGCATTCGGCTACAAGAGTACAAGAGTCATGTCATAAAAGTATACAACTTACCTTATTTCACCATCCCAACTTCGATGCACTACAAGTCGGAGATAAACAATAACACGTGCAAGCTTAGCCAAGACGCGATAAAGACTGACCGCCTACCTCAAGGTTCGAACGGCGCCCAATGGCTGCGTAGTGAAAGTGTTCCATGTTCCAAAGAGTGTAATTGTGAAGATATGCTGTTCTACCTTATTCTAGAAAGGTCCAGTTCCATGGAGAATATAGTGGAAGCAATTGTGGTCATGCGCATCCCTTCCTTGGTGATCCAATGTTCTCTGGGGTTTTCTTGTGTATATATAATGGTAACGTGGCAACTTGTCGGCACTCTTGGTATCGGCTTAATTAAGGAATAAGAAGCTGAGGCTTCGTGTTGATAAAATGTAAGGACAAATTCAATTTTGGCTTACTATTAATTTTATATAAACATGCTTTGTTTTTAACTTTTTCAAAATTCTCGTTTCGGCCATATTTACAATATTTAAAATGGGTAAATTATATGTCATATAAATCTTATGTCGAAGTTAATTTTTGTCTAGGATAAAAAAAAATCGAATTTTATGTGAATATCGATAGTTAGATTTTGTGGAAAAATCGATACTTAGATTCTGTGTAAAAATCGATAGTTAGATTTTGTGGAAATATCGATACTTAGATTTTGTGGAAATATCGATACTTAAGTGTTTGTGGGAATATCGTTATTTAGATGTTTGTAAATGTTGATACGTTAATGAGGGAAGTTATGGACTCATTTGATAAATTGTTAAGAGAGATATAATTTTTGTAATTGTCTTTTTGGAGAGATTATGAAAATTTGTAATGTGATCAGTGCAGAAAGAAATAGTATTGTTAGTATTAAATTTTGCTCAAGTTATGGAAGCATTCATATTCATAATGGATATAGTTATGTTATAAATCTACGGCTATCAGAATAATTTCATTAGCGTCTCTATTTGTCGTCTCATGCATATTCCTATTTTTTATACTCAATTAAATATATTTATAAATAAATATCAACAAAATATCTTCAAGTTTTTTTTAAATTGTTATTTTTATGTATTTCCCCATTTTTTGCTTTTGAACAATATATATATATATATATCTATATATTAGAGTTACCTTGAGGAAGGCCGTCTATTTATTATTCCAGCAACTGGTGTGAGTTGCGCGCTCTGAGTTTTGAATGTTCGTCCTCAGGTAGTCAAAGTCAGAACTCCAACCACTCACTCCTATTGCCCTTTTTCTGCCCCTTTTTTATTATTTTGTCGTTTGGGCCTCCTTCTACGTTTTATTTTGGTTAAGGAAGGTTCATCTTTAACATGTCCCCAAAGGAAAAAAAAAAAATCACAAACCATACGGTTAAGAGACCTGGGGGGCCACATGAACAGCACTCAGCCATCCTCAGCACATCGCTCAATCCAGCGGTGTGGCAGTTCCTCGTTCAGGTAGTGTGCCAATGAGGGGAGCTCCATCTTGTTTGAATATTAAGTTGTCGGAATCATCTGTCGTAATCGACGTCACCAAATCTTCCAAACATTTGGCTAGGGAATACCAAGTTCGGGATTTGCGTGCATTGATGACTTTTGTGGGCTACGCGCGAAACTCTTTTCACTGTTTCGTTAGACAAGCTTGGTCGTCCAGTGCTTTTAACTTTACACAAGCAATATGTATCCTCGAACTGTCGATACCATCGCAAAATGCTCTGCAGTGTCCTTCATAGACCCCCGAAAAACCCGACCTTATGCGTACTAACTGGAATATGTTCGTGAATGTGTTGAAAGAGAGGTTGGGGCCCACCCCTACCTTTCGAACAGCAGCAGAAATATATCGCGATGTGGAGCTCATAACGTCCACCATCAAAGGGCTGCTCAAAGCTTCAACGCCAAGGCACCGTCCTAAGGGGGCGCCACAGGCTTCTTTGCCCGATTCTACCCTCAGGCATGTCTGGGAGAAAAATCAGCTGAGGAAGGCTTGGCAAACCTCGAGGGACCCGGTAGACAAGGCCAACTGTAGCCGCAAAGTCCATTTGGTTCGCGAGATCGTCCAAGAATACCGGAACAGTGTCTGGGAGACCAAGATTGAGAGCCTGTGCGTGCAGGGCAGGTCCCTGTGGCACACGAGGAACTTGTTGTGGGTCCCCACACCAAGGCCACCTATTGTGGGTCGTAGCGCGGTGGCCAACTCCGACCAGGAGAAGGACGATGCTCTCGCTGAGCACTTAGAGGCACAATTTGTACCAACTGACGACCCATCAGACCCGGTGCACACTAAGCACGTGGCTCAGGTCATCGGTGCGGTCTCGTACAGACCCTTGGATGAATCTGAACCCACGGAGCTGACAGAAATGTTGCGGGCGTTAGCCGCTCTAAGACTAAACAATGCGCCCGGACGTGACGGTATTAATAACGCGGTCCTCAGAAAGCTGCCCATGGTGGCGATTAACTTTCTTGTGGCATTATTCAACGCCGTCCTGCTACTGAGTCACTCTGGAAGCCCGCCAACGTCCTTTGCTTTCACAAACTGGGTAAGGACCTGGCCCTAGCTTCGTCTTACCGACCGATCAGCTTGCTCAACTATTTGGGCAAGTTGATCAGCTTGCTCAACTATTTGGGCAAGTTGTTCGAGAGACTTCTACTGACGAGACTGACCCGACATGTTCGTGAGGCGGGCATCTTGGTGGACGAGCAGTTCGGATTTCGGGTGGGACACGCTACGTCTCATCAACTCGTCCAGCTCGTGGAGCAGGTCACGAGGAACTTCAACATCAACAGGCTGACTGGTGCTGTCTTTCTCGACGTGGCAGAGGCCTTCGACCGTGTTTGGCACGAAGGTCTCCTTTTCAAACTCCTCTCCCAGAACCTGTCCTTCTACCTAGTTAAGGTTGTACTATCTTATCTATCCCACCGAACCTTCTCTACTACCTTTGGAAGGCCCCTTCCCAAATCAGAATCATCCGGGCTGGAGTGCCGCAGGGTTCCCTCGTGGGCCTGGTGCTCTTAAGTCTGTATGTGAACGACATTCCTAAATCCCCAGACACCAAATTGGCACTGTATGTGGATGACACGGCTCTAGTAGCGGAGTCGTGGCGAGGGCAGCTGGTGGAGATGCGACTCCAGATGCACCTGGCACAGTTTGAGGGGTGGCTGACCACCTGAAGGACAAGTATTAACGTGGAGAAAAGCACAGCAGTGCTCTTCACATGGAAAAGAAAGTTCTACAGGCCGGCCCCACTCCAGCTGTTCGGAGAACAGATCAGATGGGCAAATGTCTTAAGTACTTGGGACTTACCCTGGACACCAGAATGACCTGGTGACTACGCTTGAAACATGGCACTCTTCTACCATGATACTCTTCGTAATCTAAAATCGTCGTACTACCCATGCCACTATGGATTTCCTTAACTTATTCAACTACCTCACTTTTAGCCATCCCTGAAAGTTTCCTTTTTAATGTTGAGCCCAGCCTGGCGACCCACTGATTGAAAAAGACATGTTGAACTTGGAATAATGGTTTATTTTCTTTGATTGATATTGATGAAGTACATTCAAGTTATCCTCTTTCCTTGACCTGGTCGATTCCTTGCGCATTGCAAGCGAATGGTATCATGAGTGTGTCAGTGATGGACGAGTTCCCCCCCCCACAAGGATCGGCTCAGATCTAGCGGCAGGATTAGTAACCACGGTACTGCGCTGCGCCAGACAAGTGCGCGGAATATCGAAAGGTGTGGGGAGGGATCATTAAGTCACTGGCACACATTGCACTGAGAGATTGAACAAGGCGAGGCAAATGCTGGTAATCCTAGGCCCACAACTTAACAGGCATAGCACCCTGTCTACTAGGAACGGTCTGACACTGTACAAGCAGTTGCTCAGACCGATCCTCGACTATACGTGTTCCGCTTGGGGCCATCTGACGGACACGTATATGAGGAGTATGCAGGCATTCCAGAGCGGGTGTCTGAGGGTCATTGTGGACGCACCTTGGTATGTACGGAATGAAACTCTGCATCATGACTTGGATATGCCTACCATCAAGGACCATTTCCGGAAGCTGGTGCAGTCCTACGACAGACTTCCCAGTGCCACCAATCCTCTTATCCAGGGGCTTGGGAATTACGTCATCAACCCTGGAGGGTGCCATCGACGTCCCAAAGCCCTGCTTGGATAAGCGAGATGTGTCAAACAGTGGTTTGGGAGGCTCTCACCCAGCCCCCCATAGAGTAATGACTCCACACGTAACTCTAAAAACCCTTATTCGGTTTCCCAACATACTTTTTGTTTTTCCCCACCAATAATAATAATATGTTTTCTTTGTTTTAGAAACTTCACGAAACGCGACAACCTGTCTGTTGAAATCCAAAAACACACGGTGTAACCAATTGGTTGGTACGTGATGGAACTTACTCTCATGCTCCCCTTCAGGGCGCATCAGAGCTTATTAATTTGATGCATGAGAACTCCTATTTCTATTGGATCACTTGATGGTCACTATCGCTCACGACGTTTTCTCGCGCCAATGGGAAGCTCCCTTTTCTCCCATTGGACAAGGCCAGGCAGCAGTGGAGGGTATTTAACACGATGGTTCCTCTGTCAGAGGTCAGTTGGAGAGTGGTTACCCAACCTGGGTGTCCCACCTTTTTGAAAGAGCTATTAAATTGTCTTATGTTATGAAGCAGCAGTATTGCTTTAACCCTCTTCCTCCCCACCATCACCCTACCTCCCACCGCGACTCACGTTGCCAGGACTTCATATTCCAACACGACTCACGTTGCCGGGACAGCCTTCATATTCCACCGTGACTAACGTTGCCGGGACAGCCTTCATATTCCACCGCAACTAACGTTGCTGGGACACTCTCGTCAACCTTTTTCCTACCCCTACCCACACGTGTCTGAACACAAGGTCACAGTCGTCGCGACATCAAGCAACGAAGCCGCAAGCGAGAAATAACATCCTGACATTTTATGCAATAACTGATGGCAAATTCAAAGTCGGCACTCTAAACAACATGGTCATACGAAATTTTATACGAATAGAACACTAAATAACAAATTAAAAAGTGTACCCCAAATTTGAACATGTTAAAGGGGGAATAAAAAACTTATATTTTTGTTTAATGTAGCCTACTTAATCAAATGAAAATTTATGAGTTGTAACAATGAAACATAGCCCTACGTTACTCCTCTTCCTTCATTGTTGCCTTGAGCCTACTTAAATTGCTTTCATGAAAGCCTATTTTAATAAGCATTGAAACAAGATACATCAGTACAATTCAAACTAGTATAGATATTTTCTAACCAAATTAGTGTGTATTTCAGAAGTTAAACACTAATATTAGCCTCAATGTCCTCCTTTCATCTTTGACAGAGTTCTCAATAAGAAAACAATAAAATGTTCCATTACATTCACTGCATTCACTGCCTTCAAACTTTAGTAAAACCCTAATTAAGACATTAACTGTTCAACAGATGATAATTTGAACTACAAAACTGCTACAAACTAGTAGCCACGAAGGTCACAATTTCGCAACTAAGACACTAAACAGTAAACAAAACATTGGGTGACAATGCTGCCACTTCAAGCATTGATTACTGAGTGAAATTTACCTAATGGGCAGCTCATGTTCCCTTATGATTCGTTTCCATACATTATTTGGCATACACTCACCGGCCTTTGTCTCTGCCTACTGACAATGGCATTACTAAATTACTTGATTAACTAACCTTTCTACGATCTTATTCTGACAATTGATAAATGATACCTGGACACGGGAATTGAACCCAGAACCTTTGGCTGGGTTCAATTCCCGTGTCCAGGTGTTATTTTTAAATGTAGAGAATATGATATCTAGATGGAATTATCCTCACTAAAGCAAATATAACAGCGTTGGCTATTTGATTCTTTCTACAATATACTACAGAAGGAATCTCCTTTCAATATTTGATGAGTTTTGTAGAGTAGGGATCAAAAGCTGCGAAAATTTTTAATTTGTCTGTACAAGTCTGTGGTTAAGGACTTTCATAGTAGAAAGTACTGGGGTACAGAATAATCCTAGAATTTCCCAACTCAAGATTTCGAATCTCACAAAATTCTCAACTTTCAAACTTTCAACCAACATTGGGGGGTGAGGGGTGACCAACCCCACCTCCTCCATCCCCAGCGCGACGCCCTTGTTGATCATATCCGTACATACTTACACTATTTGATTAATGATCATAGCTTTACATCATAATTAAACCACAACATTAGATCATTGATCTGAACTTGGCATTATACTTAGACTTGAATTGAGATTTACATAAGACTTAGATATCTCGTTAGCCATATAATATACTTATCATATATTTAATTACTGATAAAAGTCGTTCTTCATACTTAAGCAACATTTGATCTTCAATCTGAACGCTACATCATACTTAGACTAGCTATTAGGCTTGCATGATACTCACACCATATTTAATGATAGACCAAAGCCATACTTCATGCTTAGACCAATGTATACCATTCATATAATCACTCCGTTATACTTAGCCACAATTTGTTCACTGTTCAGACCTCGCATAATACTTACGAAACATTTGATTTATGTTCTTCTCCATGATTTCTATTTATAAAAAATGTGAACATTGCTCTGAGCCCTGAATCATCCTTTGACTCTAACAGAGATATCTGCCACACGTCTACTACAGGGTTTAATATCGGGAGTCTAACGAGGAAATTACTTAACCATAGTGGAACCATACAAGGTAAGCTCATATCGATTGATCCCACAATGATGACAACATATAATACCTATCTAAATGTTTAAACAAGGTGGATGAAGAAATGACTGTAAACATACACAGTAATAGTCATGCCTTGGTGGTTTACATTATGGTAAAACCTTTAAGATATGAACAGAGAGTATTATCATGGGTCTATTTATCAATACTTGGCACTATAGGTTAACCATTCCTTGGCTGAAAACATAGTGGAACCATTCATGGTAAGAGTCATACCTCGATTTTTTCCATCATGATGAAACTTCTACTATATTAACCTAATGAAAACAGAGGTTATCATCAAGGGTCTAAGTAGTGATGACCGGAACCATTCAAGCTAAGAATCATACCTGGGTGGATTCTATCATGATGACAGTTATTGGTAAATGTTTCAAAGAATAATTCATGAGAGAAATATCTACAGCAAATATCTTACATTAAGAGCTTCCACAATGGTTAAAACGTTCCTGTCCGAACTATTGAAGGAGCCTCAACATTATTGTTAATTAGTATCAATTGCCGTAACCAGAATATAATAATTCATGGTCACATCTTGTGAATGTGAGGAATGCCAGGTCTCCACCGTGGTTCGGATTCCACGTTAAACTGTAGGTCCTCCATTTCATCTCACAATCACCCTACCATTACACATTAGCGTAAGTGCGTATAACCCGGACGGGTAGTAAGACGCGGTGCTAATGCTAATAATAATAATAATAATAATAATAATAATAATAATATAATAATAATAATAATAATAATTCATGGTGTAAGATTCATGCCTCGACTGATTCCATCATGCTGAGATTTAAAAGATATATTTTCTGCCCAAAGGGTTAATTCTAACGAATCACCTCCCCACTGTCAGAAGTGATTACGTCAAGCCTTCTCCATTACCCTAATTCTTCTCAGAATATCCAGACGTTTAGATATTACTTCCCAGCATACTATCCTAACCTTATTACAAGCATCCTTCATCTCAATCGGACAAGACCTAACATCAGAGGGTAGGAATGCATCTGGCTTACTGGTATTTAGACGATGACCAATCGAAATGATGACATATCTTAAACTTGGGCCGTGCACTTACTAATTGGAAAGGATAAATACATTAATGATAGATCTTTGTGTGACATCAAAAAAATCATGATTGTTATTCCTACAAATGTAATCAGTAGACGTACTATTGCTGCTCCATTAAGATCAGAATTTATTGTGGGATACATCACATCGGATTACACCCCTTGTTCCTCATTCATCACATCTGATTACCCGTTCTGTTCCTCATTCATCACATCTGATTACCTCTTGTTCCTCATTCATCACATCTGATTACCCCTTGTTCCTCATTCATCGATTGGCACTGTGCATGATACATACAGTTTAATCTTAGTTCATTAATTGGCTCAAAGAGTTGTTTCAACCTATAATAATCGCTCACTACATTATCAATACTCATCGTACTCCTTATCCTGGTCGAGTCTAGCTCTCACTCTTGACTTCTGCTTCACTCAGTCTCAGGATCGATCTCTAGCAATAGACTATCAGCAATGAGATTGAGTTCAACATCTTAAGTGTCAAGTTAATACCTAATTCCCAGCTGTAATGTATAAATAATAATAAATAAGATTTAGACTTGAAAAAATGTTCGAATCAATCATTATTTTAGAATAGTCCCTCTATTTCTCCGGAAAAGGGCTGGACTGGGCACTAAGCTTCTTCATACATGTCTAGATAATAAAAGGACCAGGATAATATACATTTGTGTTTTAATTAATAGTATTAAACCTGATATAATGATTCATAATTAAATTACTATGGTCTTAAGAGATACATAATCATTCTTAGCCTTGCCTACTTAGTTACTCAATGGCATTAGGGACTCGAAATCTCATTGTCACACTTACAGAAATATTCCACCTATCCCTATCCTGAGTCCACCTCATTACCCCTATCCCCTACCTTGAGTTAGTTCCATCCAGTCCTACCATCTGTGTCTAGAACTTCCAACAGTCTCTTTCCATTGGGGTTGCCAGTCAGTACCCTGAACAAGGTTCTAGAATCTTCCATTCACGCTTCATGTCCTGCCCACCGTAATCTACAAGACTTGGCCATCTTAACAATGGATTGTGAGGAGTACAGAGTAAGCAACTCATCATTATGTAACTTCATCCACTCCCCAGCAGTCTCATCCCTTTTATGAGCAAATATATTCCTAAGCACCTTGTATTTGAACATCCTATAATTGTTTTCGTTATGTAAGGTAAGATACCACGTTCCACGTCCTTAGAGAACAACCGGAAAAAATAATTGTTTTGTATATTTTGAGTTTTACATTTCTTTACAGCAGGCGAGACGCCAACAACTCACTGACCAAGTAATAACAAGCATTTCCCAACTGTATTCTTTTCCTAATTTCCAATCTAATATTGTTATCGCTAGTTAAGATTATTTCTAAATATTTGAATTCATTAACCCTGTCAAATGACATGTTGTTTGCTGTAATATCTAAATTATCGTCCTCAATATGTGTTCTATAAAGTTTATCTCCTTGTTTAAACCATCATGTATTTAGAAAACATCTGTAATGTATAAAAGAGTTAGCCTGATATATTAATGTTCGTTCACCACTATTAGTATGATATTTTTACATAATTATTGAATTAAGTTCAAGTTGGCTATCCTGCATTATGGTAATCAAAAGGGGATGATGTCTTATTTTATAATTTAAAAGTTCTGGTCTTTTATAGTTTTTTTAATTTTAAGTAGATAAACAGTTTTTGCTAGATATTTCACACGTTGTAAATATTAATTTAAAAACCCGACTATTGTATTATGTGTATGTTAATTCCTGGCACGTGAAATTTATCATAGACCCAACCCACACGGCTCCTCGTCAGGATTGCAAGTGAAGAGATGCGTACTTTGAAGTAGGTATATCTAGTGACATCTCCTTCTCGAAACTTCCCAAAAGAAAGAAAGGTGTGGTCATACAGGTGCGTCTTTGTCTACAAAACTGAGTTCGCCTTTCAAACAGAGACGCAGCAAGATGTCACCATACCTTGCAACTTAACACAAATAAATCTTACTACCCGCTCGTATTTATAATATCGTAATTTTGAATATAGATGTGAATAATAAATTATTTAGATGTATAATTCCATATCATTACACATCTGATAGGTGATACCCTGCCAAGTGTATCTTTCAAACATACCTCTATTAGATTGACCAGTCTTTTGGGTATTCCAAACTTAACTAAAATGTCACATCATTTTTCCTTTTAACTGAATCATAGACCTTTTTAAAATCTATGTATAATTGATGTATCGTCATGTTGAATTCCAACTTGTTTTCTAATATTTGCTGAATAGTAAAAATCTGATCCGTAGTTGATTTTTGGTCGAAATCCACACTGATGATCCCCAACTATTTCCTCTGAATGTCAGGCCTAATTATAAATATTAATTAACTATAATAGCTGTTTAGGAGGAAAATATTAAGTACGAAATTTTAACACTAAACATGATTGATTAAATAAGTAAGTTAATATACATAGACGTAATGATGATCCTAGTTGGATTGAGATTAATTCTAAACAGTTTTTCTAGAACGGAGATGTCTATAGATACCTTCGGGCTAGATTTCACCACTAGTTGTAAACACCTGTCCTATCAGGATTTAAGTGCAAACAATATATTATTTTCATTTACTATGATGTGAACTATTGTGTGTGGAATATTACTATGATGTGAACTATTGTGTGTGAGATATTAAGAAAAGACCGGCACTTGTTTCTACTCTCTGACACCCATTGAAGAATCGCCTGTTGTAATTGTGTTGAGTGAGCAGTCAACTATTCATACCTGTATGTGTGCGTGATATACAAACGATTCGTTTTAATTCGAGTGGATTAAACATTTCCCACTTTAATACAATCAAACTAACCGATACATGATATTGACTGTTTTGTAAGTAAATAGAAAGTGCCACCATTGATACCGTGGAATGTTTTATATTCTTTCAGATGGTTACACAAATATTACTGTTTGGGCTATTATTTTGTTAATTCGTACCAAATACAATGTGAATACCTATTGTAGGCCTATACCCCGATTAGGGTTGGAAGAATTGAACAGAAAATTGAAACATATTTCTTTTCGGCCAACTCTGATAACATTTTACTGCATTATTTGTATTATTTAATAGGCATTGATAATATCTATCAAAAGTGACAACCACAGATAACATGACGATGTATGAATACATTAAAATGGTGTTAGTAGCTCTAGTAACAGATACTGTTCTTACTACCAAAATCATACTGCACAATACAAATATAATTTATAGGGAAAAAAGGGAGAAATACTTTTTATAAAAAATAAGGAGCTAGAATCGCCCTTGGCTCTAAACTGAAAACCCACCCAAAATATATATATATTTTTTTTAGCACCGCGTCTTACTACCCGTTCGGGTTATACGCTTAAGTACTAATTACACTAATGGATTAGGAATTGGGAAGGTTGAATTTAGAGGAAGTGAACCCGCATTTGCGTGGAGGGAGAGTGGAAAACCATTTAGGGAAAACCATCCTCAGTTTACTCGACCGAGATTCGAACCTCGATCTCCCCGTCCTCAGTGGTCTGACTCAACACGACTGGCGCGTTAGCCAACTACGCCACCGAGGCGGGTCAATATATATTACGAGCTTCTGGAAAGGGGGGGGGGACATAATCGAAAGTGGATGGTAATTAAATTTTTGTCTTCATTATGTGTAGGTTTACTTTCTAAAAATTTTATTTGCTACGTGACTTATAAAATAGCTTATTTATGTGGCATTAAAAACACTCAGACTGTAAATTCACCAATAATAGATTTATAGCCCAGCCGGGGATCAAACCCGGACCCTTGATTCAATACGCGAACATAAAACAAAACATGCAACTATTAGTGTGACTGTGACAGACTAATTAATGATGGAACAGTTACTAAAAGTCATTTGAGATTTAGAATACACAATTATAATTGTATAAAATAATCAGGTAGGATTATGATTTAAATGTCTCACCTCAGTCAATTACTAATCTATACGAATTCTTATTTATTAGTAAACAGTTTGAATACAATACATAATACAACCGGCCTCGTTGGTCACATGGTCTAAGGCGTCATTTTCTAGTAAGACTAGATTGCTGATGACAGGGAGATCGGTATTAAAATCACGATCGGGTATACTGAGAGGTTTTTCCAAAATAGTTTTTCACTCTCCCTCCACAAAAATGAGGGTACACTTCCTCTAAAATGGAACCTTCCTCATTCCTAACTAAAACAAAAACAACCGGAAACAATAGGCCTACACATAATTTTGAGAGCCAATAAAAATTGTTTAGAATTGTCAGAACCGTACATTAAGACGTATTGAGCTTTACAACCACTAATTAATTATAGTAAACAATATATTGAAATGAGCACATCTTTTGCACAGATTGAGATCAAATTAAAGATACAAAATCAATGATTAAAGATCTAGCATGTTATGCTTTTTCTTAAATTTGGTGATTTATTCCATCTTCAAAACATATATGATATATATTAACATACATATTATATATAATACGTATATTATATACATATATACTATAAATATATTAAATACATGGTGTTATTTTATGTGTTACCTTGAAACATGCTCAAAGCTCTCCCATTGTTAATGTTTTACAATGCGCTAGAAAACATGGCTCCTATAATAATAAATACGTGCATGAAATGAGTTATGATTGAAAGAGCTGTCGTGGCCAGAGTTGGCAACTTCTCGGCCTGGCTCAATGGCCCCAATCACTGATAATATAATATATGTTTATCTTCTTCTCACCTGGACGCAACTATAAAGAATCACAATCACACAAAAGAGGACTCTTGCTCCATTCAAAGTTGATGTTTTCATAATGGTTGGTTAGCTCCAAGCTGCCACCAAGATACTCACTGGACTGAAAACGATCATCAACAACAATGCCACTCTATATAAATGGATTATGGATTGGAAATTTGCTTGTTCTTTCTATCTGCATGCCATCAGATAACTTTGATGTGTCAAATATCTTTAATAAAAGTTGCAGCTAGTTTTGGTTTTGTTTTGTTATTTTGTCGCCAGAGTAGAGATAAGATCCTAATTCCTGTGTCTTGCGATACGCGGCGCTCCGTTCGCTCAACATTTAGAAGGAATCAAGGCACGTTTAAAAATATGTTTACATTACGAGCATGCTACCCTTATACAAACATTTTTTAATATTTTTTTTCATTAAAAATTATCCGTGGCTATCTTAAAAAGTTAATGTTCAGATAATCATAGGCTATTGCATATTAAAGTTGTTGATCTAGTCTTTGGAAACAATTACTTAAATGGTTAGTTTAATTTAAGATAAATCACGTTTATTTGATCAGCATAAAATAATGGTTTTATGCAGATATCTAAACTTAAGTAATATCTAACAAAATGAACTGTTAAAAAAAAAAGAATGTGAAGGTGTTCTGAAGAGGTCCTATAGAGATGACAATGGCCCTTGATGATTATCAAATGATAAGATATTCCAAAGTTTTCAATATTATTTAATCAAGATTATTATTAATAGTATTTAAATCCGAGGAAATGTGTGTAGGGAACTAGCTATATAAAGGGTCGTAGTACACAATTACAAAAGTAACTAAACCTATTTTCGTGATCAGATGTTCTGCAACTTGCACTTTTAGCAAATATTCTCAATAAAAAGTCTACCTTTCTACCTCGCTGCACCCGCAGCAATCTCATCTAGTCTGATTCCTGGCTTCTCTACAGGACAACAACTTGTTAAATGCTGTACAGTTGGCACCCTACATCAGTGATCAATTTGGTCCAAATCTGGTGTAAGCTATAAGTTCGAGAAAGAGTAGTGAACAATGATTGCACTCACAAACCTATTATTTTACATAATTACAACCCAATTACGGTGTTTGACCTAATAGCGGCTTGAGGCTTGTAACAGCCGGCGACTGTTATTAGGGTTTTAATAGCACCACGTCTTACTACCCGTTCGGGTTATACACTTATGTACTAACTACGCTTATAGTTTTAGGGATTAGGAAGATTAAATTTATAGGAAGTGTGCACGTATTTGAGTGGAGGGAGAGTGTAAAACCATTTTGGAAACCTCCCTCAGTATACCCAACCAAGATTCGAACCTCAATCTCCCCCTCATTGTACTCTAATCGTAGCTCGGGTAGAAGTCGAGTTGTTAATAATAGCCAGGGCTACTATTAGCTCGAATACAGTTAAAAATACAGCAAATAAATAGATAAATTCACAAACTACATCAACTTTTTAAGATAGAAGATGGTAAAGTTTGTCTGAAGGTGTGATACTCAAAACATGTTAACATAATATAAACTGTAATCTCTTTAAAATGATGGTTCTGATAGATTTCCTACTCCCATTCCACATATATCAGTTAATATCTCTGAATATGTATTTTTTAAATTCGTGCAATCCTTGGTAATTTTAGCTAGTAAAATTATCCATTCAAGAGCGTAGTTTTGAATTCCCTCCATGGCAAGAAATACTTGAATATATACTAAGTACCCGTAATATTAAACCGAAATATAAAGTTGTTTTTTGTTTATGGCAATTGATAGCATTTATTTCATGTTTAAATAATATTTTAACATTAAACCAATAATTATTATAGCCCCGACATAACTTTACATTTCTTAGGCTTTGATTTAAGATTATTTTATTTAATAAATAGGATATGAATTAATTTAAACAGCATTCCATTACTCATTGCTTGTTATTAATAAAACTATTTACAATGAAACATTATTCATCCCGGGACTAAATTAATGTAAATTGCGATAGAGTTAACACTAATACAGCTTTATTAATGTTATCTCCATTATATCATTTTAATACAGACCGTTAATTCAATCACGAGCTCTAATTTGTAATGAAGTTTTAGGTTAATTGTTGAAACAGCAGATTTAGAATTTGATACAAACTTATATTTCTAATAGCAGAGTTCGATCAAACAAACTTTGTATAAAAAAAGTTTAAAAACAAAAGAAAAGCTATTGGAAATAAAATGTAAATATTATTTAAAGACGGCGCTTCAAATATCCTCGTACAATCAACAGGTTTGAACATGTAGCCTACTGTAAAACCAGCGAGACAATTGACTTGAATGACGTAACAGTGTTTAAAAGTTTGGAATTCTGTCCTTTTGTTAATATAAATACCAAAATGAAACTCTCTAGAACTACTGAGATTTCCCAGAACATTTGCCAACTTTCCCCCCACTAGTACTCTTTAACTCTATGTCTAGTAATAAATTACTAACCCAGCCAGCGAGGTTCTGTTTTAACTTGACCATTTGGCATTTCGCCTGCCCATCTATTTGTGTACACAGTTTTTTTTACGCTATCACTGCCAAATAAGTGAACCACTATATATTGTATGAATCTAGGCCGAGCAACGTATATACACTCCGTTTACCCTGGAAGGAAGCAATATTACCACCTCTCTCCGGACAAGGGTTTTATAGCCACCCTCGAATATATATATATATATACACTATTTTTTATGTGTGACAGATAAGTAGTTTAAAAGAGGATCTTCTGGCTCACATTTTGTGGCCATTATGAATTTTGGGGGCCATTTAGAATTCTCACGGCTTTATTTAATTTGGCAGCAATTTTGAATTTTCGATATGTTTCCAACATGTTCCAACACGTTCCAACAGGTCTTGACAAGTTGGAGATTCAAGATAGCTGCCAAAAAACATGTGTAGATTTGTAGAGTTTCTATTAAAAGTTTAAGGACACCATGAAAAAAATCTGATTTTCTATGTAACTATTTATTTAAAAATTCTAATTTATTACAAAAAATTTCATTGTTAGTAATCAATGTGCCCTCCTTTGGCTTTACGGCATGCCCTCACATGGTCTGGCATAGAGTCAATAAGCTTCCTGCTTTCCTCGATGGTGACCTCTTGCCACAAGGCAGCCAGATTATGATTCAGATCTTCTTTGGATTTAAGTAGCGTGGTTGACCATTCGCGGCAATTTGACCTTTGGAGAGAGTTCATTGACCTACTTTCCACATCCGGTTGATTTACCATTATTACCCCTTCCCTCTCCTCCCCCGAGACCATTCCCGGGGGTAGAGGGGCACCACAGTATGATTTACCGTTATTCCCCTTCCCCGAGACCATAACACTAGACCCGGGGGTGGAGGGCCACCAGAGTATCCTAGGGCTGATGGGCTTAGCCCATTTGATTTTAATGTGTGCTCATTAGATTTTAATGTGTGCCTGAGCCCCATTAGATTTTAATGTGTGCCCATTACTTTTTAATGTATGCCCAATGGATCGAAATGTCTGGGACTGACGTGGAGGGAACGTGCAGTCTCAGGTACTCCTCCCGCAACGTGTCGGCATGGGGGTTCAAACTCGGGACCATAATTAATCAGTCAGTGTTTGGAGCTCACCCCTCGGAATCCACAGACTGAGAGCAGTGGGACCTGATTACTAATGATTGAAGAAACTATCGAAGAGCATTTACGATTAATTTCCCGGGGCCCCAGGGTAGTCATTACCGCTAAACTTGTTCAATGAGGAAAATTCCGGTCAGCTCCGTGACACGGATCTTTGTGTCACGTTAGCACTAAGTGTCTCCGACACTATATTAACAATATGATTATTATCTACGGTATAAATATATTCACACGGCAAGTCTGTGATCTGACCATAACGTTTGTACTTTTAAACTATTCTTCCTACCAGAATCATACTATAGTTCTACCAAACAACTTAAATATATTCATACGGCAAGTCCGTGATTTGACCATAAAGTTTGTATTTTTAAACTGCTCTTCCTACCAGAATCATACTATAGTTCTGTTCCATATTCTCAATGTTGTTTGCAAAAAAGTTTGTATTTTTCTTTCTACTGTAACATTACAAAGGTGTAATGCTACTTCTATTCCCATCCCTACCAATCCGCCTGAACTATCATACTACCCGCCCTAAGAAACTACAGAAAATAGCCAAAAACAATAGTAATCTTCTCTATTGTTATTCCAGTCCTAAAACAGTCCTTAATTTAAACCATCTCTTTCTTCACTATACTCCTTCAACAAAATACAAATATCAACTTCTACTAATAATTCAATAAGTAAACGTACCCCCTGGATCTGTTGTCCTGGACACCGAAGATAGCTCGCTGGCTAATAAAACATCCTAAATCGGCGAGTGGGGCAACTGTACCGAGTGCACCCGCACTAGATGTGTACATCATACCGTCAAGTTAGAAACTAGCGCTCGCAAGTTCATGATCTCCTTCTGTCAGGGGAAGATGACGTCACAGACCTCACCGGGGCTCGCTACAGGCCTCTGACGTATCAAACCAATCGTTCGATGAGGATTCAAATTTCAAAACGGAAAACCGTTGGTTCGAGCGGTTCAACCTAACAGAGACCTGCACGCTGAACTTCCCATGATGTGCGTGACTTCCTCCCCTTTCACGTCACTGACCAACTGGCAACTTACCACCCCCTTTTTGTGCTACGCAGCTAGACCAGTATAAACTTATAACCGCTATAGAAAAAGGGCAGTTCAATCAATTATTATTCTCGTGAAGAGGTCAGTATTAACGAGATGATTTCAGTATCTACGTGAATTGTTCTGTATTCACGTTCAGTTCAAGTTCAGACCTATTCAATTATTATTCTCGTGAAGAGGTCAGTATTGACGAGATGATTTCAGTATCTACGTGATTTGTTCTGTATTCACGTTCAGTTCAAGTTCAGTTCAAGTTCAGACCTATTCAATTATTATTCTCGTGAAGAGGTCGGTATTGACGAGATGATTTCAGTATCTACGTGATTTGTTCTGTATTCACGTTATTAGTTCAGTATGTACGTTATTATCGTTATAACTATCGTTATACAGTACGGATGGTTAGACGGACAGAAGTGCGACTACAGAAGTCAGATGATAGATTATAGTTATATAGATGTGATAGACTAGATTGCGCCATGAAAAGAGAAACACCCTATAATTCGACTATCAAGAACGCTCGTGCTCCGTATTCTATTCCAACCTACGACTACAGAACCTGTCTACGTCAACATGGATCTTCACTACCACAAAGAGAAAATGTGGAACTCATCGCTATCAAAGATGGACGGCAACCTTGGACACGGTAATAAGAAAATGTCTTATATTGTAAATATTCTCCGAGTGTTTGTTATATTGAACTAATCAATTAAATTAAATGACTTTATTAATTGGAATATAATGGGTGGCTTTCGTGTGACGTAACGTCACGGACTCTTTAAATGTTCTTGTTTTGTTGTCTTGAGTCATAGTGAGTATTTACCTTGGTTACATTGTTTGCGGTTATCTTGTGGAAATTACTTGTTAATGCTATTATTTATTATTTTTGGTATTAACCCAGTTTATATTGTTAAAACAAAGAATAATTGGGTAGTAAAACTTATAATCTCTTTTGCTAAACAAGTATTAATATTTGATATTGTTGAGGTTAATTGTCGCTCAGCAATTAATTTATTCATTGTTTTGTTGGTAGACATGTAACGCAATAATTTTGTTTTCCATTGTTATAAAAATTCTTTGAGGACAACTTGAAATTATTTTTGTTATCATTTTTAAGTTCAAGTAAAATATCTGAGAGAACGTCAGAGAAACAAAAACTAATGACGTGTCGAATATTTGTTATCTAACGGCATCGACATATAAAAGTTATTAATTTGTTCAATAAACTTATAAAATTAAACAACCTGTGTCTTTGCTGTCTCAAACTTAATAGATATTGTGTTATTGACTTTTTTGGAAGAAGGTTTTCCTGCGATCTATGTTCGCAACATACTTTTGCTACTAGGATGGTCGAGGCCACTATGTTCATTAAATGTTGTTTAAAAATACATATTAAATGATTATTTTCTCAAACTCTCTCTGCTTTGTGTCTTATTTATTTATATTATTTTTCATGTTTAGATTATGCCCTTTCTTCCTCGTATTGTTGTTTACGGTGGCCTTAAACTACGAGGTAACACTACCAAACAAATTAAATATATATTCATACGTCAATTCAGTGAAATACCGGCTCCCGGTAAAGGACTCATGTGATCTTGGAAGATAATCAAAATTAATTCACTAATAAAGTGTTATATTTGCTGATTATGAGGTAATAGAAATGATACCAAACAAATTAAATATATTCTTACGTCAAGTCAGGGAGATAATGACCACCGGTAAAGTACTCATGTGATCTGTAGACGATCAATGTTGATGTCTGAGAGCCATACATAGCATAGCATCTTACTAGCCGATCGGGTGAGGAAGTTCACTCGCAATTGCGTAGAAAAAATCACCTTCAGTGTCGCCGGTTGGGGTTCAAACCACGCTCTCCTCGGCAGACGAGTCAAACACGAGAGTGACAATACGCCTAAGAGGGGATTCGAACCACGACCTCCACCTACATAACCAGATGAGCTACAAGCACCCTTTTTGGCTAAACGTCTATATATTAATTAAGATAATGTTCCACCAGCAGGGATTCGATTCCGGCCTCCTCCACCAGAATTACATGATAGAGTGACCACAGGGATTCAAACCTCGATATCTGTCGTGGTTCTTGCGCTGTGACAGTACGCAATGATGATTAAGACACAATTGATCAAATAGCGGTACATTACATCTAATTTATTAACGAAGCTAAATTAAAATTTATTAATAGCCAATAGGATGTGAAAAAATAAGTAGGCTACATCCCGATGAGATTTTGTATAAAAAAAACCGCAATTTGAAAATTTGCTTATTTTACTTCTGACCTTCAAGCGGAATTAAATAAAAAATTAGCTTCAAGCGTACGACAGCAGAAGGTCTGCCTGACGGAGTAAACGAAGGTATGTAAACTTTGTGGACAGCATTATTTATGTTATAACTACTGACCCCCTAACATTTAGATTATGACTTTCATTTATTTTATGTCAGTGATACTAAACTTTATAGACATTTTTAAAATAATGGTGACTTATATTTATTTAATAATTTAGTTTATTAATTAAAAATATTAACGGCGACTTTCTTTAATAATTTAGTTTTTATACCCTATTAACATCGAACGCTTTTTTGACTGGCTGTATGCATCTTTTGACCCGAATATATTCCAGAGTGTATGTTTTATTAGGATTTACCAAAAGCTGGACCGAAGGGGGAGAGTCCGTCAGATTCATGCTGGAGAGTTTCACATAGGACGGAGTTTGTTTGGCCGAAATAGCTGCAACATATGGTAAGTTTTGTAACTAAACTGTTTGTTCAGACAGACCCTCCTCGAACCGGGACCACCCAAATATTTGGTTTTAGGGTGGTGCACAAATAACGCTGGGACTAGACAATTTAGAATGAGTGGGTGGGTGGATTGAAGAGTGTAACAAGATTAAATTACCCCAGAGTTCTTTGGTTAAACTACTGACATGTAGACAATGTGTCATAATTATGTTTTAGAAAATTGCGAGCTCGCCTGCTTAGTACCTACAACCCGTGCCACGACTGTTCCTCAGCGGGTGGAAGGTGTTTGTACCGTTAGCCGCTACATTGACGACATCTATAGGGATCTGGATGAGATTTACAGTATTCTATGTAAGTAATTTTATGACACCCACACACACACTAAGCATGAAACCTGGAAGTTACAGCAGTGAACACATGTGACTAGATTATACTTTCACTCTCTATTTGCGTTAAAGTTAAGGACTGCATTCAATAGGTTTGTTTTCCCCCTCCCTCCTCGTCATTAGCGACGGGTATCTTAATATACTGCCATCTACGGTGACAGCTATAGTGGGACCAACAGTATTTACGTCAAATCATGTGATCCAAAACTTTGTTGTTGAATGCAAACAAAAGTTTGTATTTTCTAAAACTGTCAGAACCCCCGCTATTTAACATATTCATACGGAAAGTCATGTGGTCTGCATCTGAGACCTTTATAGATATTATCAATACCTATAAAATAATAATACAACTAATTTCTAAACTGTCAGAATCCCGCAATTTAACATATCCATACGTCAAGTCATGTGATCTGTATCTGAGTCCTTTATAGATATTATCAATACCTATAAAATAATAATACAACTAATATTCTAAACTGTCAGAATCCCGCAATTTAACATATCCATACGTCAAGTCATGTGATCTGCATCTGAGACCTTTATAGGTATTATCAGTAACTATAAAATAATAATACAACTAATATTCTAAACTGTCATAATCCCGCAATTTAACATATCCATACGTCAAGTCATGTGATCTGCATCTGAGACCTTTATAGGTATTATCAGTAACTATAAAATAATAATACAACTAATATTCTAAACTGTCATAATCCCGCAATTTAACATATTCATACGTCAAGTCATGTGATCTGCAGTACAAATAACTTGTTGTCTGAATTTGTTTGAGTTCAACTGGAGGCAGGAAACACCAACCAGCCCGTTGAAAGCAGCGGCGCATCCGGACGACGCCCCACCACCACCACCTCTAAGAACCGGAGAGTGGCCGACGGAAGCTATCCACATCCTTGGCAGCTGGCCTCTCATCAGCATCCCCAACCAGAATTAGTGGCCCGGTAAATCAGCTTGGTGGAGGTTTGTCCCAAGGTATCTCTCTTCGTATCGTCGAGGCGAGAATTAAACAATTAAAGCTGTTTTTTATGCAGGGCGTGAATTGATCATACAAATAGGGACGCTAGAGAGCGATTGTGACGCTCAAACCTGGCTCAAGGAGCAAATCAATCCTTTGCTTGGGAGTCTCCAGGATCATGGAGTTAGCGCCGAGAATCACGTAGGTCTACTATTGGTCAACACAGACTCCTCGTCAAGACCCGTGTTCGTTTCCTTTAGGCGAGCGAGATCAGCTTGACGCGCAGGCTGTGGTCTCTAATGTAGAACGAGTGTTACAAAGCAATGATTCGTTCCTCACTCTGTCACCCTTGTATGTCAAGTTACACCACTTTAAAGAGCCGCGCGGGAGGGGTAATCATAAATGTGATAAACTAGCTCCCGCTAGCACGTATAGCCACAAATACAAAGTAATCATTACGATTCAAAATGGCGACACACTTTGCCTTGCCCGTGCATTGATTGTCGCCAATGCTGTGTGTGATGTTAAAAGAGAACCAGGATGCATGGACATGAACACCTATAGCCACATAAAGAAATACCGCAATAGTCAAAAATACAAAGCAGAGGAACTGATGTCCGAGTGAATCTTTTGAAAGGTGGTGGGCTCACTGAACTGAAACAATATCAAACATACCTCTCCGAATACAAAATCACCGTATTTAAGGAACTTCGGGGGAGACATGTCCTATATGAGGGGCCCACACCTCCCGAACATTTTTTTAAGGGCTTCATTGATTTGTATTTTCACGAAAATAAGCAAAATAATTTTGATGTCATAGCATCCTTGACAGCCGCGTTTGAGTGCTGGTACTTTTGCCACGAATGTCGTGTGCCATTCAGTAATAAGAACAAGCAGAGATGCGAATCCACGTGCAAAAAGTGCTTCACTAAAAGGGCCAGCAGTGGAGGTCGAACTGTGAACTGTAAAGAATGTGGTCATTGGTTCACAAACCAAACTTGTTTTGATAACCATAAACGCTCCAGTGTTTGCAGAGGTCACATGTTGATCTGTGATATCAAAAAGGTTTGTGAGGTCTGCGGGCAATCTTTCAGTTTGGAAAGAGCAGAATTTTCACAAAGGTGCAATGAGACATTTTGTCGAGTATGCGATACATATCATTCTTTTGGTCATATCTGCTATATGAAACAAGCCCCATCCAAGCCGTCACTGGAAAAAACCAATTTCATGTTTGTATTTTATGATTTTGAATGCCGACAAGAAACGCTTCTTTAAGGTGCGGCCAGTACGTACTTGCACGAACCTAACCTCTGTGTCGTGCAGACATGCTGCAAGGCCTGCCTTCATATCGATGTAAATGAACATCATTGCACAGAATGCGGGGCTATAGGATTCACGTATTTAAGGCCAGGTGAACATGCTGGCCAAGTTAGCAGTTCGATATCTTGTTTCTTGAACCTGTCTGTTGTGAAATGACTCCTGTGACAGGGAGCATTATCTTGATGAAAGAGAGATTCTTCTCCCATTAGCGTAGTGACTGATGAAATCATGACTCCTTCTAAGATTTGCACATATCTTTGGCTATTGACAGCACCATCAATGATGTAAAGTTCTCCAGGATCTTCATAGGTCATGCACATCCAAATCATCAATGTATCTCCTCCAGTTTGAACGTTAGGTGCAATCCAGGATGGCAGAAACTTCTCTGTTAGCGTGCGCCTAACCTTCACTCGTCGCGTTGTCTAGGATATAGCTCAAATCTGCTTTCATCAGCGAAAACACATCTTTGCCATGCTTCCTTTAATCCAATTACGCCTCTCATAACACCACGTCATTTACCTTTTCTTGGCCAAGTTATTCATCAAAGGCTTACGTAAGGCTACATAATACATCAGCCAGCATCTCTCAGACGACGGGAACGCAATAAAATTAAGTACACCCTATGAAAGGCGATGCTTAGCCCTTCAGCCTTCAACCTAGCTATGTATGGTTTGGGATGTTATTGTATATGATATATATTTATTAATATATGTATTTTATTGTACATATGATCCATACTGTTATTGTGTGTATTGCATAATAATTGGTATGAATGTATTGTGTGATTAGTATGTATGTTTGTATAATTTACATGGATGTGTTGTATAATTGGGATGGTTGGATGTAATAATGTTTGTATGCCATTTATGTATGTATGTATTTATTTGTGATGTTAAGTGCTATATTGTATTGATTATCTGTATTTTATGTATTACTTTGTTGTATTTAATGTATTGTATGTTTGTCTGTGTTGCATTCTTATCCATATTGTATACATATATGAAGATAATACGAACGCATGAAAATCCTTGATTCCATATCTTAGAGCGGCCCTTCCCAATCTTCTTCTTCACTATATAATCAATGTCAAAGATTCTCACTCATTAATTCTAAACGCTAATGTAATTGATTTCATAATTTAGAGAGGTTTGCTTCTAAAACCAAGAGGGTTCTAGGATTCGTTTCAACAACTTTACGTATCTTGACCAGTTTTGTGTCTATTCCTTATCGAAAACATCCTCATTCAATATTATTACCTTGCCCAATATCAGCTAGAATATTTTTTTTCTGGGTAGACAGTGTATTGAAGCCTACCATCTTTAACGTTTATAGGTCTCAGCCTAATGGCTAAGAGTACCATTCGACTATACTCCTAATTAATAATATCAACCTTGACATGCAGCAGTCATCTTGCCCCATGTCAATGCTGTGCGATTAGAAAAAAATATTAAAATCTTCTACAATAGAGTTTTTTCTCTCATACCGCTACGAATGTTGACACAGTAAATAATACAACTCTATTCATCACAAATAACTGTATAATATACTGTAGTAATAATAAATATCATATCTCTTTTCCTTAATGCTAGTGATGGTACAGAACCAAATTGTATTCTTTAAGCTCTGAAGACTTCTCGTATAATCTCATAGGAGGAATAAACTACTTGATAATACTAACGATACAAAGTTTAAAATTGTAGGCTTCAAACAATACAAATGAGGTGTAGATCCCTCTCACACTCCAGCCAATACCTTCACCCCTTTCCCTACACTCTCCATAAATATTTAAGACATGACTTCTCTTGAAGGCGTCGAAATATAAAGTCTAAGACATGACTTATCCTGAAGGCGTAGATAAAAAATAGTCACTGGTGTTCAGAACCGCCAGGTTTATATAGTGTTTCTAGTTGCTTGGGATTGGAAAGGGGGGATTTTTTTTATTACCAATCTAATTTGGCCTGGCATCTTACAATTTTAAATCCAGGCCTTATTTACACAGTATCAAACAAATTTCCTACTAATACACATTATCCAATTTTATTTATTCTAAACAGGTTTTGGCTCCTATAATACCTACCCCTTCCTATTATCCTCCCTTCCCTATTCTATTCTAATCTTATTCTAATCTTACAACTAACTAACCTAAATATCTTCTAATCCTCCGGGAATGTCCATTGCCCCGATGGTACAAGGGGGCTGCAGAGCAGCCGCCTATTTCCATCTTGACACATAGGACCCTTACAAGACCTAGTCCTACTTTTCTTGTTTCCAAGAAGAGGGATCTGCAGTCACAAGGTTCCCCCCATGCGTCCCGTTTCTTTCCCCTCATCTGTCCCATTATTCGGCTGGAATGATGATCCTTCGGAATTACCAGGGCTACCCCAGTAAGCCTCCGGATCCATCAGCCGAACTGGTATGCCAGTCCCACAAGGCTTCGTGTTTGCCACTTCCCGGCATCTCTCCTTGTTCCTCATGGAAGGTTGTATAGCAGTAGTTCCACAAAACAACCTTCACCTTTCCCTATATTCCCCCCGCTGAGACCTCACCTGCGTCCGTCTCAGTCCCGCTTCCCGTGTTTCTGTCCTCGTATCTTTCATTGTCCTCATCAATGGCTCTGTCTTCGTCACTATCCCTGTCACTGTCCTCGTCACTGTCACTGGTCTCTCCCCCCTCCCTTCTCTAGCCCTCCATCTGTTTAGCATCTGTCTCAGTCCTCGTTTCTCTCCCAGTGCCCTTATATATTTTTCCTTGGCTCTTTCTGAAGCTTCCGCTGCCAGCTTATCTAGGAACCTCCAATGGACGGGATCTCTCAGGATATCACCCACCATTCTCCCCTGCACTTCCTGCTGGTTAGGTCTTCTTAGCTCAAGCGTACGGGCACATTCCAACACAACGTGTTCCGGGTACCCACCTCACCACATTCACACAGATCGGATTCGACCAATCCCATCTTCCTTAAGGATTCTGGGTATGGCCCCTTCCCCGTGATGAATTGGACCAGACCCGGAGATGGTTCCAGATGTGCGTTATCTATCCTTTCAACCACATTGGGAAAAAGTTGATAAGCCCTCCTACCAGTTTCACTGCCCTCCCAGCGTCTCTGCCATTCCCTCAACAGAGCAAATAGTGCATCTTCGGATGTTTACACTTCAGGTGAGGTGAGTATCCTGACTTTTTCCCAGTTGTTCTTCCTCTTCCAGTACCCAATTGCCCTCTTCTTAACTAGAAGGTCCAACGGCCACACACCTAGGGCGACGCTCAGTGCGTCTGTCGCCATTGTCCGGTAGGCGCCCGTAAGTCTCAGAAGGACATTCCTCTGTATACTCCGGACAGCCCTAGCCGGCACGACGTTGTTCAGTCTGTGCACCCAGACGCACGCTCCATAGCCAACAATAGAGAGAAGGATCGCTTGGTGGTATGTTTTTATTATCCACATAGGCAGGTGGAACCTCCTCTGGCCAATGCTTATAATCATATTCATGACCCACTGAGCTCTCCCCATCACTTCCTCTATATGTGCCGTGTAATTTCTGTTCTCATCGAGAGTGACTCCCAGGTATCTGACCGTTTGGCTCCTTCTCAAGTTCTTCCCCTCAACCTTTATTGCAGGATTCCGCACCATTTTTCCCTTAAACAACATGAATGTCGTCTTCGCCGGTGCCATCTTCAGTTTGACACTTTTGCACTACCTTACTAGCCCGTCTAGCACTCGATTGGACCTTTCCTCCAAGCTCTTCCTTGAATTATCTTCTACCACTATTAGAAGGTCGTCCGCGAAGGCGACTACCCCATGCATTTCGGGAATTTCTTCCAGAATCTGCAGTCCTGGCTCCAGCCCCACATCCCAGAATATCGGCCCACAGACCGATCCCTGGGGACACCCCTTGGTCAATCTTTTCTGCACGCTGGCATCCTGACACCTCAGGGTGGCATACCTATTCGACAGTAGTCCTTCAAGCTTCTATATAATTGCCCTGGGCACTGCAGTTCTCTCAACCGGCCGAACAATGCCGGCCACCATAGGCTGTCGAATGCCCCTGAGATGTCTACGAATACCCCCACCACATATCTGTCAGTGGCCGAGTCGATCAGTTCCATTGCTCTGCAGATGGCATCCTCTGTCGATTTGCCCCTTCGAAAGCCATACTGCTGTTGATGCAAACCCACTCCTGTCCTGTGCCTTAATAATCTTTCGCACAATATTTTTTCCTGGAGTTTACCACTCGTGTTTAGCAGGCAGATGGGTCTATATGACTTTGGAAGAAGCGGATCCTTGTCCTCCCCCTTGATTAGCACGATTACCTCGCTCTGCTTCCAGATGTTCGGGATTCTGCCCTGAGCGAGGCATTCGTTTAACAAGCCTGCAAGGTAAGGGGCTATGAGGTCTGCCGTCTTTTGCAGCACCTCAACCACTATCCCGTCTGGCCCAGGTGCTTTCTTCTTCCCCATCTGAGCAATGGTCCTGATCACCTCGTCCTGACTGACCACTTCCACAGGAACTTCATTGTCATACATGTCTCGAGTCATGGCTCCTCTCAACTCCCTCTGTTCTTCCGTATCTGCTTCCTCGTCATCATCCGGTAACAATGTCTCCATCAATAACCTCGCTGACTCCTCCCAGTTCGTCGTGGTGCGGCCATCCTCTCTCTTCAGTGTAGATAGCATCGTTGGTGGTCTGATTTTCCCAGCCGCTATCTTAAATGGAATTCCCCAAGGTCCTTGCTGGAGCTCCTCCTTTACATATTCCTCCCAGCTTTACCTTTTCTCTTCTTTCAGGCCCTCCTCAAATTCTCTCTCTTTCTTCCTCGATATATTTCCAGTAGCACCTCATGGACGAATGGGTTCCTACACCTATGGTACCTCCTACGAGTTCTCCTTATCCTTGCACGTAGTCCATGGAGTCTGTCATTCCAAGGTTTATTCCCGACCCTGGAAAGGGGGGATGTCCATATTGGTCGGTGACGTCCCATCGGTCATTTTTGATGGGTGCAAGGCAACACGTAGTCCTTTGATCAGGCTAGGATTGGCAGCCTGTCTCGATCACGCACTCCAGTGGCGAAAGAGATCTGTTTGACTGGTGCGTGTGACGTACATACATCATGCCATGTCTTGATGGTTGATACGCACTTGATGGTTGCACGCCGGACCTTAGGATAGTTCAGTTAGTTGTCCTCGGCTAGTTCTAGTAGGATCGATCTGACCCGTCCGCTTGGAGACTCAGTTGCGGGTTCACCATGGCTTGTTCGACCCACTCTTCGATTTAGGACGCGAGGTGTGTACTCCAGTCTTGAAGGTTGTTCTAGCCATAAGATACAATGGGTAAGTACATGAACAGTTTGTGATTGAAGGGAGTTTATTCTTGTTTAATATTGTTCTCGATATAGAATGAACCTACATGGGACTACAACAGAGAAGCTTAATATTGTAGGAAGTTTATTAATATTGAGGTTTCATACGGAGTAGGTAGTATGACTCGTAAGGAAAACCTTTGCGTGAATCTTAATATGGGGGTAGTATTATGTAACATGTTACAATGTTACACCATATTAATATTAAACATCCGAAAATATTTGGCTCGATAAAATTGGTTTGCATTCACAAGATTTCAATTTAATAGTAAACCTCACAGCGAAAGATTGTGTCTGGCTGTTTGTGTGTCACCCACACTCGTTTGAATTCATTTATTAACCTCGACTAGACAGGTGGACTCATGGGGGCACTCAACATCACAATAATGGTGTAAATTTTTTAAATTTTCATTCAACCTTCGGTCCAGGATTTTTAAATTTAATATAAATAAACAATTTTGGTACGCTTCAAAAGTAATAAAAAGAGTGTCATTACACTTCTCAAAGTAAGCGTTTCATGATTGGGTCATCATATTAAAATATTAGTTGAAACTTTAATCAAATATAGGCCCATTGAAGTATTAAAAATGGTAACCAGAGTTATCCAAAACCTCCAAGCGTTCAAATTCTAGTTTATAGATTAATCTTTTCGCTACGTCTTACTACCCGTCCGGCATATCCACATTTAAATACAATAGTGGGGTAGGTAGGATTAAAAAGGAAATGTACACTTTCGTAAAGGGAGATGATAAATTAATTTAGAAAAATCACCCCTAGTACATTCAGCTGGGACTGACCACCCCATCACCAACAAACCAAACCAAACCAGCGTTTTTGTAAACATTTACGCTACTTTCTTATTGTAATAATAAAGTAAACAAAATATTAAAAACCAATGTCTAGTTTCATTTGACCAGTAATTTCTCAAGAAGTAATATATTAAAACAGATTTTCTTGGTATCAATGGAAAGATAAAATAATGTTCTTTCTTTTTTATATCAACTATAAAGGCGATATTTTGAACAATAAAAAAGATATTTAACAACGAAATTTGTGAGGAAAGTGAAATTTTCATAAATGCTTAAATTGTGGAGAAACTTTAAGGTACTTTAAGGTTTCTTCTTAGCAAGAGCTTAAAAAAAACTTTAATCGGAATACTAGGAGCTGAGATACAATCGAATTAAGAACATTAAAATGGCGTCAATAAATGGCCACCATTTTGGTCTCCTGCATAGATTTTCAATTGGCTCCCTATCTGAAAAGGTCTCTTTTCTATCATATATGACTACAGAAAGTGGCATATTCCAATCAAGCAGTGCAGCTTTTTGGCTTTATTTGCTATATACCAACCGTACTACTACCTTTAAGTACCCACCAGGGTCTGTTCTGTTAATGTGTTAGACCTACTTTGACAGGATGATGTCGATGATGAGGGTAAGATTCAAACCTGGAAGAGTGCACTGGGGTTGTTTTTCTGATGAGTCCATTTTACTTCTTTATTTTATTGGTTTTCTATTTTCAAAAATTTGCGTTGCACATTTTACCCTTCGTTTATATCCATGCCAATTGACGGAAAAATATATAAGAGGAATAGGCTGTAGTAAAAGTCTTTCTTCAAAAGACATTCGCTGCCTCTTTGTTAAGGGGCAGCAGCTCTGTTCTTATTTTTATTGCAAAATCTATATTTTATTAATCCTATTTGTTCCTCATTTTATATTTTAAATCCAATCTTTCTTACACACATACACAACACATATTTATGTATATATACTTTATGGGTTTTGTCAATGTCTGGGTGTTCGGAGTACATTGGATCTATGCAAAGATGACAAGTACCTCCCAATGTACAACAAGTAAGTAGCATAAAGAAATTGATGTATTTAGCAAGACTCTTCCAACATAGAAGAGATGGTGCCAAAATACTTGAGCTTCTTCAGCACTTCTAACCATTCAGTCCCGATCCATAACTTGGAAACCAAATTTGTTGAAAATAAAGTGAATGCTCATGAGGTTTTCCCAATAGGCAATCAGGTGGTATTTTCAAAACATTATTTAAACGTCAAAATTTGGCAGCTATGGTGACCATTTTGAAAACATAATTTTCACAACCTTCCTGTCATGGGAATTCATCGAACTTTAGATCTATTTTATACAACATATCTCCAACAATAAATCTTAAGAAATTGTTTGTGTTGCAATTTTTCTGGGTTAACCCCCTCCCTCCTTTTTACCCTGACTATTTACTATTCTTGGACTTACTTGATGTCT
Source organism: Timema podura (assembly GCA_033556935.1). Lineage (NCBI taxonomy): Eukaryota > Metazoa > Arthropoda > Insecta > Phasmatodea > Timematidae > Timema > Timema podura. Next base: position 1,602,271 of record JAVRXN010000012.1, read on the forward strand.
GTGCCAACTATATTACAACCTCTTAGAAGTTTTTTTTTGTCACGGATATTGTGTTTCTTTTAATTCAATCTCTAATTCAGGGAAGTGATTTTTTTTAACTCTCAACCTATTAGAGGTACAAATTGAACTATTTGTTATGAAATATTTAAATTATAAACCTGTGTACACATGATTGAATATTTAATTCCATTGATTTAAAATTGGGTGCATTAACAATGTATATTAATAATAGTTATCATGAAAATTATGCTTATTTCAACTACTTTTGTTTTATATTAATTAAAGCTTAGTATAAAATTAAAGACATTTGATTATTTCGTTGAAAATGTTACGAGATAATTATATTGAAATTATTATTTTCTAATGTTGTTTTAAAAATGTTCATTCTTCATGATTGGTTTGGAGAAAGGAACCAAACGAATAATAAAGCAAGAATTTTTTCAAACAACACAAGAAAACATTAATTTAAATCTACCTCGCCAAATACAACATTTTCAACGAAAGAGTCATGAAATGTCTGTAACTTTATACTAATCTTTAATAATTCATCTATCTTATATAATACATAACATTAATATTATTTTAATATATTTAACAAATCTGCTAATTATAGTTTATAATATATTTGTCAAAAGTATCATTCATAATTACTATAGTTAAGTAATATATAAATGTTTTATTTTGAATTTAACTTTTTATGAAAATAATGTGTACATTATAATGTTTCCTACGGAATTGTGGCATCTTGGTCCAGTTAGCAAGAGAAGATTCAAATTATCCTATTGTTTCTACAGCCATTGAGTTATCAGCTGGGAATCATGTAACAGTTATAGCAACTGATACAAACACCCTTACCATTCTATCTGTGCGTGGACTTTCAAGCAGTAAGCTCTCTCTCCTAATTCCTGGAAAAACTGGCAAACCCGATCAGCGTCACAATAATGTGGAGCTTCAAGAAGCTCTAGGTCCTGTAAGAAACACCCTCCTATTTACTCATGCAATGACAGGTTGTGATATGACATCCATCCTTTTCATAAAAGGAAATAAATTGGCTTCTGACCTCCTCCAAAATGATAAAGAGTTGTCCAGGAAAATGCTAATTTTCAATGATCCTTCTGCTACTCCTGATGAAGTAGCTTCAGCGGGAGAACTGCTTATTTTGTCTCTGTACAAAAAATAAAACTGCAACTCCCTAGATGAGCTGCGTTATAAAATATATATCCAAACCGTAGCTCGTCAGTCTGTCACTGCTACTTTCGACATCGCCGTGCTTCCACCTACCAGTGCTGCTGCCCATCAACATTCACTTAGAGTGTATCTGCAGGTGCAACAGTGGTTAGATAATCTGCTCACACCAACGGACTGGGGCTGGGAGCTTATTGTAAAGGTAAATATATTATTAAACGGAGGCAATTGGTGGTTTGTTTACATTTTAATTCATTCGATCTATATTTATATAATATGTTTATAAAGAAAATTGCAAAATTTCAAATTTTTCGTCTTGTTGCGTTAAGAGGAGCTTGTTCCTGTCATGACATTTCTCCCTCCAGCCCCAGAAAATCTCTTGCATCTTATATGTTGTGGCTGCAAGGAAGGTTGCGAACGCAACTGCGAATGTAAGAAGAGTGGGCTGGCGTGCTCTACAATGTGTCGCTGTTCGGGAGAAGTGTGCAGAAACTCCCCTTCACTGTCTATCACTATGGCTAGTGAAGAAAACGTGGATGACCCAATTAATATATTTTGAAAAATAAACTTTAACATTAAATTTATTAATGAGGTGAGAGAATTTTGTGTGTTAACTTTAAGGAATTCACTTGGGGATAAATTTAACTGGGAAACGAGTGAAACTCATTTTTATTTATACATTAGAGGCTAATTTTTTGAAATTTGGGTCTTCTACCATAAAAGCCAAGCCTCGAGCTTTAGGAGACTTTTGATATGTTGTAAAGCTAATGATTCTTAATCGATCCTGAAATTTTCAGCGTTCCGCTAATTTTTTCCAGTTTTAAAATAATTTATAAATACGGTACTTATGGACTTATTGAGCTTTGGGACCTTCTAGCAAATAATCCAAACCTCGGACTTTAAGGAACTTTTGATATGTTATAAAGCATATAATTCTGAGTCAATCCTGAAATTTTCTGCTTTCTCGTCATTCTTTTCCCGCCTTAAAATAATTTACTAATACTTATGGACGTTTTGAACTTTGGGGTCTTCTGTTATAAAAGCCCAGCCTCGGAATTTTGGGGACTTTTGATATGTTGTTAATCATATAATCCTGAATCGATCCTGAAATTTTCAGCGTTCTTCTAATTTTTAGTCGCTTTAAAATAATTTTTAGATATCTATGGACTTTTAGAAATTTGGGGTCTTTTATAAAAAAAAACCTTGAACTTTAGAAGACTTTTGATATGTTGTAAGGCATGTAATTCTGAGCTGATCCTGAAATTTTCAACTTTCTCCGAATTTTGTCTGGGTTATTTGCTGATAATCCTGGGCTATAGGCCCAGTACCTTTCACAGGCGCTGCAGTATCAACCCTCCACACTTAGCGGCCCACTCTTAGTTGTGGCGTTCAACACCAGGTGCGCTCCTTCAGCCTGACACTTTTGGAGCGTTTGAACATTACTGCCCGCCTTGAAACACGTTGGCGTTTCAACACTATCCCACGCGAGTCGGTCAACTTAGCCGCGGTGTATTAAAGTCATTGTGGCATTTTCAACATGAACTAAAAGGACCGAAAACATAAGTTTAACCCATATACTAAGTAAATCATATCAAATCGAAACTTTCATGGTACCAAAATGAATATTCTTCCAAGAAAAGGTATCCCACTTTAAACTAAAGAAAATCCCTGTAAAGAAAGTAATTAGGAAATAAAAACAAAAGCTACACCCTCTAGTACGCTAGCAACAACACTTACTATTCTAATAGTATACAATATATACAATTTGTCGATTTGGTGTACGGTGGTGCTAAAATTGAAAGTAAAGGAAAACGCGGATCTAGGGAAGTCCCAGAAAAGAAACGATCTTCACTACACCTGGGTCTGTAAGGGAGACTATGCGGGAAAGGAAGCCCACGGAGAGAATCCTACCTACCCGCACATTTACCGGTGACACCGTATGCAACCTTTATCTGTTTAAGGGTAGTGGGCACAGTTTTGCCACTGGCCGTTTTACAGTACCAGTTTTGGTAACCACGGTAGCCACTCGAACCACACCATCTCGTCCGGGGTGTACTGACGAGACTCAACCAGTCCTCCATTGTAAGGGGGGCGCTTTGTCGTATTTTATGATGATATGATCTCCGATGTCTAGATTTGCCGTTTGATTAGCCCATTTTGGGCACTGTTGAAGGCCATCTAGATATTAATTTCGCCATCCGCGCTAGAATATTTGCAAGATCTACTGCACTAGTTTCCACCGGTCATGGAAGTTCATAATTTTTTCCAGTAACCAAGGCTCTTGGATGGCAAACGAGGCTTCCATCATTAGAAGTGTCCTGGTGTTAAAGCTTCTAAGTAATTCGGATCCAAGCTCATCGGAGTGAGAGGTCTAGAATTGAGGGTGACCTCAATCTGTGCCAGCACCATTGTGAACTCCTCAGAAGTGAAGATTTGCTCTCCGATAGAAGCTGACAAGAGCTTCTTTGTTGATCTTATAGCAGCCTCCCAAAGCCCTCCCATGTGAGGGCTGGCCGGTGGGATCAAGTGCCATGATATGCCTCGCTGAGACATCTCTCGTCCTATCACAGCATTGTGGTCTGCATGGACGGTTAGTGGCTTCCATTATCCTAGCACTCTTTTAGCGCCAACAAAATTGGTTCCCTTGTCACTAAACATCTCATGCACTGATCCACGGCGAGCCAGAAACCAGCGAAAAGCAGCCTAGAATGCGTCCATAGTCAATTCGGACGCCAATTCCAAGTGAACTGCACGAGTGGATATACACACAAAAGGGCAGATGCATGCCTTTATTGTCTTAGCCTTTCGAATGCGGCCCAACGTAATCGTATGTGGACCCCCGTAATTGACCCCAGTTGTGTGGAATTCTTCCACTTTCTCCAATCTTGCCGTGGGGAGCTCACACATCAATGGAGCTATGGATAATGGACATGCCTTAAAGCACGGGATGCATAGGCCTACCCATCTACGAATGGCATATCTGCCTACCATGATCCAAAATTGCTTCCTGGGCATGTATTGGAGGTTCTGTGGGTCGGGGTGTTGGTTTTTCTGGTGGGATTGATCAATAATTAAATTGGTAAGGTGGGGATTGCGAGGCATCAAGAGGGGTTGCTTTTGCACAAAGGGTAGCTTGGCGTTGAACAACCGTCCATCCATCTGTAGGAAATCCTCGTCGTCCACAAAGGGATTCAGCCTGCCAATTTCCTTACGGCATGGCGTTCTTGCCTCCAATCGAGTTATTTCCTCGGAGAACGCCTGACGCTGTACCAGTTTCACAAGATGAAGCATGGCGGCTGATAATTCCTTTGCAGTGAGGACCCCTGAATTTGGCACTTTAGATCTTATTCTATCTATCCATCGTAAAATAATGGCGGTAGCTTTCTTTAATGTTGACAGTCTGGAGAAGCGATTCATCCATTGAGTAGGACTTTCATTGGCGTCAACTGTGACGTTCTGTGTCATTGCCTTTAATTCTTCCATCACTGAGCCTGTTTGTCGGCAATATGGACCAGCATTCCTCAGTTTTACTCAACCATGCTGGTCCACTCCACCATAAGAAATGGTTCAGAAGTTCACTAGGGAATAATCCCGTACTAGCGCAGTCCACCGGGTTAATAGAGGTTGGGACGTGCCGAAATTGATCTGGGGATAGCCACTCTTGTATCTGACTCACATTGTTGGCAACAAACGTAATCCAACATTGAGGTGACGATTTTATCCAACTCAATGTTACAATAGAATCATTCATACATTGACAGAATCAATGGAAACCTCAGTAGAAAGGACTTGACTGACATGTCTGAGGAGCTTTGAAACCAGTACTGCAGTACGAAGCTCTAATCGGGTCAATGTTATCCTTTTCAATGGAGCTACCTTAGCCCGTGGAAACAGGAACCAAACCGTAACATTCCCGTGCTCACCTTCAACCCTCAAATATACAACACCAGCATATCCGCGTTCGGAACTGTCCGAGAAGCCGTGGAACTGCAACCTTACCTTTTCTTCAATGCGCAGCCACCTTGGGATCTTAAGTTTTGCTAACAGAGGAAACTCCTTCCAAAATCTGCACCACTTTTCTTGCACGTCAGCTGGTGCTGGAGAATCCCACTCTATTCCAGATTGCCACAGATACTGGATCAGGTATTTCCCAACAAAGATTAAAGCGGCCAGATATCTCAAGGGGTCGTACAGCCATGCAATAATAGAGAGAATTACACGTTTACTCGCTTGTCTGGCCGTCGGCTTTACTTGGTATAAAAACTGGTCAACTGTATTCCAGAGGAACCCTACAATTTTGGTGGAGCTCTCCAGCTCACTCATGAAAGAGAATAGCTCACTTGATATAGCTCAATACTCTGGGGGTAGTTCCACCAGCAGTTCTTGCCTGTTACTAATCTATTTTCTTAACTCAAAGCCGGCATTGCCTAGCATCATGATCAGTTCCTGCTGCAAGTGCTTTGCCATTGCTAGGGACTTGACCAACGTCACTACATCATCCATGTAGGTTGCTGTCTGCAATGCAGTAGAAGCAGCCGGAAATGACGCTCCTTCATTCTTCACAAGCTGATGGAGGGTAAGCAACGCCAAAAAGGGAGCATCTGAAACCACATATGTCACAGTGGCCAGGGAGAATTCCCTTAAGGTGTCCTCTGGATCCTCTCTCCAAAATATTCTCTGGTATCAGTGGTGCTTCTTGCTGAAAGTACATTTGCCTGATATCAGCAATAAGCACCACTTCATGTACACGACATTTTAGCAATATTTCCACAATTTCCTGCTGCAATGAGGGACCGCTGTGCAAAACATGATTTAAGGTGACACCTATTGTTGATTTCATCTATGCGTTGAAAACAACCCGAAATTTGGCTATCTCCCCCTCCTCACCCTGCCGAAGTATGCAGTGGTGAGGAATGAAGTGTTCTTCTCCTGGTGGAGCTGAAGCAGGTAGCATTTGCTCTTGTTGCAGGTAATCCCTCATAAAAGCCACATATTGCTGTTTTAAGACTGGTTCTTTCTCTAGGCGCCTCTCAAGCAACAGAAATCACCTTATAGCTACTTGTCGGGTGTATCACAGGTCCTTACGATCACTTAGGAAGGACAGTTCAACTTCATATTGCCCCAACTGGCATTTCTTCACCGTAGAGCGATAATGCTCCTCGCGTCCCCTATCAGCGGGAGACCACCTGTGGTGGTTCTTCTACCGACCAAAGCTGTCGAAGCAAATATTCAAGGTTAGATTCCATCACAGTACAAAAGGTGTTCGATTCACTTGCCACTCCCCGTGACTTCCCTAGTAGGCAGTAGCCCCAGATGGTTTCAATGGCGGACGGCGTTTTGGAGGCTCATGTACCTTCCATCCCGTTACAATCAGAGGGAACCACTCAGTTCTTAGTAGTGTATCAATCGGTCTTGCCCCGTTCCCCTCATCTGCAAGTTTTAAGCCAGAAAGGTGACGCCATGATAAGAGTTGGCTTGGCATTTGTTGAGAGTGGGCAATGGAGTTCACTACCAGCGCATCTACCTTTAAAGTTAATGTCTTTGTAGGCTTAAATTCACAATGATCCACTGTCCTTGCTGTGCTTAAAGGCGTGTTTCCCAAGCCAAACAATTGCACTAAATTCACCTTGCTCAGCCTAAGTCCAAGCCGCTGTACACAAGAGGATGTTATGAGGGATTCCTGGCTCGCACAATCCAAAATAACCCTCACCGGTTCATATCTACCACGGCTGCTCATAATAAATGTTGTAATGGTCACAAGGAGTACACATGACCCTGTCGACGCCATAGGAAATGAGGACTCTACCGATGCCACTAAACTTGAGGTTGAATCTTGACCTTCAGCTCTAGCACAACCACTATTTTTCTTTATAGATCTTTGCAACCCATTGTTTGAATTGGCAGACTCACCTTCAAGGTGTAACAACTCATGGTGGTGGCCATTACAGCGGGAGCGTAATAATTTGGTCGAACACTTCTTCGAAAAATGCCCTCTCGCCAAACAGCAAACATAACCTCCTATATTTTGCAATTCTAAACTGTAGTGATGGCTTCATGCTTTCAAATTTCTTGCATTGGGAGATTTCATGTTTTTTTTTTTGCAAAGAACGCAACTTCCAGGAGACATATTGTTTGCACCCACAACAAATGCTGACGAACTCCCTGACATACAGGCTTTCTTGGTTTGGTGACGTTCTTTACACCAGAGAGCGACGTATTTAACCAATTCCCCAATTGGGCTGCCTCGAGCAATTCTCCTTGTTTACTAGAAAATCCTGAAAGTTAGCCAAAGATAGCAGGGTCCCTTCCTTTAGTTTTCACTGCCAACCTTCCCTAAGCTCTGGGGTTACATTTCCTCGTAGGATGAAGAACATGGGGACTGCCCAATTTTCCACAACATGGCCTAGCGGAAGAAAGGCAGCCAGATATTCTTTTAATTGGGTGACAAATGAGCGGATAGAGCCAGCTTCTTTATTTACCTGCGGTAACTCTAATATGTCTTGTAGATACGAGTCAGATAAACGCTTCGGATCGTGGTAGCAGTATTTTAACAGCTTCAAAGCCTGTGGATACGCAGCTGCCAACGCTGGTACCGCCGAGACAGTTTACAAAGCTTTTCCTGCCAAAACTGACCTCAGATGCATAAGTTTCTGAATGTCGGATAACTGATTGTTTGAATGAATAGCTGCTTCAAATAAATCAGAGAAGTGTTTCCATTCCTTAAATTCACCACAAAATGGCTTTATATCCAGTTTAGGCAGGGTAATTTCTACAGGAGGAGCCACCGAGCTGACCTGCCAGTGGTTTATAGCGCTGATACTCCTGGTGGGAATGCTACTGCACAAATAGTTTGTACATTATAAAAACAAGCATAGAATTTTTGTTTTTCAGCTTGATAATCTGTTTGTTATTTAGGTGTTTGCTTAGCGGCCAGTGCTACCAATTTGGTTATCATTTCGAATTTCGTTAAACTCAGTTTACATCTGTTCAATGTGATAAGTCATCGCCTGCAATAAATATTTATCCTTATTATTACTAGGGTTGTATTCCACTCGCTGAGCCACCTCATAGGTTTTGATAATTTTAGCCATTAAAGCTTCACATTGAAAAGATGCCCATATTTGATTTAACTTCTTCAGATTGTTAGATAAACTGACAAGCATACGCTAACAAGTAGGCGATGATAAGAGAGGAACCTACGGCAGTTCTAATTTGCCGACAACACTTAAACATCAAAGTAGTTAATGGTCCACTAACCGTAAATAGCTCCCAGCACTCCAACAATGGAAGAGTGTAAGCTTGTAAGATAAATTCCCACTACAAATATGTTTCCCGCACACATTTGCAGTTACGAAATCAATGAATTTAATCAATGTACCATTCACACCTAAAATGCAACTAGCAAAACCCAAACATTATTACTAAACGAATACCTAGTGAATGAGACAAAGTTAATACACAATAAACATAAGATAAATTATCCCCGATCAAAAATATGTTTAACAAATCTAAGCTAACGAGGTGTCCAAGTAAAATAATGTTAATTACTATGTTCTCGTAAAATATTAGTAGCTAGTAGCCCCCATTAATTACATTCAAAACAAAAAAGTGTAACCTAAAATTCAACAACAACCAGATGAGCTCACAATTTTAAACAAAATTAAATTTTATTGCTTTAACTTTTGAGAGCTGAAACCTTAAGTAAGCGAGGAACGAACTAAATAAATACTCAACTTGATGTGAGTGGTGCTAGGATCTAGCCAACGCTGAACGACCTAGAAACTTTTGAGTATTATGAATTCACACTAATCATTGGCCTATCTGAATTTACAAAAAAAAATCTCTCATTGACGACTATTATTTAACGAACAACATAGTTAACAGGATAAAGAGAAAATTGAAACAATTCACCTCCTTTATGCCACAAAGACTATTATAACATACAGTGCAAACTTCTACTCACATTACGAGACGTACTAATCCGGTAACGGCGGACCAAAAATGATGAAACCACGGACTTAACTGGACTTTCAGAATCGTTACCGTGATTGCAACGATAACAAAACTTTGTGGACTGTATTGTGTTATATTAACAGTGTGAGAACTAGCAAACAAAACACCACGAAACACAGCAATAAAATATAACGATCTGGCCAACCATCTTACCTGTTGGTCTCTACTAAGCACAGTGCCTTTCAGAGCCGTGGCAGTCTCAACCCTCTACATTTGGCGTCCCACTCTTAGTTGTGGCATTCAACACCAGGTGCGCTCCTTCAGCCTGACACTTTTGGAGCGTATGAACAGTAGCCGTTGGTCTGTTCATGACAGACATTCAACAGATATTGACATCCCCATCTTTGTTTCTATTGAACCAATATTTTATTTATTTAGGCCAGGAAAAGTCTCGCATCACCTAAGTCCCCACCTTAAATGTCGTATTTGTTTTAGTTAATTGATTCGCCAAAATGTTGTAATTGTAGAGCTTTTGTGTTTTAATGTTCCAACTTATATTAACATAATCCAAGAAACTATATCTTATGTATCTTTTATTAAGCTCTTTACGTTTCAAGATAAAAAGAGAAACGTGACGACTGTTTCTGTTTGTTTCTTCTTAACATTTGTACAAATTGTTATATTTAGACTAAAATGTAAATATACATAGGCCTATGTTGCCTTCACAACTTCTTAAGAAATAACTAAGAAGCTTTTGTGCAGAAACTTGAGAAAATGAAACATCGGCTGATTGTTTACTGGAAGATATTGTGGATATTGGTGGTTCATTTTCGGGTGCAGAGCTTTTGGCCAGGGACAAATTTAAAGAATATCTCAACTCTCCAGTTGGTTCACTAGAATGGCAAACGGCAGCTGTTCATCAAGGGATGATATTACAAGACAGAAATCATGGTAGGAGTAATAATAATAATAAATGATAAAGAGTAAGGTAAGTGGTAAACGGAATTGTTATAGGCCTGTAGCGTGTGTGAGCTGGAAATAAATGATCGTGTGAAATAAGGTGGTTTCTGATTTTAATTATTAAGTTAATAGTGTCAATTTTCTGTAATAAAAATAACTTTAAGTACTTTTACATTACATTTTCTGTCCAATCTCCTCCAAAGCGCTTTCTTGGATGCGCTGGTTGCAATGTCCGGGATCTTCAAGATCGTACAGAAAACTGCGATCTTGAAGTGTACAATCATTGTTCATATTTATGTGTAGAGTTTATGGAAAAATAAGAATCAGTACTAGAGAACACTATAGTGGTTATAATTCTATCTCAGGTAGTGCTTAGCGTGACCAAGCTTGACAATTGGGACGGGGGGGGGGGCTCAAATAATGCATCAAATCACATTTTATTGACTCTCGTGCCTATTAAAACTATTAACTCGAAATACATGTATCCGAGGACTTTTTTTTGAAGGAAATGTCATGTTCTACAAACAACTTCCGATTGATTTCCTCTCTATCTCGTTTTCTCAATGTAAGCGTTAAAAGGTAAACATTAAATTCTTCAGGAAATCATGACGATTTAAAGGTCGGGGGGAGGGGGGGGTAATGTTTTTGGGGGGAGGGCCAAAATTAGCGTTATGTAGTTTATGAACAACCTCTAAGGATGCTTCCAGTTTAATTAATAACTTCTAGTTTAATATCAAAAGGGCATGAAATAAATAATACAATGCAATAATATAAAAGTTAATTTATTGATAAGTACTATTTGTTAAATGTTATCAACAGACCTAAAACTTCAAGAGACGGCAGACACAATAATCACAGCAACGTGCTGCCGTGCTACGATGTAGAGGAAGCCCCCTGATAGTCTACGAAGGACTGAAAGATGGCGAGGCAAAAAGAGGTGACGGAAAGAAACGTTGTTATCGAGACTTCTCACGTGACGACACGCGTCGCTCTACTGGGCCCTTTGATTACATGTACGTTTCCTTGCTGGAAGAGATCATCGTATCTTCGCCACGCCCAGGTGGCCGAGGACCTTAAATGTAACACTAACCAAATGTTTGTGTTCAATGGCCAGCACTAACGATTGCATTAAGTCCTTTCATTAGTGCTTTTATGGGTGGGAGCAAATTCATGGACCTGTTAAAATCGAAACGTTGTCAAGTATTGAAAATAATCAAAACTGTTGACAAAATATTGCATATAGGCTAAATTTAATAAACCAGCATTTAAAAGTTGAGTATGTCATAGCCCCTAAGCAATGTTTGAATGTTTGTTTTGATGTACTGCACATAACTAGAGGGGATTCACGTGCTAAAAAGTAATGAATTATCGTATATGACGTAATGAACTAGAAAGGTTGAAAGAGAATACTGACCATTCATAACATTATTTGATCTAGTTGTCCAGGAAAGGGGCCATTGCGGGCTATAAAATCCTTTTAATTTTGAAATCGGGCCTGTAACAATTCCATCGATACCGCAGGCAGTGACGCTGCCCGACGCCGGACCAGATCAGACTACATCTTCGGGTTATCAGTAGCACCTGTGCTTAGAGGGCATCCGTCGATCCCAGGATCCCGAGAGATTGAGTTATGTAGGGTTCACGTGCAGTGTAATCTGAGTTTCCACGAGTGCGAGAGTCCAGTCTCTTTATTTCTTTATCTTTCATTTAACTTCCCATTTTGTATTAGTTTTAGTAACTTCTATTAAACCAACATTCGTAAACCTACATCCTATTTCGAACCCACACAACTACCTTGCCTGCAACCTAACCGTTTCCACAAGCTATCCTGACCCCAGGGGTTACAGGTCGCAACAAATACTTAGTTTGGTGTTGCTTACGATATAATTATTTGTTTATATGTCTAATATCACGAGTAATAGACCTACTTACCGATATATTACTAGCCCCGCATCTAAATACCAGACAGACAATATGACACCTCTGATGAGACTAGATTGTTTTCGAGGTTAATAGTGGTAACCCTGGAGTAGAGATGGAGGGATTTGATTGTGAAAGGAGTGATAATAACTAGAAACAAATATATTTGATACAAAGTGAGGAGAGTCTCAATAGGGGAAGGGAAATATATTAATAATATTTTCTTCGTGAAAAAAGCATTTATGTAGATTTATCTCTTTGGGAATTGTTTTAACTTACAATAATATATAAACCTTTAGTATTTATCTGTACTAACTCTCCAATAGAAGATGTGGGGATACTTAGTCGCATAGTCTACCATGAAGCTACGCCTGTGTTGATTAATCTCTAATTTAAATACTCCATTAATTATTTGGTGTTTTCATTCATGTGTTCGTTTAGTAAGAATATTAAGGGTTTGTCTGTAGAAGTGTGTTTCATCTACTTATTGATGTATCTAGTTAGTTATGATATTTTAGTAAATAAATGAATGTTGAACAGTTTTTATATATGTTGTAGCTAATTGTATGTCTTTTGTTTTCTTCACTTAGTAATTAAAAACCTTGAATATCTTGCGTGTGTTTTCATTCATATTCGAGCCAACTCCAATATCCTAAAAAGAGCTCGTAGTTCACACTGTGAGGTATGAATGTCCTGGTAATGTTACTATAGTAGTTCACACGGTGAGGTGTGAATGTCCTGATACTGTTACTATAGTAGTTCACACGGTGAGGTGTGAATGTCCTGGTACTGTTACTATAGTAGTTCACACGGTGAGGTGTGAATGTCCTGGTAATGTTACTATAGTAGTTCACACAATGAGGTGTGAATGTCCTGATACTGTTACTATAGTAGTTCACACGGTGAGGTGTGAATGTCCTGGTAATGTTACTTTAGTAGTTCACACGGTGAGGTGTGAATGTCCTGGTAATATTACTATAGTAGTTCACACGGTGAGGTGTGAATGTCCTGATACTGTTACTATAGTAGTTCACACGGTGAGGTGTGAATGTCCTGGTACTGTTACTACAGTAGTTCACACAATGAGGTGTGAATGTCCTGGTACTGTTACTACAGTAGTTCACACAATGAGGTGTGAATGTCCTGGTACTGTTACTATAGTAGTTCACACGGTGAGGTGTGAATGTCCTGGTACAGTAGTTCACACGGTGAGGTGTTAATGTCCTGGTAATGTTACTATAGTAGTTCACACAATGAGGTGTAAATGTCCTGGTACTGTTACTATAGTAGTTCACACAATGAGGTGTGAATGTCCTGGTACTGTTACTATAGTAGTTCACACGGTGAGGTGTTAATGTCCTGGTACTGTTACTATAGTAGTTCACACAATAAGGTGTGAATGTCCTGGTACTGTTACTATAGTAGTTCACACAATGAGGTGTGAATGTCCTGGTAATGTTACTATAGTAGTTCACATGGTGAGGTGTGAATGTCCTGTTACTGTTACTATAGTAGTTCACACGGTGAGGTGTGAATGTCCTGGTACTGTTACTATAGTAGTTCACACGGTGAGGTGTAAATGTCCTGATACTGTTACTATAGTAGTTCACACAGTGAGGTGTTAATGTCCTGGTAATGTTACTATTGTAGTTCACACGGTGAGGTGTGAATGTCCTAGTACTGTTACTATAGTAGTTCACATGGTGAGGTGTGAATGTCCTGGTACTGTTAATATAGTAGTTCACACGATTACATGTGAATGTCCTGGTAATGATACTATAGTAGTTCACACGGTGAGGTGTGAATGTCCTGGTACTGTTACTATTGTAGTTCACATGGTGAGATGTGAATGCCCTGGTACTCTTACTATAGTAATCATAGCTTTATTTTTTTGGTTCTTTTTAACAATATGTCAGAAACAAAACGGATCCAAACATTATACCTGATTATTTAGTGTAATACTGCCCCTTACTAAATTATCATATATTTTCTGTCATAAAAAAGCCTCTAATATACGTAGACCAGAATTCTCGATTAGAAATCAACATTTCTAGCACACCATTGGCTTCATAAGAAAATATGTGAGTGTTTAGCCTTGTTTGACCCATTTGTTAAACCATATCATTTTTAATAATATAAAAATGTTTGGTTTCGGCTCTGCTAGGTATCATGCCAGCTAATTTATACTTTTATAATCTAACTTCCTAAAGTTCGTATTACACGTAGCAGGTTGCCGTGTTGCTTTCTGACGTCGTTTTGCAGCACTGCAAGATGATCATGTAATATACCTAAATGATCGGTGCGCGTATCAGAAAGCTGGCAGCGCAAATATCAAACGAGTTTGATATTTTCTGATTGGACGACTGCTTTCTGCGCCGTGTAATCGCTTTCTGCGCTTCCAACTTGTCAAATGTTATACTGCGCATGCGTGCATAGGCCGACTGAATATTTCCAGCCATATTTCAACCCCGGACCATCCCCAGGAGGTCAGGACACACAATCCTATCTGGATATTAGTAGCCATGTTAGGTCACCATTTCCTAACCCTGTATCAACTTTGTCAGAGCAAACAAGTGGATTGACAGAATATTAAAAAATTATTCTTCCACAGCCTAAGACAATGTGTTTGAAATTTAAAAAAATTGTAACCATTTTTTAAATAGTTTTAGATGTTACATGATCTGGTCAACTACAATCTAGTGAATGCAAAATTACAAAATCTTATTTTCTTTCTCTTTTTGGGCTATAGGTTATTGTGTAAACTTTGAGTCTTTTTCGCTTACGTGAAAAATAAATTTTATTTTTGACAGATGTAGTCGTAATTTTTCCACTAAAACTAACATTTACTTACCTTTTTTACTTTTAAAAGTAAATTATATTCCAGGCGTTGCAGTTTTCGGGTAGAAAATATGATTTTTTTTAATGAAATCCCCCTCCCTCCCATATCTATATATTAAATTAAAAATTTTAAATGATAATTAAAGCAAGAAGGTAATCCAAACATTTGAAACTATAGAGAAAGATAAAAGCCATGTTCATGGGTGAAATAATCCCAACAAACATAAATAAACTACTTTAGAAAGGCCATTGCTCTAATTTTTAGGAAACATACTTGCATGACATCTTTAATGAGGCCATCGACGATTGCTTGGCAGGTCTCTGGAATGATGTAGGTTAAAACTGGTTGAGAGATGGCTGAGGAAATTTTCAAATCTTTGTATGATCGTCCTGTTGCAAGGAATCTTAATGTGGCACTTAATTTCTCATGTGGAGATATGGCCTTCCTCATAACGGTATCTTGCTTGGCTAACCGCTGAGAGACTATAGACAAGAGATGCTTGTAGGTGTCTTCATTCATACGGAGGTAATTTAGGAAGTCATCAACATCTAATTCAGGTAAAATCGTCACAGTATGTGACATAGTGTTCCGTTTTAACACTAAATTTCGACTCCACACACGTTTCTTTCCGCGTTTTACAACACTACGATATTTCAATTTTTGGTAGTACCCGTACAATATAATAAGCTCTTCATCTTCTTGTTGTTGACGAGACATCTTAGCACAAATTGAACCAGCAAAATCAAGTATGGACGATAAAATAACTCCCCCTCCACTGAGTGGCAAGATGATCATTCGTCAAAATGCAGCTTGTGTGTAATAGGTAACCCAGATTTGTCAGCTCGCAGCGCTGCAAAACGACGTCAGAAAGCAGCGCTGCAACCTGCTACGTGTAATACGGCCTTAAGACCAACAGGTTTTTTTGTGGATTATTTTCTATTAGGATACTTAGTTGGATGCTTAGATTATAAAAATAAGATGTGTTACTGTACCTAATCTCATGGATTAGATATGCAGTTCCTATATCTAAATAATCAATTTATTATGTTTTGCTACGACGCTTAGTAAATTTACTATTAACATTACTTTTATGCTGACTTGATTAAGTGATGTTAAGTTATGTAAAAGGAATACAATAATTTAAAACTACGTCTATTAAATGAAATGTTCTTTCCTTTAGGCACGACCTATCTATTACTCCAACACAATTATATTGTTTGTTACATCATGATTATTTTCGAACAGAGATAAATTTATAATTATATGTTTGCTTTGGTGTTTTTTATTTAAAAAGTATTTAATACTAATAGTGATACGTTTTATCTTGTCTGGTAACATTGACTTAAAAGTCAACTCATTCTAGTATTTAAAATAAAGAGTTGAGCATGACAACACAGTCACTTCTTAGATTATCTAATTTGACATCAATATTATTTGATTCATTTTGTATATCTTGATAGTTACTAATATTCAGTGCCAGTGAAACCTTAAGCTGTTTGGAGTGGTTTTCCTTAAGAAATTTTTTGAAAATTGGATACCTCTAAAAGTTATTTTGAGTAGTCCTCTGGCTTTGAATTAAAACCTAAATTGATTCCTCTGTAAGCTAATTAAAGGTGTCTTTCCCTAGAATTTTTTAAATTTGGATGCACCTCAAAGATATTTAGAGTGATACCTTAGTTATTTCCGACAATAAGCTTTATGAAGTAGTCTTCTCGAGCAAGTTAAAAAAAATGTATTTAGAAGCTATTGGGATGGATCTTAACCTGAAATTTTTTTTTAAATTGTGTGCCTTAGAAGATATTTGGATCTGTGCTCCCCTGGATTAAAAAAAAAAATTGTCTCTAGGAACTATGTGAATTGGTCCTTCCCTACCTGGCATATTTTTGAAAATTGAATGCTTTTAGAAGATATTTTCAGTTTTATGCAAGTCTACCTTTCAGTTTAATATTTAGAATATCACAAGGTGTAAAATAAAACTAGTAGATGTGGGGCTAATCTAATCCAGGAGGGGCACCCACTACACCCCAATACTCAATTTTGCTGTCACTAACTTGGAAATATCCATTCCCTAATTTTCAGAAATTAGATTCGCTTAAAAGATATTTAGAGTCTTCCTCCCGGCTCCCTCCTAGTAATTTTGAAATTTGGACGCTACTGGAAGATATTTTAAATAATCTTTACCCAGATGTTTTTCAACATTTATTTTTACTAAAAGCTCCAGAATGTATTTGAAATACATACATACGGAGGAACTAATTATTTCTAGGGAGGGGGACAATTCCCCCACTGGCCCCTCCCCCCGGTTCCACCACCACTTTTAGTAATCAATGCTTTCGTTTAGCAAGCGAAATATTATATACTATCCGTATGAAAAATTAATTTCTCAAAATGTATACAAGTATATTACTTAGAAAGCAAATTATCTTAACAAAAATAGACCTAGATGAAAAAGTAGGTATTGAACGATCTGTTGTAAAATATTAAAGACATTTTTCTTTTCCAATCCGTGCTACTGTACACCCAACCAGTATTCGAACCCCAACTTCCTCGTCACCGGAAAACCAGACTAAACGAGCATGATATTTAGACTGCGTGTCCACCAATGCGGTATCTTGACCTATGACCTGTTATTGTATCTACGTTGTAGCATGCTTGTAATTTCAATACCCTGACAAACAATTCTCCCTTCCTATTCCCTCCATTCCAGCGAACAACCATTCAGGTCGCAAGATACCGCGAACGTGATCACCAAACAGTTTCTAGATGACGAATTGGTCGTAATGGAGGAAATCTCTCAACTGTGACCGTCTTAGCGCCGCATACAGTGTCTGGTATTGTAACGTCACCTTGCGAAACCAGAAAGAGGTGATGTAATCCGTACGTGAGTCCACGGCCGATACTTGTGGCGATGGTCACACGCGTGTTCATGCTGGTAGGTGATCCTCCGCACCTGTCCAGCAGGTGAGCCGCTGACACTTCCACGTCTCGATACTCTTTGAGATCCTCTACAAGATGTTCGACAAATGTTCCCATCAGCAGCCTTGTTACACGACTGTGGGACATTCGCGCATAGGGCTGGAGTTGGATTCTTGCAGAATAAACTCTTTCCTTCAGGTAGCTCCAGAAACACAGGCATCGTTCGGGGGAGGATGAGTTGTTGGTTTTATAAGGGGGAGGGGGTGGATCGTGGTCAAGTTCTCAGCTGGAGTCGTCAGAATATTTAAAAACATTAAATCCCTCTTGAAACAATTTAAAGTATTCTAAGTGTTAGGGGCTCAACTAAGTCTGAGACAATTAATTATAAATCCATTTCATCCATTAGGTCTAGAAACACCCCTCCCCCCTTTCCTTCAGTAAGGGGAAAAAAGTTTTGGAATTTTGAAAAAAGAGTTTTTGAAATTTAAAAAAATGGGCGCCATTTTGAGTTGTAAGGGACATTCTGATATAGTCCCCCTCTGAAATGATTTAGGCCCTACTTAAAAGCCTACAAAGCCGCTTGCTCATACCATCACTTGCAGTTTTCTTACAAAGTCTACCTCGCAGGACACGGACTATTAGCGTTATCCTGTGCCAATAAAGACCGTGGTTTTATCCCAACACAATCTTGTAGATTAAGTTCGGTCGACATCTCGTGATGATAACAAACCAATGTTTGTTGTTGATCAACATTCTTGCTTTGTGCTCGACTGTATCAACATCTCCCTTCTTCAGAGGATCCAAGATACTCTTCTTACGCTCGATCAGTTTCTTCTGGACAAACTTTTGTCTCTTTCCGTAATGTCAATCGTGTACTTTTCACTCACAACAGCTTTTGTTAGTTTCCAGATGTGAGAGGATGCTAACAAGTGAAACAACTTCCTTTAGTAATTCTGTTTAGCGTCTGCCACAGTTGTCTCTACAGATACTCTCTTTCTCTGTCAGACCAACGGTGGCGGTGACAAGCGGGGAAATACAGTAACTATTAGAAGGGTAGAACATACGGCAAAGAAGATAGTATCAACAATGAAGTTAGTTTATTGATTATGAAAGATGCAATCAGTTTTTATATATAATATATATATATATATATATATATATAAATGTAGTTCATTAATTATATTCTCTACTAAAGCGTGGGGGAATGATCAGTCAGAATTTAAACAATATTTACCACCCACTCTACTACCTCTTAGCTACGGCCACACTAGACTAAAAGAAAGGTGGGGGTAATCTTACATGATAAATGTGACAAAAAAAGCATGACATTAACAAGAATTAAATAACAATATGAATGTTTTATTCAAGATAACAACAGAAACAATAAATTACATGGCCTCAAAAATCCATCGTAAGTATGTTGAAAATCATATCAATGTCATCATGTGAATGTTTCCACATCAAACGTAAATTTAAGTCAAATCGGTCTGTCTTGAAGAGACAAAAACTCGACTAAACTACACTGTCAGCTTTACAACAGTGAATATTGACAACACAATATTATATATTTGACTATTAAACAAATCAAATGTTTATAAATATCTAGACTGATATTTAATTAAATACAAAAAAGAGCCTAATGGGCTACTTTGAAATGGTTTCCGAAGTGCCTGCCTGCTTCATCACATTGAATACAGACGGTGTTACAGTTACATATAACATCACACAGATGTTTAAATATACACGAGAGTTTGGCTTTCCGGCATTAAGTCACACTCCCGTGGGACTATTAAATTTCGATACAAAACAAGAACTCTTCTTGTTAATAAAAAAATACGACATACAAAATGACTAGTTTAATTACAAGTTATTTCAATTAAATAACTTGGAAAATTATTTAGCCTAAATCAAATAAATCAGCTAACTTTACGTTAATTCAAACAACAATTAAATATGAAAACATAATAAAAAAAGGCAGGAATTTACATTTACTTGATGATAAAAACTTTGTCAAATTAAATTAAATACTTCTAACAAAACAAGTTAATAAATGTGGCAATCTATGTGACTTCAGTGACACTAGCGCCCAAGTGGTGGCAAAACGAATTAACTGTCTCATAATTAAATTCAGTTTAAAAAAATTTTAGTAAATAATTTACGTTCTGGCTTATTCTAAAAAAATTACATTTACATTAATTCAAAATTGAATTGGCCATAATTCAATTTTATTAAACTAGCTTCGATACAAAAAATTACGTCAACATCCTGTACATTGTCCAAGTCCAGGACAGGACTTCTCCAGACGTCGTAGAATAAAGTCAAAGACATGACTTCTCTTGAAGGTGTAGATAAATAATAGTCTATGACATGGCTTCTCTTGAAGGTGTAGAATAATAATAGTCTAAGACATGGCTTCTCTTGAAGGTGTAGAATAATAATAGTCTAAGACATGGCTTCTCTTGAAGGTGTAGAATAATAATAGTCTAAGACATGGCTTCTCTTGAAGGTGTAGATAAATAATAGTCTAATACATGACTTCTCTTGAAGGTGTAGAATAATAATAGTCTAAGACATGGCTTCTCTTGAATGTGTAGAATAATAATAGTCTAAGACATGGCTTCTCTTGAAGGTGTAGATAAATAATAGTCTAAGACATGGCTTCTCTTGAAGGTGTAGAATAATAATAGTCTAAGACATGGCTTCTCTTGAAGGTGTAGAATAATAATAGTCTAAGACATGGCTTCTCTTGAAGGTGTAGAATAATAATAGTCTAAGACATGGCTTCTCTTGAAGGTGTAGATAAATAATAGTCTAAGACATGGCTTCTCTTGAAGGTGTAGAATAATAATAGTCTAAGACATGGCTTCTCTTGAAGGTGTAGAATAATAATAGTCTAAGACATGGTTTCTCTTGAAGGTGTAGAATAATAATAGTCTAAGACATGGCTTCTCTTGAAGGTGTAGAATAATAATAGTCTAAGACATGGTTTCTCTTGAAGGTGTAGAATAATAATAGTCTAAGACATGGCTTCTCTTGAAGGTGTAGAATAATAATAGTCTAATACATGGTTTCTCTTGAAGGTGTAGAATAATAATAGTCACTGAGTTTAAGAACCACAAGGTTTAAATAGTGTGTCTAGTCGCTTAGGAATACAAGGGGGGAATATTCACATTGGTCGGTGGTTTTCAACGGTTATTTTTCAAACATGCAGCCAATCACGTCATCCTTGAACAGGCTAGGATTGGCCGGCTGCCTCCAACACGCTCTGCATCGGTGTTAGAGCTCCGTATGGTTGGTCTAGGTGACGTACCGACATCACGCGAAGAGTTTGTGGTTGATTTCGTCTTACACGCCGGACACCAGGATAGTTGCATTTAGTTGATGGTCTCAGTCAGTTACGAAAGGATAGATTTGACCAGTCCGCTCGGAACATCGGATGTTGGCGCACGGCGGCTGGTATCTAACCTCCTCATCGACTTAGGACGCGAGGTGGTTTTCCAGTCTTGAAGGTTGTTCTATCCAGAAGAAATACAAGCGGTAAGTACATGAACATTTTGTGATTGTGGGGGAGTTTCGTTCTTGATTGATTTCGTTCATATTAAAGACAGTCCACATAGGACTACAATAGAGAAGCTTAGTATTGCAGGAAGTTTATTAATATTGGGGTTTCATATGGAGTGGGTAGTATGACTCTTGAGGAAAACCTTCGCGTGACGCTTAAGATGGGGGAGTAGTATGATGTAACATGTTGCAATGTTACACGATAATAATAGTGAAAATATAAAATGGGGTAACAGGAGTTACTCCTTAAACTTGAAAACGAGCCAAGGCTACAATGCTTGTGCGTATAACCCGAACGGGTAGTAAGACGCGGTGCTAATAATAATAATAATAATAATATTAATAATAATAATAATAATAATAATAATAATAATAATAATAATAATAATAATAATACAATGCTTGGTTCCTGGAAGTTAAAGAAGAGCTCTAATTATATACACTACTAAAGCAATCTCTACAGCAACAGGTTAGTTATATAACTCAAGTCAAGAGAAGCTGACTTAATTATCAGCTACAAGATGAACATTAGATAACTTTTCCAAAAAGTGTGAAATAGTACAACGATACCTTCCATACTGCTTAATCAACTATCATTACTAGCAAACCATCATTTAAGGAGTTACGGAGTTAGCCCATAACTGAAAATTACATGTGCTTCTTAACTCTAGCTACTCTTTGTATCTGTTAGTATATTCCAGTATTAAAGAAATTAGCATTAATGGCCAATTATTGCCCCAAACTACAGGACACTCACCATCAAGCTCAGGCCAGCTACACATTATTAACCAACACGACACTAGCTGTCACGTAACTGATTTCGAATAAAGTTAACACACATAAATACTCAAAGTCTAATGGCGTCGGACATAACAATAATCAACATAACGCGGGCCTCCACACAAGGTTGTCGACTAACCCACTGTTTTAGCACCACGCAAAGCTACACTACAATATAAACCACTCGAAAAAGAGTGAATAAGAGCCAAAGACCAAATTAGGCCGACCATAAGGCCATGAAAGTATCTGACCTCCCTAACACTGCTACAAAGCTTAGACCATAGGAAGTATGGCCTCAAAGTATGGGGAGTCTGACTGCCCCAACAAAACATTAGCCAAAAGGACATAGCGAAGAACTAACAATAATCAAAGGAGACTAACCAACATTAATTACCAATTTATACTATTGATAGCAAAGGGTGATCAATTTATAATGACAACAATTAAACTCTGGCTAATGAGTCTGCACAGCAATTAACTAGGCATTAGTAAGAGCGTGAAGACGAAGACGCCAAGATGCCGTGAATGGAACACTTCCTAGCTGGTGAGTAGAGTAGATGCTATATTACTTTAACAGCCTTGTCTGCGGTGAGCTGGTGTGACGTATGGCCAACCATCTTCTGAGCGGTAGACGGGGCGAGAACAGTCAAGGTCTGTTGATGTTCTAGGAGTGAATACAATCCATATTCTGGGAGGCAGGTATTTTATACAGACAGGCATGGAGTGGTAGACGGCTGTGGAAGGTACTAGATGCACCCCGTGAGAGCGCGGGGCAGCGACGAGCGTCAGTTCATAGTTGACGACTTGGCCAAACGCGTGTGAGTGTGTGGTGATGGCCAACTTCTCTTCATACCACCCGACCACCACTCCAACGGATTACCGGTAAGCACAGTACACATGGTGTTAGTAAAATGTAGTCTCTATATTTAAATAAGCTTGAATACATGTAAAGGCTAGAACTCTAGTCCGTTACAGTTGCTACCAGTTAATTCGTGATGTTGCTTCCGTCAGTCATGACTTTTAATGATATATTCATCTTCAAAAGCACTCAAAAACTTTGACAGCTCAGGTGCCACTAAAAAATCTTCCCAGAGCTTCTCTGTAATTCCAACTATTACACCAAGAACTTTCATTTTACTGTTATCATGCTCAATATCATGATCTGCTACTATCAGTGTAAGTACAGCTATTCCTTTACTAACACACAAGTTACCACTGGAGAAGTCAGATTTGTGTTGTTATATATCTTTCATTGTTGAAATAAATAAAGGAGGAAGCCAAGCGTAGTTAATGTGTTCATGAGCAAAAAAATTATTTGGTTAGCGATTCAATATGTTATGAAAAATCTCTTGTCATAGTTTCTCGAATGAACTGTAATTTTGTTTTGAACTGCTTAAGGTAAGTCATAATACACTGATATACTTTAAATCCTTCAAATGTCTTACATTTCGTAAAAATATCCAGGGTTTCTAATTTGTCTAAAGCTTTTAAGGTAGATGCCATAAGGCGTTTCCTTTGATCTATTAGGGAATTGATATCTTCCAAGTAGGATTATTTCAATAACAACGACCACTCTTCAAGGTCATCACTCACTAGAAACTGATTCCAATACAACTGGTTCAGTGCCAACAAGGTTACAATGTGAGCCTCAAGTGATCTGTACAGATATCTTCCGCTGAGTTTTGCTGTTGCAGGCTAATAGATACCAGCCTCTATCCATGCTTAATCTATTCCACTCTCTTCGATATATCTCCCTAATGCACATAGTGCCCAAAATGTTACATGCAGTTCTCCAGGACGAAATAAAAACTGCTGTCTTAGATCCTCTCTTGAAACCCAAAGTTTCATTGCTATATCGTACAACTCTAAGTCAAGACTTTAATATATCAAATCCAATTTCGTTTTTAATCCTTTCGGGCAATGTATTTCGAATTAACTTTAGTGTATGTTCAGAATGATTGGAATCGTCCATTTTGGTTCGTCCCCCAACAAGTGCTGCACCACACACTGTGTTACCACAAGCCTCGCCTCCAAAATGTCAATGCTGTCGAGTAGTTTACTGATTAGCCACGATCACCTCCGACGGAATAATTTGGTTTTAAGAAAAAATAATCACTGTAATATAGATTTTTTAATCTAATAAGTTGAGAACAGTAATTAAAATATAAGCAAAAGGAAAACAAATAAAGAAACAAAAAATACATAATATGAAGCTTAAAGGTAAATTTAAACATAGTAGAGTGTCCAAATGATGGGGTATGGCGCCATTTTTTACTGTAGGCAAGCAGCCATATTGAATTATTGTAAAAATAGCAACATTTTAAAAATAAATAAATAATAAACCATGTAAATTCAAAATCTGGTGAAGTTTCAATTCTAACATCCAATCTGCACGAACAACCCCGTATCATCCTTGAAGGCCACACTAATAGACCTAACTGTGGTCCTACAAAACA
Source organism: Timema podura (assembly GCA_033556935.1). Classification (NCBI taxonomy): domain Eukaryota; kingdom Metazoa; phylum Arthropoda; class Insecta; order Phasmatodea; family Timematidae; genus Timema; species Timema podura. The sequence goes on from JAVRXN010000012.1 coordinate 1,626,841, forward strand.
CCGTGTGGGACGAGGAAATGTACCGACATTTGCAGCAAGGGGATGGGAGGAACAACAGTATTCCCAGCCGGAGATCGAGCTCCAACCTCCCCGCTTAAAGAAACCAAACCAGACAAGGTTGACGTCATAGCCCTCGTGTCCATCTGTGCTGCTTCGCACACTATGCTAATCCTGGTGCGCGATATGATGTGACCTGTGTTATAGTTTGTGTGATCAAACATATATTAATATTTACATTAGATAAGTATTGTTTCAATTTTATTGAGAGTCGCCTTCAAAGAAGTAACAGTTCGGTATTTTGTACATTCTACAAAGGGGGTTGAACCCAGGCCGGCCGAGTCAAAGTCAATCTACCTGCCGGTTACAACAGTTTCGAATGAAACTACATTGAAGTTGTGTTGTAAACGCTGTTGCTGAACCGCCATCTGCTGTCACTGTGCGTGCAACAGTGTGTTATAACACATAATATGAAACATGCGAGATGGAGAACATAGAACAAAACAAAATAAATAGATTTTATAATATGATATTTGATTTCTTCAAACAAAAATTATAATACTTGACTAAATCAAAAGTGCACACCCATTTTGTAGTATTTTTTTACTTGTTTATAGAACTAATATTTATACAAAAAACATTTTATACTCCTATTAATTTTTTTTTTCAAAATATTTTTTATTTGTGTATAATTACTTTTATTTAGAACATGTCAAGAAATTATATTCTATTGTAATCCAGTTGAAAAAATTAAATTGAAGTAAACACATATTTCTACCCAAAGACTCCATATTTTACCAAACAAATTTCTCTCTTGATGAGAAACTATAATTTTTGTGAACCGAGAGGCAGAAAAAGTCAAAATATAAAAGAGCACATCTTTGAGATGATTGCTCAAATAAAAGAGCCAAATTATTAAAGTTTTTACGCAAAACCACACGTAAATAAAGACGAGAGTTTTTTTTTCAAAACTCAACATCAACCAAAACTAATATTTTCTGTAGAAACTTTTTTATATAGGCCTATTGCGCAACGTTCAAGATAGTATATATATATATAATATATATTTCCAATTCATGAAATATATCACTATATAATTAGCATTAATTAATAAGA